>CM053267.1:22621335-22942365 GCA_028583415.1 Protea cynaroides
CCGACGATCATCCTCCATGGATTTTCAAGGTTTCTCCTATCCATTCTAAGTCTAGGCTTTGAGTTAGAGTTATCCCCAACTCATTCAAGTCTCGTTTCGACGACTATCATCTCGAAACTCGAATCTAGGGTTTGACGGTAACTTAGGGTTTATTGGCCAAATTAGGGTTTTAGATCAATACCTACTTTGCATGGTATTGATCCACCCACACAACTAACATAGGGTAAGAAGATGGATTCAAACACTTACCGTTGACTGGCGTAATGAGAGCGTCGTCGAACGGTAATGGCGGCACCTTCTTCTTCTTCCTAGCCCCTTCTCCTTTCCAACCTCTTTCTCTTCTCTAGGGTTTGTGAGAGACAATGGAAAGGATTTGAGGAGGTTTAAGGGTGTATTTATAGGCTAGAAATAGGGTTTAGTAACCCTACTAGGATTAGAAAACTTCTAGGATTCAAAATCAGGAAAGCGGGACCCGCAGAGACCAATTTCCAGATTCCCACACATAGCTGCGCAGGCCATACCGGTCGACTGGTACCAAGACCGGTACCATCGATCGGTATACCTAAAATCAGGTATAATTGGTCGACTTCGGTCTGATTTTGTACCTGTTTGTTAACCTCTTGCCCCGTCTGGCCCGGTGATGATCGGAAGACCTGTCATGATACAAAACCAAGGTTTAGACCGGGTTTTCAGAGTGCGGGTCTTACATATATAGTACCTCACCTATTGCGTCTGCACTAGAGAGCGGGTCTTTCTACCTTATATTATCATCGGGATTATGCTCCAGGCTACCATGCCAGACCAAATAAGCAACCTTTCTTATGGCCGGCTTATCACTATGCTTCTGCACCACCTTCGAGTAGCCATGAGGGATGAGATTACAGTCGAGGATACCATGACATCAGACATTGATTGGGATGCCATTGTCCAGATGAAGATGGACAACCTATCGATTAGTGATGAGGAGTTAGAAGATCTCCTACGTCCACTTAGGAGGGCAACAACAGTGGCAGCAGCAGCAGCAGCAGCCAATGGAGCATATGTGGAAGAGGTAGGGGGTGGTGATGATGAGTAGATGAAGGATATTCCTGCACCAAAACCCAGCCCATACCTACAGCAGGACCATCTCAACCTCCTCCTAATACCGTGATGGGTATGTTTACAGAGATTCAGGATGCCCAGTGCGAGATGAACCATAACCTAGGGAGCCCCTCTCGCAGCCTCAAAGTCACACAAGAGTAGGTACACTGGCCCAGGGTCACATATGAGCGTGACTATGACATTGCTGACCCTATTCCTCCGATGCCCCAACCCCATGATGAATCACCTTATTTTCTCTCTCCCTCACAGTACAATGACTTTTATAACAGGGTAAGTGTCCGGGTTGTGGACTATACCCTGTAGCACAATTAACTTTTCACTCTTGGAATGCTTTATGATTTATTCTCTGATACGATTTTTCTTCTTACTTGTTATGGAAGTGTGTGATCATTCTTGCTTGTTATTATGGTTTTCTAACTAGAGCATGTATGTTTATTAGGTTATCACTTTTAATATATTACATTATACTCTTTATTATTTAGTCTCAGGCATCAAACAAATGCTTAAGGTGTATTTTTAATAAATCTTTTAATTTTTCCTATCTCAGTTCATCAACTCTATAGGTGCAAATGTGATCTATTAGATAGAGCCTAAGAGCTCTGATACCAAGCTGTCACACCGTAATTCCAGCTGAACCAGAAGTGTGAGCGAACCGCCACTAAACCAGCACCAGGATCTCAATAAGATCGTATCTACTTATACAAACCATTACACATAACCATAATCAGAATATAAATAAATATAGTGGAAGTCTTAAATTAAATGATCTGAGTTCTACATTGTAAGTATAGTAACCAATTATTCTCCACACTAAAACGTAAATAAAATATCTTTACATAATTTATGAATCCAATTGAAATAAAATAAAATAAAATAAAACCATCCTAGAGGTACACGCAGAAAGGGCACTCGCATGAAGCATCATGCTCGTCCTCCCATGCTTGCACTTCTAAAGTAGCAACACCTCTATATACTGGAGCATCTACGTAGTCCTCCAAAGTAAAACCTGCATCAACATCTAAAAACATGTATATATACAAGGGTTGAGCTCACAACTTCGCTCAGTAAGAAAATTAGACAATACAACAAACAATATGCATGAATAACATTCACATTTCGTCTGGTTTTTAAGTTTGCAATGTGCTATAGAAAGGATTGGCGGCCACCGCACCTCTATACACGAGTGTGTAAATCTGCTCAATGGATCAAACACCATTGTCGTCCCACATTCACCTACCATGGAATAGAGATAGAGCTAAAGTGTCTGGATCACACACCGCTAATACTTCCCCTGATACCCTACCCACACCAACACGTAAGCCCCTATTGGTGAGGGCTTACAAACTGGGCTCGCAACTAACCAATCCTATATGTCAACACAGTAAGCCCTATCCTAGCGCAGCTTCCTACGACATAAAGATAAGGCTAAAGTCTGGTCGCTAGGCCGGAGACCATAATGCCACGTCCTCCCCCTGATACCCTACACACCAAGCATGCTAAGACAAAAGCGATACAAAAGGTGCTAGTGTGAGGAATGATCCCAGACCCCAGGCCCTTCCCATTCCGCTCACCAACGAAAATAATCACATGCCTAACAATCACAACCTAGTATAGCGAGTATGCATGAATAATATAATAACTAAAAGTAAATATGACATGTGAATATGCACAAGCAACACTCTATAGAACAATAGTTATTAACAACGTTTTACTGTTATTAGTTAATTAACGTTTGGGTCTGATTCCCTTACCTGATGCTTGGTTGCTAGTTTGCTTTGCGTAACAGCATCCAATCATGCTATCACAAGGTCCTACACGATGTTAAGGTTTAATTAGGATTAGTTCCTTAGATTTTACGTTGGTCGAAAACCAACCAGGTCAAATACCCTATACAGTGCATACTGGTCGCAAGTACCGTTTACAACACTGTTAGGGATGGTACGACCTGTGTAGTCGACCAGTCCCCCTTAATTAGGTCCCGAGAGGTACCGATCACATATGATGAGACCGGTATGGTCGACCGGTATGCCTCTGGAAGACCACCAACTTGGTGTTCGTCTCCCGTCGATCACCCATTTTGGCTTCTAGGGTTCCTCCTATGCCTTCTAGGCTTGATCAACATTTTAGGATTGTTTTATCTTTCATTCAAAGCCTACATTCTAAGAAATATTAGTTTAGAATTCAAATCTAGGGTTTATCAACCGAATTAGGGTTTAACGGGAATTTAGGAATTTTGATCAATACCTAACCTTGCATGGTATTGATCAGTCATGATCAGTCATCCATAATGCTTAACTTAGAGAGAAGTTCAAGCAGTTACCGTTGGTTCTCAACAATGGTGTTCTTCGTCCAACGGCAGCTCCTCTTTCACCTTTCTTAGCTCTTTCTCCTCTTCAAGTCTCTTTCTCCTCTCTAGGGTTTGTAAGAATCAATCAAAGAGGTTTAAGGAGGTTTAGGAGTCCTTAAATAGACTAGGATGGGGTTTAAAATTTTTTTCCTACGTTAGGAAAGTCTCTAGGATTGAGATTTGGCAAGCGGGACCCATAGAGATCTATTTTTGGATCTAACTAGTCTGCCCACGTAGACATACCGATCGACCAGTACCATAGACCGGTACCATGAGACCGGTATAAAAATTATCTCTGTTTTGGTCCATTTTCATACCTGATTATCATCCACTCATCCCGTCTGGTCCGATGATGATTGGAAGACCTGATATGACATGAAATAGAGGTTTAGATCGGATTCATGGAGTGTGGGTCTTACACATGTAGGCACCTATATTCGTGGGAAGGGTAAGAATGAAAAAATGATAAATCTTAATTAAAAATCATGAAGCCTAGCCCAACACATTTTAAATTAAGGTTCTAGGTTAAGGGTAGAATTAGGTTGATCCTACCCCTCAGCTCATCTCTCCTATGGCATAGAGAACTAGTTAGGTGGGATGTGAATCCAGCCATAGAGCATTTAGGATCAACACCCTGATCTTGAAAAATTACATGAATGATTTTAATCCGTATTTTGAACTACATGGATCCTGATTCTTGGGGCAGCACCCTAAGATACGTAAGCAGTTTAGAGAGATTTCCAAACATGGACTCATATTCTTTGCTCCATGAGAGTATCATGTCGTTGCTCCTTGAAAGTATTAAACCTTTGCTCCTTGAGAATATCAAACCCTTGTTCCTTGAGTGTATTAAATCCTTTGCTCGTTGAGAGTATCAAACCCTTATTCCTTGAAAGTATCATACCCCTTGCTCCTTGAGAGTATCAAACATTTTCTCCTTGAGAGTATCAAACCCCTTGCTCCTTGAGAGTATCAAACCCCTTCCTCCTTAAGAGTATCAAACCCTTTGCTCCTTGAGAATATTTACCCATTTGCTCCTTGAGAGTATCAAACCCTTGCTCCTTGAGAGTATTTACTCTTTTGTTCCTTGAGAATATCTATCTATCAATCCTTTGTTCCTTGAAAATATTTATCCCTTTTGCTCCTTGAGAGTATCAACCCATTAAACAATGAACTACGTTGTACTTGATTTTCAGGACCTCTGAAAAAAGTAGACAACTTGGAAGACCTCTCCAAGTACGGTACCACATCTTAATATCCTTAGGTCCTTCACATCCATATCCATATCCATATCCATGTCCATATTCACTTCAATCCACATAGGCTATCTCTAGATTCAATCTCAATCATCATCAAGCGTAAACTTTAACTTGAATAATTGAATCTAATAAAGCTTAAGCATAAATCACATCCATAAACCTTAATCACATTCTATTCGAACTACATTATGGACTTGATTTCCAGGGTTATAATATGTAGGCAATTTAAGATGTTCTGGATGTCTCAGATTCAGTCAAATATCGAACCATCTTTGGTTCGGTGCACTGTATATTATTTTGTTTAGTTTGAGAACATGTTTGGTTGAACCTAGGTTAGAAGAACTTAGTAACTTGGCATAGGATCCCCATGAGCCCTAGTTATCATCCATTGACCATAAATAGTTAAAACAATAGAGTTTAAGAAAAATAGAATCACATAAAAGGCTGATTTTCAGATCGAGTAGCTTTGGATGCCTAACACCTTCCCAAACTATACCTTGAACGCTTACCCATTCTCTAATAGATCAAAACCAATATATTGGGTCCAATGAGTCAATAGAAATCTTGTCTTATGATGAGACTATATTTTAGGTCCTAAACCTTAATCTAGGTGGTGATTCCAAATCATTAACCATTCATCAGCAATGATGGATATTTGTCCTCACACTAGGATAAGGACAATACCGATTAAAACTATATCCACCATGAAAAGATTTTCAAGGGTCAAACTGTAAGAGATGGCTAGTAGGTTAGTCAACTACACCATTGAGGAAAGGTTCAAGGAGCATTGCTTCACCCGTACTTTGTAAAGTGGCTTATCAGACTTACTGTAGATTCAAGTCAAAAGACATCTGCAACAACGTCACTTACAGTTCTCATGAGGTTAACAGTCTGATTTTGTTTTTCACTATCTTTTGATACTTGTGGGGGAATTGTTGTAAAAGTCAAAAAAACAAAGTTAAAATGTTTCAAAAGATTTCACGTTTAAAAACTTAAATTTGGTTTTTGTTTCAAATTTGGTTTTTGGTTTTGGACAGAAATTTTCAAATTTTGGCTTTGAGTTGGTTTATGCAATGTAGGACTTTTTAGTCCCACATTACTTAGGGATTGTGGAGGAGAAGACCTTACTTGTAGGGGATGTCTCTTACCTATTGAACCCCAAGAAGAAAGCCAAGCTCTGTCCTAGACTCACACACACACGAGTACACCTAACTGAACTGGAGCGGGAGTAGGAATGGGTGCCGGTATAGGTTACAGGTGTGGGAGTGGGTGTGGACAGGTTAGGACATACCCCTTCAATTGACACCCTTTTGGAAGGGTACTTATGTATACAGTTGCATCTCTACACATAAGGGGTGCCATCTCAACCGTAGATCTCAAGATCAGAGATCATAATTGATCTGGACGGTCCATATAGAGACTCACTCCCCATCCTACGACCACTTTCAAAGGGCATCTGTACAATATAAATAGTAGATGACCCCAACCTTCAAAATCATCAAAAATTCGATATTATCTCCTATTTTGATTAAACGAAAGAGTCCATTTTCCTTGCTGTTGAAAGACTATTAATCTCAGTCATCGGGTCTTCATTTACATCTAACAGTAAGTGCATACTGGTTAGGTGTCCTAGTAAAGGGCTGTTTATCTTGGAGGCTTGTTTGCAGGGACTCTGTACACCGAATAAGGAGCAAATACAGTCTTAAGGAAAGTGTACCAACACAACTCAGCCTTAATTCATCTCTTCGGTTCATTATTTAGAGGTACATTCTTTTACATATTAATTTATGTATATTTCTAACTATAGTATATAGTTAGGATAATATAACCTGTTATGCTTGCATGGTTATTAAATGCTTTCATGTTTATCTATAATTATCCATAATTATATGATTATTAATTACTGTATAATAATTAATTATTGCATTATTGTTTATTAGTCTATAACAATATATATTGTTGTATCCTAGTATTTTCTACAACAATTTCAGACATAAATTTGGAGTCCTATGGAAGTTATCTGCAAAGCCACATCTGCCTTTGAGGAATTTGCCCAATCATCTGCTCATCTATCTAAGGTGTTTGATTATGCTTCTAAACATTGTTTAGCTTCAACCTAGATTCCCCCTCCAAAGGGTACTACAAAACTTAATATTGATGCTACTTTTTCTGTTGAGGATTGTTCGGGGAGTATTGGTTTTATTTTTAGGGTTTTATCTGGAAACTCTTTGTTCGCAGCCTCTCAAATCATTCATTCTTCTTCAGCTTTCATGGCAGAAGCAATTGCTATCCGGTTAGGGCTCCAAGCTGCTATTACTCATGGTTTCTGTAAGCTGGTGGTGGAATCAGACTCTGCTTCTGTTATTAGTTGTGTTAAAGATTTGTCTCTGCCACGCCAACTTGATGTTCAGCCAATTAGGGCTGACATTATAATGTTAGCAACTAAATGTAGTGCATCATTTGTTGTAGTTCATAGGGAGGCCAACTCTGTGGCATACTCCTTAGCCAAGAAAGCGGTGGTTTCTGAGGGGATGAACCACTGGCTGAACTCCACTCTTTGACTTCAGAAGTTATGTTTTGATGAAGCCTTTGTGTTATCCTCTGTTACTTATCAGTAGAAGTCTGTTTTACCCCAAAAAAATAAAAAAAAATTAAAAAAATAAGAAAAAGAAAAAAAAGATAACCATCATCTACTTGCCTAGTATTGGTCTCTTTGATCCATTGAGTTAAATATTTTGGCGTATTTAAATTCAGTGTGACCATTGAACATAGGTTATAAATGCTCAAGACCACAATAATACTACAGGTTGTATCGTGTGAATCATCTATGGATTGTCTTTTCTTTTTTTTTTGTTTATATTCTTATTGACACTGGTCCGACGTTAATGGCGCTCGATGTTCGTTGAATCAGGCAAAGTCCCCCACCCCCTTCCCTTCAAGTACAAAATATATTGTAGTTCCTTGATTCAATGTAAAAGGCAACTTATGACTCCTACAGAGTCGGCAAGAGACACATACTGAGGGGAAAGAAACTTCAACGCTGGTTGGTAACTTATGCTGACGTAAGACGAAAGACATGATTCATCTGGATGGATGTCTAAGTCGATCATGCATGCCACATTAAAGTTGAAACTCGTTCACCAATCAAAGCTGATGATTGCACAGAGTCTTTATTACGGCTGGGTTATCTAACTGGTAGAGACCATTAACAATCTGACTTTGGAGGAGCACCTTTTCGATTGCCAGATCCTTTACATAGCAAAATCGAGGGTGAAATTCAAAAATTGCACTGTTATCTTTGCTAAAATGACTAACAGAAAACAAATACTTAGTAATCAGAGGGACATGCAATATTTCAAATAACTTAAGATCTTGTGTAAAATTTGAGACACCAATATTGTGAATAGGCAAACTTGCCCCATTCCCAACATTGATTTGGTCAGTCCCAGTGTACGGATGTCCCATGTGTAGATTTCCAATGTCAGCAATCACGTGATGAGTGGCTCCTGAGAATCAGGATACCAAGATGCAACAAAAGTGTGGAAGGATGACACACCATAAGCTGATGAGCCTGATCATTAGGATACCAAGATGCAACAAAAGTGTGGAAGGATGACACCATAAGCTGATGAGCCTGATCATTCTGAGAATTATTTGTATTCCGGTAATAGCAACGAGAGGCCACATGATTGGTCCAGTTACAGATCTGACATGGTCTACACATGGGGTTGCCACTACCATTGGGTGCACCATTTTGCTGATAGTTGCTATTTTGTCCTCCACAACCACGGCCCCTTCCTCTCCTTCGATTGTTGTTGTAGGAAGATCAAGTATTATTCGAAATTTGCAGTCGAGAATTAGAGGTAGGGTTGGGAAATAGTCCTTCACTCTTTGTTAAATTGGCTATTGCAGATCCTAGATTAGAGGAATTCTAGGAGGACTCCTTCAATAATTCTTGGTTCTGAAGTAAACTAAAGAAGTCGTCAATGGCAATAGGATCCAATCTGGTGGTGATGGAGGTGGCAAAGGGATCCAGTGTTTGAGGTTGAGTACCTCAAACACTGTTAGCTGATGCGTCTTTATAACCGGTATGATCCTAGAAGGCAAAGATGGAACATGTGTTAGATTAAAATACCTTGATAGGATCAGATAATCAACCGATTTCAGGCTGATCTAAACTGATTAAGTTTAAAGTAGCCCCGACGGAACAAGTGATCTTCGGCCCTACCCCTCAAAATAAGGCCAGCTAGCCAAACACTCTTCTGCTGACGCTCTAGCTTTCCACGACCTGAAAAACTCATCAATCGTTGTCACTGAAGGCCAAAACATTCGGAATAGATCAAGAAAAATCTGCCAAACTTTCCTGAAATACAAAAACACTCAAGGAAAACATGGTTTGTCGAAGGCACAGTTCACGCAAACCTTGCTCCTTACAACATCATCGAAAGGCAAATATAACTGAAAATCCCCACACATTTTTTATTTTTACAAGGACTAAAATGGAAAGGGTGTAGAGAAAAGAAGAGATAACTTCAGTCTACAAATTTAGTATGAGATACCAGAAGAACTACAAGGGTACTACCATACTAGTCTATTACCAGACGAGGTCTGTTTGCTTTAATTAATTAATGAAAGCAACTAAAGAGAGAATTGAATCTCTCATGGAGGAGTTGAGGGAATCTAAGGGTGTCAGTTCTAAACCAGAGCCGATAAATCGAACTGAAAGGGTTGGTAAACTTGAATTCAAATGTAAGTAAATTGATTCAGTTTTGGTTTTAAGGTCTAACATTCCATTCAGTTTTGGTTTTAAGGTTTAACAATCTATTCGGTTTTAGTTTTAACCAAAAACCATCAGTTAAATCGATTGAGCCTTATAATATTTCATATTCTCTCTTTCCCTCCTGTTTTCTCATCTCTCATCATCACTTTATATTGTCTCATCATCACTTTATATTGACAAATCTGATCGACTTCTATATTTAAAAAAAAAATTCATCTAAACTCCATCAAAGATTGTTAACATCATCTCCATCCACAAGAATGCAAAAACATCATCTACACCCCAAAACTTTTGTTGTGGTAATCAAAGAAGTCCACTCCGTCAGTTGATTCCCGTTAGATGCTGAGATCAGATGAATTGGAATATTTCAGAGACGATACTTTTGACCTATTGAGAAGACCAATATACCGTTTAAGTGGATTGGAATATAAAGGAAGATCTTCATGTTCTTTTCAGGACCGTTTCCTCACTGGTTCAATACTCCATGGTTCCTTGTTCATTGAAGCTCTCCTTCTCTTGTACCGGCCATGATTCCATCACCACTGCACTGTTCTCCAACGAAAACAAGAAGTTGTCTCCATCTTTGTCTTCGCCATCGCTGCATTTCCAGATCAATGACCAAGCTTCAAGGAGTATCCGGCGAGCGAAGTCAAAAGCTGATGACACATGCTCCCTGAAGAATGATCATGGCATATTTTCTAAGTTGCCTTCAGCTAGATATCGGTCTTTTCCGACGATGATTCCGGAGGAGAATGAGGAAAAATTAGAGTTCTTCGGCAGTTTGGAAACGGGAAGGTGGAGACCCTTGTGAAGAATCGTGGACAGGAATCTCATGGTCCATCCGTCATATTCATATAATTTACCTCGACTATGTTTACAATTCTACCTATTCAGCTTCTTCAATTGATACAAGAGTTTTTTTAAAACACTGTTATTTGTTCTATACAAGCAGTCAGCTTCATGGACTACAGCTTGGTGGAAATCTCAGGGGCCAGCTCTCCAATCTACTTGGTTTGCAGGAACTGCCAAAATTTGTCTCTTACATTTGTGGAAGTGTATTTATAAACATTGCTGGAAAATGAAGGGAAAACAGGGAACATCGGCTAGAAAGGAAGGTCGAATGGGGGGTAATGTCTATGGAAACAAGGAAATGGCCGGCAATGATAATGAAGCTGATGTGGCATGCTCACTGAAGAATGATTCCGACAGATAAGTTGGCTTCAGCTAGATATCGGTCTTTTCCAACAATGGTTATAGAGGAGAATGAGGAAAAGTTGGAGTTCTCCGACAGCGGAGTAGGAAAAGGTAATAAGATCGATGGAGGAAATGGCGGCTCTAGTGATGGCGGTGGTTTTTCCACTGAAGTAGTGTAGATCAGAGCCAGGGTCTACCTAAGCTTCATTCATGTGCAGCTGTCATCTATAAAAAGGTAGTCCTATTCATCACGCCTCTCTCTCTCTCTCTCTCTCTCTCTCTCTCTCTCTCTCTCTCTCTATCTATCTATCTATCTATCTCTCTATTTAGCTTCTCTGAAAATTTTTGTTCTTCTCCAATTTCATCATCTATAAAAACCAGAGACCCATTTGGCTAAATTCCTCTAACAACAAATTCTCTTACACCAATTCGATTCTCAAAACATGGGCTTAGAAGACTGGTTACCATTAAACTGCCCAAAGAGAGCTGTGAAAAAGGTAAGGTTTCTATTAACCTTTGATCTTAGTTGATTCAGGGTTGCTTCAATTATCAGTAGATCGAATACTCAGTCACGATTGAGTTTCAACGATCGACAATCGAGCTTTAAAGATCACAAATTGTGCTTCAAAGATCAGCTATTGAGCTTCAAAGTTAGGGGTTAGGGGTTGGGTAAGAATGAAAAGGAAAAAGAGAGAATATAAGTTTCATTATGTTGGAGCCTTGGCCAGACTGAGCAGATATTGAACAGTTATGAGCAGTACAGAGTGATTTGTCATTGTTGGGAATCTTGGCAGAGTGATATGGATGAGAGAGATTATCAGCAACCAATATAAACAGTCAACAGATAGAGTGGATAATCAGAAGCCTCACAGTTCGTGTTTAAAAGTAAGGAAGAAGAGAGAGAAAGTAGAGAGAGAAAGGAGGAGAGAGAGTGATGGCGACTAGGTGGGTCCACCTAATATGGCTTGCCACCTTGGCAGCCCAGCCCAGGCCAGCTAGCCCACCAGCTAGGCAGCTCACTAAGCCAGCCATGCCGCGCGTATCGCACAGCAGGCCAGCAGGCCCAGCCATGCCATGCACACAGTAAGCCAGCAGGCCCTCTACCGAGTAGCACAGCATAGCAGCCAGCCACGCGCACAGCACCAGACCCATGTGCACAGCCTTACAGCAGAGCCTTGCGCATGAGCAGGGCGAGCAGCAGCAGCAGTTGGCTCCCACAAGCCCCTCAAGGCTTGTAGGGCCATGCTGTACGCACGGTGCCACTGCATCGCGCAAGCCCCACACAACTCGAGCTGCTTGCCCCTCACCTGTTCGACAAAATGCCACAAAGAACATCTATCTTGACACCCTACTGAAAAAAATTAACTTACATGGCATTTTCACATATTAACAAGGGTATTTTGGTCCATGCAAAAATAGTAGATTGAATGTTGACTAGATACAAACACGTTGTAATGAGCCGCGTCATATCGAGTCGGATCCACGTTACAGTGTGGCGCACGTACGTAAGAGCAGTGGAAAGATGCAGATCGAACGGCCAGGATCATAGCCAATGCTCGGTGACGTGAATGAGACTGATCCAACGGCCATTTAAGGATCCCACCTTTCACCGACAAATCCGATGGCCCATCCTACTTGATTCCGTTCTGACCAATCAACGGATGACAGAAGTGTCTGACCGGTCAGCGGAGGCTGCGTTCGAGTGTGGCACGGTGCACCGAATCAGACCCCAAGATGCCATTTAATTTAATCTAGGTGGTTAATCTTCTAATGGCCATATCTTGGCCGTCTGAACTTGGATTGGGGTGAATCAAAGTCCCCTGAACTCCATTTTCGAACACCTACCTATTGCAACTAGTTGAGAGAAATTCCAGAAAGGAAAAAGTGTGATTTTTGTTGAAAACCTTAGTATGGAGCACTTTGGAGATGTTCTTTGATCCCTACCTATCTTTATTCTTCATCTATGCCTTACTGGAGCTAGGCAGAGGTAGTATGAGAGTGTTTTGAGAATCTGGTAAAGTTGGAGTTGTGCAAAAAGCTTTGGGAGAATGTCGAACTCCCATTTCTAGTAAAGAAGCTCACCACCACCTTTGAAGAAGTATAAAAGCCTACCTGGTAAACTCTACACATGTCGTGATCATGTTGGAAAGGTAATCACGCCTACAAACCCTATCTTGTTGTGTTTATGATATTTGAGAGGGTTTGTAATCAATCCATTCATTATTCATTATAACCTGTCAAGTGGGGTGTTTGATAGGATTGAGGGTAGTTACCCAAAATCCCAAGTTACAGCTTGGATTTCATTATTCGTATTGCACCCAACTGTTGTAGCAGTAGAATACTATTAGAGTAGCGTATTGGGTATAATACGAAACCCTGGATTAGGGTATTGCCCCGTGGATTAGCCATCACAGTGAGTGATTGGTGAACCACGTTACATACTGTGTTGTGTGTGTAGCACATTTGAAGTGCATGGGTTGTAGGTCTGGGTGTACACACTTGGTAGGCCAAGCCTCTAGTATTGATACTTCTAGGTGTGTGGCATGGTGTATTACACAAAATGTGTTAATAGGAGAAATGTGTGAATGACCACCCCAGTCAGCTTAAGCCAGCAAGTTGTTAACAGTCAGCTCTT
Organism: Protea cynaroides; assembly: GCA_028583415.1. Lineage (NCBI taxonomy): Eukaryota > Viridiplantae > Streptophyta > Magnoliopsida > Proteales > Proteaceae > Protea > Protea cynaroides. The sequence goes on from CM053267.1 coordinate 22,634,652, forward strand.
GGCAGCAGAGTATGGTTGGTTTGAACAGTCTACATAGTTGTGAGAAAGTATTTAGTGATCACTGATTCGCCCCCTCCTCCTTCTCAATGTCAACCTGGGAATCACAATTGGTATCAGAGCTAAGTTCCCAAGGGAAGAAGACTAACAGCTTTTGGTACTGACAGTGTAAGACCCGCACTCCATTAACTTGGTCTAACCGTGTCGTGCCAGGTCTTCCCATCATTCCTGGACCAAGTGGAACTAGCGTGTGAAGATAGATCATAAACCAGGTATGAAAATCAAGTTAAAAACACTAAAAACATAGCTAAGGTCACATGCCTGGGTAGGTATGGTCGACCATAAGGAAGGGAACCAAAAATATCAAATCCAGAACCCCACAGTCGATGATTTCGACCCTACGGTCGACGGTTTATGCGACTGTATGATCGATCGTGAAAACCCAGATCAGACTCTGAGTTTTAGAAACTTTCCTAAATTAAGGGATTGCTTTTTTAATTGAAAGAGGACTTTATATGGAGAGTATTCTTCTATATAAAGGACATCCCTCAGCCATTTTTCACTCTTTTAGAACATTAGTAAACCCTAAAGAAAGAGAAAGAAGAGAAGGAAGAGAAGGAGAAGAGGAAAAAGCTAAGGAAAAGAATTTGCTGAGAAGAGATTGGCTCTCTATCACAGGCAAAGGTATGAAACGAATCTCTGATGATGTAAACTCTAAGGAATAAGACTTATATGGAGGATAGGTAATATCAACCTATTATGATCTATGTGATTTCCTTGAGAAAATCCCAAGAAAAACCATGAGGAGTGAATTTGATGATTAGGGTTGATAAGAAATTACTAATGATGGCCATAGGATGACCTTAGAATAAACCCCATTGAAGAACAGACGAATTGACCTAGGAAGAACTCAAATTTCATGTAGACTGTAACCAAAAATCTCAGGTCGTAGCTACGGTAGACCATAGCATGACCAGTATGACCAGAGGATCGACCATAGGCATTCGGGAAGATTTCAGAAATCATATGGTCTTAGCTACAGTCGCACCATATGCGACCGTAGGATATCGACCGTAGATAGTTAGGTCGATACAGCATGAGACCATAGGACCAATCAGACACCTATCAGTGCTCTATTTTGATTTTTGACTACTGTAACATGTCACATATGAACCCTAACTTAAATTCATATAATTTTTAGGTTGTTAAATCAATTCAAATAGAATTTCAAGGCTTGGAAGGACATCGAGTATTGCTAACAGGTGAGGAAACAAGACCTAAAGTAATTGGATAATAACAAACTATTTATTTTTATTGAGTCCAATTCCATGATTGATTCTTTGCTTGTATGCTTGTAATGTGCATCTCACATGTCATCGAATATTCCTGCTATTACTATTCATGTATATTTAACTCCATTTATTTACAACATGATGATAATGATGATGCTAGGAATAGGCATGTGAATGTGTGTGGTTGGTGTGTTGGATGTGAGTGGAGCATCAGGGGGAGGACGTGGCATGGTGGTCTTCGACCTCGTCACCAGACTCTAGCTCTATCTCTACTTAAGTCTTGCCCACTAACATCGTACTATCGCCATTACCTTAGTAGAACTATTACGTCATAGAGCATCAGGGGAGGTGGTCTCGGACCATGTGGTCTCTGACTCTACCGGGGGGCCTTAGCTATATCTCTATGGACGTATTGAGGGATGCTGAGGTGAGGCCTTGGATGCACTGTTTGGCATTAGGATTAGTTAGTTTCGAGTCCAGTTTGCAAGCCCTCGCCAATAGGGTCTTACGTATTGGTATGGGTAGGGCATGAAAGGAAGTGTTGGCGGTGTTTGATCCGGACACTTTTGCTCTATCTCTATTCCATGGTGGGTGCATGTGGGATGGCAATGGTGTTTGATCCATTGGACGGATTCACACACTCGTGTATAGAGGTGCGGCAGCCACCAAACCTTTTTATAGCATATTGCAAACTTATAAACCAGACCAAAGATATGAATTGAATGCATGCATATGTTTGTTGCATTATTTTGTTTGCTCACTGAGCCGTGATGTGTGCTCACCCTTTCGACGTCGAATATTTTAGTTGATGATGCAGGTCCTACCGTTGAAGAATATATGAATACGCTGACATATGGACACGTTGCTGCAATGGACGTAGAAGCTGAAGAAGATGCGCATGATTCATCATCCGAGTGCAACTAATGCGTTTTTGCTTAACTTTAGTTATAATTTGAACATCAGATATGTAATTGATTATTTATTGATATCTCAATTTGAGAGTCTGAGGATTACTGAGGGAGAAACCATTGAGTTCTATTTCAACAGAGTGAATGGAGTTACCAATGTAATCAGAGCACTCGGCGAAGAGCTAAAGGAGATTCATGTTGTCAAGAAGGTTTTGAGAACCCTACCCAAGTTGTATAATGCAAAGGTGTCTACACTTGAAGAAATTCCCACCTTGGATAGTTTAACCATTGATAAGCTACATGGCATCCTGACTACTTATGAGATGAGAATGATAGAACCAGTGCCAGTAGAAAAAGAAGCGGCTTTTGAAGCTATAAAAAAATTAAAAATTAAAGAACCAACAGAGAAGTCAAAAGCAGACAATAACAATGATTTCTGATGACTCAGATGATGAGCTCATAGCTTATCTAGCTAGAAGATTAAAGAAAAGAAGTGACAAGTATAAGGGCAAGTCAACCATGAGATGTTTCAACTGTGGAGGCCTAGGACACTTTGCATTCAAGTGTCAGAACAAAGGAAGAGTTTATGACTCCAATGATGAAGAACCCAAAGAGAGTCAAGACAAAAAGGGTAAAAAGAAATTCATACCAAAGAAGAGAAGCTTTTTGACAAAGCAGAGTAAATTCTCAGATGAGTCTGCAGAGGAAGATGACAGTGAGATATTGTTCATGGCCAGGCTTAATGAAGATTCTGAAGAAACTAAAGCCCCTAAGAAAAAGAACGATGTCTCTAAGAGAAGAAAAGAAATAGAAGATAAATCAGATCTCGAGACTGAGCTATATTCAGCCCTTACAGAGCTCAAAGCAGAAAAGAAGAAAAATAGAGCACTGAATGAGTAGTATAATGATGCTGGTGAGATGATCAAACAGATGCTAACTACTCTTGATAAGGCCAAGAAAATTGCTGATGACTTGGATAGTGAGCTAGCAATAAAAACTGCAGAATGTACAAAGCTTGAAGAAGTAATTATCAGACTTGAGACTGAGCTTGCAGACTCTGTGAGAGTAAAAAAAAGTTATCTAAAGGCAGCCACAACAGCTCCTTCAGTGACTATTCTAAAGTCAAAGGAGAATATAGTTAGAATACAGGAAGATGAAGATGACTGCTCTCAGGAGGAAGATGAAGATAACATATTTGATGAGATTCTCAGCTACCAAATATCTTCCCATATAAAATCTGGGCTTAGACATGACAATCAGAGGTCTGAGAAAATGAAAGGAAAAGGGTCTGCTGAAAACCCTATTGTCTTTGTTAAAGCAAAGAAAAGAGAACCACATGTTGAGAGGGTTCCCTAGGATAGGACTAACAAAAAGGGATTTAGTACAGTTAACCAAAACAGACACAGAAGGCAAGGGTACAATTCTATGCAAAGAAAGAGCTTCAGAGGATACTGTTATGGGTGTAATGGATATGGACATAAAATTACAGAGTGCAGAAGACAAGCAAGACCACTAGTGTTTACAAGTAGAAATAGATTTGCTCCTCTAGCTGATAAAAGAATTGAATGCAACAGATGTCAGGAATTTGGCCATATAGCCAGAAATTGTCAAACAATCCTTGTCACACCCCAATTCTGAACCAACTAGAATGGTGCGATGAACCGTCTATGATCCAATGGTTCAACCAGGATCTCGAATAGGCTGTGTCCCTTTGCTTAAAACCATATACATCCACAACCATAATCAAAGTAAATAAACAATAGCAGAAGTCTTTAATATTAATGAACTGAGTATCTAACAGTGATAACATAAATAAAGTATCTAATTATCTCTAAAAGACTAAGACATAAAATAAAATAAATTAATCAATTACATCTTCTGAATAATCCAATAAATAAATCTAATCAAAGACGCATGAGTTGCACTCGCACGATGAATCATGCGACTCCATCATAGCTTCTGCATCCATCGTCGCAACATGCCCGTACATTGGAGCATTCATAAAATCTTCTACTGTAGGACCTGTATCATCAACTAAAAATATTTGACGTTGAAAGGGTGAGCACACATCATGGCTCAGTAAGCAAACGAAATAATGCAACAAACATATGCATGCATTCAATTCATATCTTTGGTCTGGTTCATAAGTTTACAATGTGCAATAGAAATGATAGGTGGCTACAGCACCTTTATACACGAGTGTGTGAAGCCGCCCAATGGATCAAATACCATTACCGTTCTATATGCACCCATCATGGAATAGAGATAGAGCTAAAGTGCCCAGATTAAACACCGCATAACACTTATCCTGATGCCCTACCCATACCAACACGTAAGCCCCTATTGGTGAGGACTAGCAAACTGGACTTGCAACTAACCAATCCTAAGGTCAAACAGTGTATCCAAGGCCTTACCCCAGTATCCCTCAATACATCCATAGAGATAGAGCTAAGGCCCCCCGACAGAGTCAGAGACTACATGGTCCGAGACCACCTCCCCTGATGCCCTGTGACGTAATAGTTCTGCTAAGGTAATAGCGATATGACGATGTCAGTGGACAAGACTTGAGTAGAGATAGAGCTAGAGTCTGGTGACCAGGATGCACCACAGTGTCACGTCCTCCCCCTGATGCTCCACTCGTATCAAGTACACTAACCACATACATACATTCACATGACTATTCCTAGCATCATCATCATCATGTTATAAATAAATTGAATTAAATATGCATGAACAGTAATAACAGGAATATTGGATGACATGTGAAATACACAATACACGCATACAAGCATAGAATCATTCATGGCATTGGACTCAATAAATAAAAATAGTTTATTATTAGCCAATTAATTTAGGTCTTGTTCCCTCACCTTTGGTTGATAGTAGATCTTCATTCAAGCTTTGTAAATCTCTTTTAAATCACTTGGAAATCTAACAAATTTATAGATTTTAAATTAGAATTAATTCCCATGAATTTAGAGTAATAGAAACTGAGGGGTCGCAAGTGTGGCAGCACCTGTGGTCTCAGTTTCTACGACCACAGGGCGTGTGGTCGTAGGGTGTGGTCGCATATTCTGCGACCACACCCTCCTTGGAAACTTCCCGAGGGTGTATGGTCAAATATGAGTGTCTCGTGTGGTCGCACATCATGCGACCACACGTGTGATGGTCGACCTTTCACTCTCAGCTCCAATTCCTTCATGCTTAAATTCTTTGGCTCATCACTATGGTCCTTCCTATGATTGTTCTATGGCTCAGGACTAGTATTTTTATATAGAATCCACATCCACATAAATTTCCTCCATGGATTCTCCTAGAATTTATCCATGGATTGATGATTTGGGTTTCACCTAAATCCTATCTCTTTCATGAACTATTTTAGGCTCTCAATTGACATGGGGAATGTTCTATACCTTAAACTTGTTGAAGATTTAGAGGTCTTCTCTGAATTTTCCGTTCTTAGTCTTCCTCTTCAATTCTCCTTCTCTTCCTTCTCTTCTCTTTCTCTCACTTTCAGTTTGAGTTCTAAAAGGGTGAAAGAGGCTAAGGGATGACCTATTTATAGAGAAAAACCCTCCATTAAAAGCACTACTGATTTTAGGAAAGAACCCCCTTCGGATTAGGAAGGTTTCCTAAACTTGGTTCTGTCTGGAATCCGTGTGGTCGGAGGTGGGGTCGCAAAATCCGTCGACCACATCCTCTGAAACATGCGACCACACAACCTAAATTCCTATGGTTGCATTATTTTGAGGTGTGGTCGATCACACCTGTTTAGGTATGCGACCACACGCTCATAATTGACTATTTTTGGGTTAAATTTCATACCTGGTCTTGTGGTTTCTTCATGCACTTGGTCCACTTGGCCTAACAATGATAGGAAGACCTGATACAAGGTGGTAAGACCGGTTAGTTCGATACGGGTCTTACAACTCCCCCCTCTTATTAAAAATTTTGTCCTTGAAATTTGCACATACCTTCAGAGTTGAAAAGGTGAGGATATTGCTTTCGTATAGCATTTTCTTCTTACCATGTGATCTCTTCTACATCTTGGCTCCTCCAAGTAACCTTAACATAATAAATGTCCCGGTTGCGTAGACGTTGAACCTTTCGATTGGTGATTTCAGTTGGTGCTACTTCGAATGTCAAATCATCAATTAAACCCGGTGGATCTGCTGTTATAACGTGTGTTGGATCTCTGACATACTTCTTCAATAATGAGATATGAAATACATCGTGCATACTTAACATAGATGGAGGTAGTGCTAATTGATACGCCACTTTTTCACGTTTAGTGAGAATCTCATATGGCCAGACATATCTTGGACTTAAGTTCCCTTTCTGTCTGAATCTTTGTAAGCCTTGCATAAGTGATACTTTCAAGAATACCGTATCACCTATGACAAATTTAAGGTCACGACGTCGAGTATCTGCATACTGTTTCTGACGATTCTGAGTTGTTCTAACTCTTTCCTTGATAATGTCGACTACTCGATAAGTCTCTTCAACAAATTCTAGTCCAATGATACTTCGTTTACCAACATCATTTCAAAACAAAGGAGTTCGACACTTCCTACCATACAGTGCATCATAGGGTGATATCTGTATGGTAGCCTAATAGCTGTTGTTATAGGCAAACTCGATCAATGGTAATTTCTCATCCCATGATCCCTTGAAATCATTAACACAGGCTCGAAGCATGTCTTCTAAAATCTGAATGGTACGCTCCGACTGTTCGTCTGTCTGAGGATGAAATGCAGTACTAAACTTCAACGTTGTACCCATAGTCTTCTATAATCCTTACCAAAACTTTGAGGTAAAGCGTGGGTCTCTATCAGACACAATACTTTCAGGTACACCATGCAATCTGACAATATTATCTACATATAGCTTGGCTAACCTCTCTAGGGTATACTGAGGTCGTATAGCTATGAAGCAAGCTGTCTTAGTCAAACGATCTACAATCACCCAGACCGCGTCAACTACTCGGGGAGTCAATGGTAACCCGGTGACGAATTCCATAGTGATGCAGTCCCATTTCCATGATGGTTCTGGCAGTGGCTGCAACAATCCTACAAGTCTTTGCCTTTCAACCTTTACCCTCTGACAATTTAGACATTGAGGCATAAATTTAGCTACATCTGCTTTCATTCCTCTCCACCAATATAGTTTCTTCAGATCATGGTACATCTTCATACTTTCAGGATGTACCGAATAAGCGGTGGTGTGAGCTTCCTTCATTAGTCTGTGTCTAATGTCCAAATTTTCAGTTTCAAGAACACATACTCTTCTTTGTATTTTAGTACTTTTTAAACGTCCAAGGTGAACTCAGGAATAGTCCTACCTTTTTCTATGTCTTCTTGCACCGTTCTCAGATAAGGGGCTCATCTAATAGCGGCCTTCACTTCATCTAATATATCATGTACAATCTTCAATGTTGCGAACATATTTAAAAACCGATGAATAAACCCTTGGTTGGTTGATCCACCCAGTGCATCTATCACGAACAGCTCATTACCATGATTGAATATTTTTCCTGTAACACACATTATCGTAGCCGTATTAACCTCTCCTTGGGATTTTATCATAGCTTTTCTGCTTAACGCATCAGCAACTACATTAGCCTTCCCTGGATGATACTGGATATCGCGATCATAATCCTTCAATAATTTCAGCCATCTTCTTTGTCTCATGTTCAACTCCTTTTGATTAAAAAGATAAGTGAGACTCTTATGATCTGACTTAATCTGAAATTTTTCTCCATACAAATAATGTCTCCATATCTTAACAGCATGTACTATTGCTGTTAATTCCAAGTCATGAGTGGGATAGTTCTTTTCATATGTCATCAGTTGTCTTGAGGCATGTGCAACTAGTTGTTCTCCTTGCATAAGCACACATCCTAAACCCAACCCAGACGCATCAGTGTACAAGGTAAATGGTTGTCCTGGAATAGGAATAGTCAAGATGGGAGCAGATATCAATCAAGCTTTCAATGTTTGAAAACTTTTTTCACATTTGTCGGTCCAAACAAACTTTTCTCCTTTCTTAGTCAAACTGGTGAGAGGTACGGCGATTCTAGAGTAATCTTCCACGAATCGTTGGTAATACCCAGCTAGACCTAGGAAACTTTTAATTTCTACATCACTCTTAGGTGCTTTCCATTTCACAATGGCTTCAATCTTGCTAGGATCCACTTTAATCCCCTCAGCAGATACAACATGGCCTAAGAAAGCGACCTCATTTAGCCAAAATTCGTACTTTGTAAATTTGGCGTAAAGCTTTTCTTTTCTTAGTCGCTGCAGAGCGGCTCTTAGATTCATGACATGAGTTTTCTTGTCCTTGGAGTAGACCAATATGTTGTCAATAAACACAATGACTGACGTATCCAACTTATCATGGAATACTCGATTCATGAGTTCCATAAAAGTTACGGGTGCGTTAGCCAATCCAAAAGACATGACTAAAAATTCATAATGTCCATATCTTGTTTTGAATGCTGTCTTTGGAATATCACTTTCCTTAATCTTCAGCTGATAGTATCCTGACTGAAGATCAATCTTGGAGAACACCTTGGCACCTTGCAACTGATCGAACAAGTCATCGATCCGAGACAACGGGTACCGATTCTTGATTGTAAGCTTAATCAATTCTCGATAGTCTATATACAGTCGAACACTACCGTCCTTCTTCTTCACAAACAATACTGGCACTCCCCATGGTGATATGCTGGGTCTGACATAGCCCATGTCTAGTAATTCCTGTAACTGTACCTTTAGTTCCTTCAGTTCAGTAGGAGCCATTCGATAGGGTGCTTTAGATACTGGTGCGGCTCTGGGTATAAGAGCTATAATGAACTCTGTTGCTCGGTCGGGTGGTAGTCCTGGTAGTTCCTCAGGAAATACATCTGGAAAGTCACACACAACATCAATATCTTCCATTCATGGTACTTCCTTGGTGAGATCAACCACGGATATTAGGTACCCAACTCCTCATTTCTCAAGGCATTTTCTAGCCTTTAATGCAGAGAGGATGAGTTTTTGTCTACGAAGAAGTTTGGTTCCTGCAAAACTAAACTCTGCTCCTTCCTTGTCTTTAAATGTCAGTTTCTTTTCTGCACATAATAGGTTTGCAAAATGCCAAGTTAACCAATCCATTCCTAAGATAACGTCAAAGTTTACCATCTCAAGTTGAATTAAGGTTGTGTAAGCACCCCATTTTTGTCATTTCTAGCTGAATAAAGTCTTACTAGTGTGTGGACAACAAAGGAAGATAAATGAGTGAAAATTTAGATTTTTTGACTACGACCTCGAGGTAGTTTTTGGTGGGTCCCACAATAAGGTCACAGACTGTAATCTGCATGGATGCATAGGTCATAGAATTATCTTCGAAATGAGACCAGAATTATTCAATTCTGATATCAAATGAAGAAGATATGGTCATTTTAGTCGGATAATACATGCAAGTGAGGTTTCTGAAATTATCATAAATAATCCCAGGGGCTTTCATGAAAATTATTGTAAGCCGGATTGTTTGAATTTCAACTCATCATATCTTGATCATCCAACATCTGAATCATATGGTTTAAGTACCAATGTTCCTTATTTTCAGTCCTTTTCAAAATGGACGTGAAGAATCCGGGTAGAGGTCACCGTTGGGCCCCATGCAAGCTTTCATGCAAAATTATCGTTAAAACTTCAAAGCTTCATATCTTTGTCGTTCTACATCGAATTCAGATGATTCCAATGCCATTATTCTTTATTTGTGATGTCCTACAAAGTGGACATGGAAAATCTCAGGTAGAAGTCTCCGGAGGGTCCCATGCAAAAATTACATATGAAAATGGTCATTTAATCTTTGAAAATTCATATTTTGGTCACACCATATCCAAATCAGGTAATTTCAATTTCAATATGTTCCATTTTTAGTACTCTACAAAGTGGACATAAAGGATTTCTGGTAGAAATCCCGAAGGATCCCATGTAGAAGGGTCAGCCAAATTATCAATAATTGGCCTGCTTAAACTTCAGAAATTCATAAGTTGGCCATTTTATTTCCAAATGAGGTGATTCAAGCTCCAATATTCTTCATTTTTAGTGTTCTACAAAGTGAACTAGAAAATTTGGAAAAGAGGTTATCGAAAAATTCCATGTGGAATGGCAACAGAAATAGCCCATGAAATGACAAAGAGAGAAACCCAGTCAATCCAGTCAACTCATCTCAACCCAAGCTTGGCCAAACCTGTACAACCCATGTCAGCTCGATCCAGCTAGACCAGGCCGAGGCAAACTGGGTCAACCCATGGATTTGTATGCAATAAGTGTTAATACATATGTATTATATGATAACGTATTATATTCATATATATACTATATCATATACTACATAACGTATACTATATTGTATATTGTATTATATTGTATGATATATTATCATATTATGCATGCTACCCATGGGATACAAGGTGGTGTGAGGTAGCATAAAACCCCATTTTACGGTCGATGGAATTTAACAAAAATGCATGTTAATGCTGGCCATGGGAATGCATTAAGCAAGAGGGGATCTTTGAGAGGCTAGGTGTCAACATGAGATATTAAGAAAAGAAAGAAATTTTGCATGTGGTTGTTTTAGCAAGTAGGTGGTGTCATATTTACCTAATGTGTTGGATCGGTTGGAGGTGTTAAACGAAGAAGCAAATAACATATCATGCTGGCCACGGTTTGATTTGGAAGATTGTAGTGCTAGCCATGGACCAATGAGATAGTAAGGGAAAGCATGAGGTGGGAATGAATTAAGGAAAGATTGCATGGGCACTAGGTGTCTCTAAGAGAATAAAAGAGGAAAGAAAAAAGCAAAAAAATGGAGAGATGAGCTAGGTGTCGTTGTTTTGTAAAGAAAAGATAAGAGAAAAGCAAGAGGTGGTACGTTGATTTAACCAAAAAAAAAAAAGGAAAGTTTAGTTGGCTGTCATGGTTTCAAATAAAGAAAGAGAATTGAGAAAAATTTAAAGAGGAAAACTAAGGTATGACTAAGTGTCAAAAGGCCCTTCAAGAAAGGGAGTCGATTTCTCTAAGGAAAAGATTTGGATTGTGAACTAGGAGGTGCAGATCCTAGAATCAAATTAGGGGGAGGAAATCATCTAGTCTAATGTCGGTTTTGGATAGAAAAAGAAATGAAATAAAAAAATTAAAAATAAAAGGAAAAGGAATAAGAAGGGAATCGACGAGATCTAAAAGAGAAAAGGAAATAAAAAAATCTAATAAAATATTGGGAGAAGTTGGCCATGAGATTTTGATTAAAAAAAAGGAAATAACAAAAGAAAAAAGGAGTTGAAAAAAAAAAGGACCGAGAAGAGGAGAAAGGTGTGGGGGTGGTGAGAAAAAAAAAGATAAGAGGAGGAACCTAAAGAGAGAGAGAAATCAGAAGGGGAATGGAGAGAGAGACCGATCAGAGAGGATTACGAGAGGAAGAGAGAACCAGAAAAAAAAAATAGAGAGAGAAGAAGCGGGAGCAGAAAAGGAGAAGTAGAAGAAGGGAGGAGAAGAGAAGAAAGCACACAGAGAGAGGAAGAATATAAAAGGAAAAAAGAAGTCGAAGGAAATCGGGAGAAGAGAAGAAGGAGAGCTGAGAAAAAAGAGGTAAAAATTTGATCCCTTACCCGTATATCAGCTACCAAACCCGGTCATCTGTTTACAAGCTTCCATGCATCTACATCTATAAACCTTCATGAACCTTCACCACCAAACCACCAAAACACCAACTCCAAAATCAAATTCCCTTGCTGCGGTCTACCCCTAACTGATTCCCTACACTAACCATGCAACCCAAGCCTTCACTCATATAATCTGATCCCATCATCATCTACACTCACAATCCCATCTCTTCACTCTTGTCTAGCCTGCATCATTAATCAAAACCCAGCCACGGCCAGGCAGCTTGCTATCATCAACAGTACAATTCCATCCCGCAACACCTCATCAAATCCCTCACCTTGACACCTAGTAGCCCCACATATGATCACTCAAGCCCCCACTAATCCATCCTAGCTTTGGTCATCAGTCTAACCGTAGCACTCTCCTATTCCCAATAGCAATCTCCCACACCATCGAGAACTTGATCATACAATTGTGTAGCCATGTATTGGAGTTTCATGTGAGTAAAATTGACCTAGTGTTCGAAATTTCATGAGTTAAAATTGATCCGAGGGTATTTAGAATTTCATGTTGTTAAAATTGATCCGAATTTTCTTGGATTTTTTATGAAATTGATTACATTGGCTTAAAATTTTAGGTGATTAAATATGGACCATTGATCTAGATTTTGAATGATTAAATTGTGGCCATCTGATCTGGATCTGATCTTGGGAATTTGATGTGATTAATTGTGACCATTGATCTGAAACTTTTTAATGTGAATTTTGATATGGCCATTTGATGTTAAGTTATTTCACATGATTTAATTATGGCCTTTGATCTTGAGCCATTAATTGATAAATCTGATCCACTGGATGTTCAATTGATTTCTGATTATGTGATGATATTAAATCTGAACCATTGGATTTCATGTTGATATGTCTACCATCTTGATGCTTACATGATACTTGTTGTTTTGAATGCTACACATGCTTATTGCCATATTTGTCTGTCACATGCTTACTGTCATATTTAGATGCTTACTGCCATGTTTGGATGCATACTGCTATGTTTGGATTACTACCACTGCTATAGTTGGAATGTTTTTATTTGCCATATTTGTCTTGAAAAGAGATAAGTTGAAAAATAGCAATTAGGGTAGAAAACCCTAAAAATGGAAAGAAAATAGCAATTATGGTAGAAAATCCTAAAAATGGAAAGAAAATAGCAATTAGGGAAGGAAACTTTAAAAATAGAAAGAAAATCATAATTAGGGAAAGTGAAACCCTAAAAATGAAAAGAATAATTAGGGCAAGATAAACCCTAGAATAAAGAGAATAATTAGGGTATAAAACCCTAAAAAATGAAAATCACAATGAAAAGGGATAGAAAACCCTAAAAACCTAAAAATGAAAACAACAAAAATGGTAGAAATTTAGGTCTCATCCCTAGATCCTATTGACAAAAAATAGAAAGAATTTGGTACACATTCCAAATAAAAGTGGTAGGAATTTAGGTCTCATCCCTAGATCCTATTGACAAAAATAGAAAGAATTTGTTACACATCCCAAATAAAAATGGTAGGAATTTAGGTCTCATCCCTAGATCCTATTGACAAAAATAAAAAGATTTTGATACACATCCCAAATAAAAATGGTAGAAATTTAGGTCTCATCCCTAAATCCTATTGACAAAAATGAAAAGAATTTGGTACACATTCTAAATCCCACTCTCACAGATTTCGAACTATGTCGTACCTGATTTCTAGGGCACACCCTAGAATACGTAGGCAATTTGGGAATCCCAAATATGGTACAAAGCCACCCATCAACCATACATCTAGTATAAACTTCAACTTGAACAAAAAAAATCTAATTAAAGCACAGCATAAATCACTTTCATAATCTTTAATCACAAAACCCATTCGAACTATGTTTTTGGACTTGATTTCTAGGATTGGAATACGTAGGCAGTTTGAGATGTCTTACACATCTCAGATTCAGTCCAAGACTGAACCATCTTTGGTCCGATTCACTGTATAACATTGTATATTACATTTGCTTGTTTATTTGCTTTAAAACATGATTGGCTGAACCCTAGGTTAGAATAACTTAGAAAATTAGTTTAGGACATCCCCCATTGAACCCTAGTCATCCAGTTGACCAAGCACAGCCAAAATTAGAGTTGAAGGAAAATTTAGGAGGCCGATATTGATCGGGCGATTTGGATGCCTAACACCTTTCCATAACCGTACCCTGAATACTTATCCGATCTCTTACAGACCAAAGAACTGATACATTGGGTCACGAGTCAATAAAAGTCTTACCTTAGGGTGAGGCTACATTTTTTGAGGTCCTAGACCTTAATCTAGGTGGTGACTCCAACAGAACCATTGATCTTCATCGATACAGATATATTTTCATCCCGAGGAGAATCATCGATTTCCCACTGTCCTCACAGGTTGCATCCAAAATCTTCTCGTCGATAAGAACTAGACATGGTCCATAACCTTTTTCTAGTTCTACTTCTAATCCCATAGGCGATCATACAAGCAATTTGTAGTCTAAAGATCTGAGGGATAGATTTAGCTTCTTTTCAAATGACACAGATATAAAAGAATGAGTAGCTCCAGAATCAAAAAGTACTCTGGCGGGTATGCCATTAATAGGTACAATACCAGTGATTTGTTTTAATTTAGTCTACATGCTCACACAGGGTAATACAAAATGAAAGGTTGAGTTCATACATGTATCCACATCAGGCGATGCGGCAGCATCCTCGGATGTAACTGCATAAACCTTTCCTTGCTGTAGCTGCTTCCTGGGCTTAGGACACTCCCTTGAATAATGTCCCATTTGATTATAGTTATAGTATTTTACTCCTTTATTATTTTGTTTCTGTTGAGGTTGGACTGTTGGAGTAGTCTTGGCTGCAGCATTAAAGCCTTGAGTACGGAAGGATTTAAATGTCTTTGTGTTTCCCCCGTTATATGAATTTCCATTTGGCCTTTTGATACCTCTATTCTGAGCAAAGTAGCTCTCTCTCTGGCTCGATTCTAGTACTCGATCAATCTGTACGACTTCATTAAAAACTTTCTTTTCTAGCCCGAAAACATGCTCCCGAATGCTTCCCCTAAGTCCCATGACAAACCTTCGGGTTTTAGTATTTTTCTAATTTATGCTAGAGGGAGCAAAGAAAAATAGCTCTTCATAACGTTGTTGATATGCATCCACAGTCATCTGTCCCTGATACAAACTCAGGAACTCTCTTTCCATACCGTCTCTGAAACTTCTAGGAAAATATTTCTTGAAGAATGCCTCTTTATAGATAGCCCAGGTCAATTGGGCATGCTTGGTTAACAGATAAGTCCGAGTCGACATCCACCAGTGGTGTGCATCGCCTTTTAGCATAAATGTGGCACACAGTACTTTTTCTACCTCATTAACAGTCATCATCATGAAATTCCTTTCCATCTCGTCGATCCAATGAGCTGGCCACAAAGGATCCGCTGGCTTGCCATTATATTCTTTAGGCTTCATTGTCAGAAAATGCTCGATCAGTCAAGAATGATCCAACTGATACTGAGCATAGGCCCCATACATAGGTGGTTGATACTGGTAACTGCCTTGGGCTACCTCAGGGTTTTGTACTTGAGCTTGTACAACTGGCGTTTGAGGTGCTTGGGGTACCATGTTGCTATCCCCTGGTACTGTGCTAGCTTGTCTGACTGGTATAGGTGTAGTATGTACAGTTGGAAAAGCCATTCCCATAGCAGCTTACATATTGGCTTACACCTGCTGTATTTGCTGCAGCTGTTGTGCTAGGTTCATTACTGTTGTAGCCAAATCTGTAGGTGGGGCTGGCAAGTTTGTAGGACTGGCCTGGCCATTAGCTCCTAGATGTGCCACATTCTAATCCTCTTGTCCTTTAGGATTTTCATGGCTATCTTCCTCCATAGGTGGTGGTGATGGAATTGGGTTACGTCCTCGCCTGGTTACTCTTCGACCAGCAATTTCCTGTTTCCGGTGGTGGTAGTGTCTGAAAAATCATAGAACATGTGAGGCATTCATAATATACATCATTCCCATGTCAAAATATAATTAATCATTGTAAAATTTCAAATATCCAAGTCATTCAGTCAAAATATAGCATTTTCCATCGTGGGGTCGATGGTGGGGTCACAATACATGCGACCACAAGGTATGCAACCTCACAAAACCCTGTCAGCTCACCGAGAGCCTGTGGTCGATTTTGTGGTCGCAATATGTGCGACCACAGGGTCCGACCACATGAAATCTGTCAGCTTACCGAGAGCCTATGGTCGATCGTGGGGTCAATCGTGGGGTCGCATATTTGGTCGAATTCTGCGACCACACGACCCCAAATCAGGTTTTTAAACTTGATTTTTGGAGTCATTCCCCACTTTCTCTTTTGCTTTCAACTCAACTCGCTTCTACTGAGTTGCTATAGTGTCGACCACTCGTGTTTGGTGATTCTTTCTTCTATTCACGACCTCCGCTCCGTTCCTTTAGGTATGTTCTCTACTGGTCCTCATTTTTAAGCTTTCAAAACTAGGTTTTTCTCCATTTATAGCGTTTTCTTCAAATTAAAATTTTTCTAACCGTAACAATTTGATTTTATTGGGGGCTTTTGCTATTGGCCACCCAATGGATGAAAGCCCTCAAGAAAATTTGAGTTTCATCGGTTAGTTTTTAAGAAACTTGAAATTTTCCATTTTTGACCTAATTTTTGAAATTTTTCCAAATTGTCGAAATTTCTTCAAATTCGATCTTCCTAGCTTAAA
This sequence comes from Protea cynaroides, assembly GCA_028583415.1. Classification (NCBI taxonomy): domain Eukaryota; kingdom Viridiplantae; phylum Streptophyta; class Magnoliopsida; order Proteales; family Proteaceae; genus Protea; species Protea cynaroides. The sequence goes on from CM053267.1 coordinate 22,651,282, forward strand.
TTTCCAACTGTATGAGCCTTGCAGGATGGTTTGGAACATATGTAAGTCCTCTTGCCCAACGGTTTGGGTGAAAAGTGAGGCTTTTTGCCAAATTACGCCGTTATAATGCCAAAATTTTGAGTTTTTCTCTATATCTAATATCTTGCTTGTTGGTCTGTGTCTTTGCAGATAACATAGCTCGCACCAAGGTCCCCAGAGTTCATGATCCTCTTCACTTCCGGTCTAATGAAGCAGAGACTCAATATGCTCGTTATGAGCGTAAAAAGGTGGAAAGGGGGTCGTTGAGTAAACCTGGCTAATTTAGCCTTGTTTAATGTGGAAGGTGCCTTTGGTGATTAGGGTTGGCTCCTTGTGATCTTGTATGAGGGTTGCACCTATCCTGCACTGGTGAAGCAGTTTTATTGTAATCTTCAGGTAAAGGGTGATCCAAATGATACAGATAGGGGTAGAGAGCTCAGGATCACTAGTTATGTTAAAGGGGTGGAGATCTCCTTTAATTGCCAGGAGTTGGTTGATCTCCTGGGTATATCAAAGGATGGCCCCTTATTATACTGTGCACCCAAGGAACCCCAGTTCCTATCTGTGATGATGCGTGCGAAGATTGACCGTCAGCTTTTTAGAGATGATCGCTGGGAGATGAAGGCAATCAACCTACGGTCGGAACCTCGGGTGTACTGCAAGATTATTCAGCACAACCTGATTCCTCAGAGTGGGCATTATGAGAAGGTTTCCCAGTTGACCCAGTATCTTCTATACTGTATCTGGATTAGGCAACCTGTCTGCCTTCCATACATTATCATCAGGATGATGCACCATGCTACGATGCTTGGTCAGATGGGCAACCTGCCCTATGGGCGTTTGATCACTACCCTGCTCACTCACCTACATGTTAACTTAATTGATGAAAGGATTCATAAGGACACCTTTTCGACTGACCTTGACTGGGAGGCCATCTGCAAGATGGGGATGCGTGATGTACAGGTCAGTGACGAGGAGAGGAATGTTATGGTGCGTCCCCATACTCAGATAGAGATAGCAGACACTGAGGCAGCAGCAGCAGCAGCAGCAGTGGTCCATGGAGGTGATGCTAAAGATGATGATCGTATGTTCATGGATGTAGCCGCCATACCACCTCCCTTACCACAACATTCTACTGGAGCTAGTACTTCTCAGGTTCCTTCCCACTCAGCTGGTCCTTCGCACCCACCACCTAATGATGTGATGGGGCTGCTGCGTGAGATTCAGGAGGCCCAGCATGTAACTGATCAGCGGGTGGTACATTCGGCAGCTAGTCTCCAGGTGACCTAGACTCAGGCAGCCTGGCTTACAAGGGTATATGCCGAGGATTATGATCGAGATTGTGAGGCACCTCCTCCTCCAGCACCCCCAATTCCATGATGCATTCATTTCTTTTACTTGTACTACAGAGTAACTGTCTGGATTGTGGACCATACTCTGATTCGGATATATATGTTGTTTTTATTAGACGTATTTATGAAACTTGTTTCTCATCTGATATGTACATTATTCTCTTTCTTAATTTTTTTCTCATACAACACAGGTGCTTATGGTGTGTTCTTATTACAGCTTTTAAGTTTTTATCTTAACTCAGTTCATAACTTTTGTGGAAGTATACAGGTTTAATAGACAGAGGCTGAGAGCTCTGATACCAAGTTGTCACACCCCAATTCTGAACCAACTAGAATAGTGTGATGAACTGTCTATGATCCAATGGTTCAACCAGGATCCCGAATAGGTTGTGTCCCTTTGCTTAAACCATATACATCCACAACCATAATCAGAGTAAATAAACAATAGCAGAAGTCTTTAATATTAATGAACTGAGTATCTAACAGTGATAACATAAATAAAGTATCCAATTATCTCCAAAAGACTAAGACATAAAATAAAATAAATTAATCAATTACATCTTCTGAATAATCCAACAAATAAATCTAATCAAAGACGCATGAGTTGCATTCGCACGATAAATCATGCGACTCCATCATAGCTTCTGCATCCATCGCCGCAACATGCCCGTACATTGGAGCATTCATAAAATCATCTACTGTAGGACCTGCATCATCAACTAAAAATATTTGACGTCGAAAGGGTGAGCACACATCATGGCTCAGTGAACAAACAAAAAAATGTAACAAACATATGTATGCATTTAATTCATATCTTTGGTCTGGTTCATAAGTGTGCAATGTACAATAGAAAGGATAGGTGGCCACCGCACCTCTATACACGAGTGTGTGAAACCGCCCAATGGATCAAACACCATTGCCATCCCACATGCACCCATCATGGAATAGAGATAGAGCTAAAGTGCCCGGATCAAACACCGCATAACACTTTCCCTGATGCCCTACCCATACCAACACATAAGCCCCTATTGGCGAGGACTTACAAATTGGGCTTGCAACTAACCAATCCTAATGTCAAACAGTGTATCCAAGGCCTCACCCCAGCATCCCTCAATACGTCCATTGAGCTAGAGCTAAGGCCCCTCGACAGAGTCAGAGACTACACGGTCTGAGACCACCTCCCCTGATACCCTACGACGTAATAGTTCTGCTAAGGTAATAGTGATACGAAGATGTCAGTGGACAAGACTTGAGTAGAGATAGAGCTAGAGTCTGGTGACCAGGATGAACCACATTGTCACGTCCTCCCCCTGATGCTCTACTCGCATCAAGTACACTAACCACACGCATACATTCACATGCCTATTCCTAGCATCATCATCATCATTATGTTATAAATAAACTGAATTAAATATGCATGAACAGTAATAACAGGAATATTGGATGACATGTGAAATGCACAATACACGTATACAAGCATAGAATCATTCATGACATTGGACTCAATAAATAAAAACAGTTTATTATTAGCCAATTAATTTAAGTCTTGTTCCCTCACCTTTGATTGATAGTAGATCATCGTTCAAGCTTTGGAAATCTCTTTTAAACCACTTGGAAACCTAACAAATTTATTGATTTTAAATTAGAATTAATTCCCATGAATTTAGAGTAACAGAAACTGAGGGGTCGCAGGTATGGCAGCACCTATGGTCTCAGTTTTTGCGACCACAGGGCGTGTGGTCGCAGGTTGTGGTCACATATCCTACGACCACACATGCGACCACACCCTCCTTGGAAACTTCCCGAGGATGTGTGGTCGAATATGTGTGTCTCGTGTAGTCGCACATCATGCAACCACACATGCGACCACACGTGTGATGGTCGACCTTTCACTCTCAACTCTAATTTCTTCATAATTAGATTCTTTGGCTAATCACTATGGTCCTTCCTATGATTGTTCTATGGCTTAGGACTAGTATTTTTATACAGAATCCACATCCACATAAATTCCCTCCATGGATTCTCTTGGAATTTATTCATGGATTAATGATTTGGGTTTCACCTAAATCTTATCTCTTTCATGAACTATTCTAGGCTCTCAATTGACATGGGGAATGTTCCATACCTTAAACTTGTTAAAGATTCAGAGGTCTTTTCTGAATTTCCCCTTCTTAGTCTTCCTCTTTAATTCTCCTTCTCTTCCTTCTCTTCTCTTTCTCTCACTTTCAGTTTGAGTTCTAAAAGGGTGAAAGAGGCTAAGGAACGTCCTATTTATAGAGGAAACCCTCAATAATAAGCCCTACTAAGTTTAGGAAAGAACCCCATTCGGATTAAGAAGGTTTCCTAAACTCGATTCTGTCTGGAATCCGTGTAGTCGGAGGTGGGTTCACAGAATCCGTCGACCACACCCTCTGAAACATGCGACCTAAATTCCTGTGGTTACATTATTTTGAGGTGTGATCGATCACACCTATTTAGGTATGTGACCATACGCTCATAATTGACTGTTTTTGGGTTAAATTTCATACCTGGTCTTATGGTTTCTTCATGCACTTGGTCCACTTGGCCGACCATGATAGGAAGACCTGATACAAGGTGGTAAGACCGGTTTGTTCGATACGGGTCTTACAATCCTTCGATATCAAAGGCAACCAAGAAGGAAGGTAAAAAGAAATCCTTCTAGGAGACAAGCTCAGAGGGAGGAAAGAGTTGTAGAAGAAAAGGCTAGACAACCTACCACAGTGAAGGACAAGGTAGTGTAGATTGAAAAAATTCAAAGAAAAGATGACAAGTCAGTGATAGTTCAACTAGCTCTCAAGGCAAATGGTAAGTCATCTCCGTGGATTCTTGATAGTGGGTGCTCCACTCACATGACTGGTGACAAAGAGAAGTTTCTTAATCTAAATGCTGAAGAAAGAGGATCAGTAAGATTTGGGAACAATGATGGTGCTAGAGTTGAAGGAAGGGGATCAGTCAGTATTAACAGTAGAAAAATCAAATCCCATAATGTATTGTATGTTAATGGACTGAAGCATAATCTACTGAGTATAAGTCAGATCTATGACCAAGGAAATGAGGTCACCTTCAACAAAGATGGTTGTATTATTGGAATAGAAAAAATTATGGCTCTAAGAGCTAGAACAGAAAACTTATATGTTTTATCAGAGGTCAACAACAAATGCCTGATGAGTCAAGATGATGAGAACTGGCTGTGGCACAGAAGATTGGGACACATCAACTTCAAGGATCTTGCAAAGATTAGTAGACAAGAAGCAGTAAGAGATCTTTCTATTATAAAGGTTCCTGAAAATCATATCTGTAGGCCATGTCAGAAGGTCAGAAGGAAAAGCAAGCTAGAGCTATATACAAATCTAAGGAATTTTATTTTAGTCAACTACTAGACTTGATACATACAGATTTATGTGGGCCCATGAGGACTCAAGCCATTGGAGGAGAAAGGTACTTTATCTTGTTCATTGATGAATATTCTAGGATGACTTGGGTCATGTTCCTTAAAAACAAGACTGAAGCCTTGAACCGGTTCAAGACATTCAAGAAAAGAGTTGAGAATGAAACTGGCAATACAATCAAATGTCTTAGATCAGATCAAGGAAAGGAATTTACATGGCATGAATTCTCCCAATTTTGTAATGAAAGTGGAATTAGAATTCAGCATTCAGCTGCTAGAACTCCCCAATAAAATGGGGTAGTTGAGAGGAAGAACAGAACAGTACAAGAAATGGCAAGGACAATGCTCTCAGAAACAATATAGCGAAGCATTTCTGAAGAGAAGGTATCTACACAGTAGTCCACATCACCAACAAATGCATGTTAAGGCCACATGAGGACAAGACACCTTATGAGCTATGGTTTGGGAGAAAAGCTACAGTAAGATACTTCAAAGTTTTTGGTTCTAAGTGCTACATTAAAAGGAAGGAAGAGAACCTTGGCAAGTTTAATGACAAAGCAGATGAAGGTATCTTTTTGGGATACTCATTCAAGAGCAAGGCTTATAGGCGCTACAACAAAATACTAGGAAAAGTTATTGAAAGTTCTGATGTTAGAATTGATGAGCAATTACCCCACTCTAAGAGAGTTGAGACAGTAAATCCAGTATTTGAAGAGCTTGAAAATGATGAAATAAGGATAGTTGAAAAGGAATAACAATCAGAAATAGAATCTTAAGCACAAGAAACTACAATTGAGTTGAAAAATGATGGCAGACCAAAAGACAATAAATGGATAAGGAATCATCCAAATCATCAAGTGATTGGAGATCCCAATGCAAGAATGCAAACCACGAAAATGAAGATAGCTACTTTCTCCTTATTGTCAGAAGTGGAACCCAAGTCTGTATATGAAGCAGGCAAAGATGAAAACTGGATGAAGACTATAAATGAAGAACTTAATTAGATTGAAAAGAACAATACATGGGAGTTAGTTCCAAAACCAACTGACAAGAATGTCATTGGCATAAAATGGGTCTTCAGGAATAAATTGAATGAAGATGGACAGGTTGTTAGAAACAAGGCCAGACTGGTATATAAAGGCTATGCCCAAGTAGAAGGGATTGATTTTGATGAAACTTTTGCTCCTATGGCAAGACTTGAGTCCATTAGGATGTTTTTGGCATTGGCAGTGCATAGAGGATTCAAGGTGTACCAAATGGATGTTAAATCTATATTCCTAAATGTAACCTTGAAGAAGAGGTGTATATTGAGCAACATGAGGGTTTTCAGCTCAATGATGATGGAGGTATGGTGTGCAGACTGAAGAAAGCCTTATATGGTCTAAAGCAAGCTCCAAGGGCTTGGTATGCAAGGTTAGACACTTATCTGCATCAGTTGGGTCTATGAAGGGGAGTACTGGATAGTAACCTGTATGTTATGACAGAAGACAGCAGTCAGTTGGTGGTTATTGTTTATGTAGATGATATCCTTTTTGGAGGACACTGTGAGAAGCTATGCAAGCAGTTTGTTGAGAAGATGAGGATAGAATTTGAGATGTTTATGTTAGAGGAGTTGTCCTATTTTCTGGGTTTGCAGGTTCATCAGAATCAGAATGGTATTTTCATCTCTCAAGTGAAATACACTAAAGAGATGTTGAAAAATTTATGATGAAAGACAGCAAACCAGTGGGGACACCTATGATGGTGAACTGTAAGTTGAGTTCAAGTGATGACTTTCCAACTATTGATTAGACTCTCTATAGATCGATGATTTGAAGTTTATTGTATTTGACAGCTTTAAGACTCGATATTCTGCAAGCAATGTGCTCAGTGGCCAGATTTCAGGTTTGTCCAAAGGAGACTCACTTAATGGCAATGAAGAGGATACTCAGATATTTGAAAGGCACAACAGATTATGGACTGTGGTATCCCAAGACTAGAAGTTTCACATTAATAGCATTTTCAGATGCAAACTGGGCTGGTAGCATTGATGACAGAAAGAGCACTAGTGGTGGTACATTCTTTTTGGGGAAGAGCCTAGTAGCGTGGCACAGCAAGAAACAGGAGTCTGTCTCCTTATCTACAGCAGAGGCAGAGTACATAGTAGCAGCAACTACATGCACTCAGGTAATCTGGGTGAAAAGATAAATGTCAGATTTCAGTGTTATTTGTGAAGAGCCAGTGGTCATTAAATGTGACAACATGAGTGCAATAAACATCTCCAAGAATCCTGTGCAACACTCAAGAACCAAGCACATTGATATTATATATCATTATTTGAAGGAGAAGGTGCTTGAAGGGGAAGTAAAACTGGATTTCGTTACTACTGCAGACCAAGTGGCCGACATCTTCACCAAGGCACTTCCAAAGGACTCCTTTGAGAGACTCAGAGACCAGCTAGGAGTAGTGACTCTTGGCACAAAGTAGATGCACATGCGTAGGGGGAGTTGATGACTACATAATATTTCTTATCATCTATAGGATTGGAAAGATGCGGTGGGCACTCCTATAGGTGAGTCTATGCAGGGGGAGTTTGGATGAAGAGGGTGCATTTCTCCTGTCTATATGCCCTTTGGGCTTGTTTTCAAAGGGGGAGAGATATCTTGTGTAAGTTGCCAATAATTTCAAAGGGAGAGATTGTTGGAACCTTGGCCAGACTGAGTAGACATTGACAGTTATGAGTAGTACAGAGTGATTTGTCATTGTTGGCAATCTTGGCAAAGTGATATGGAGGAGAGAGATTATTAGCAAACAATATAAATAGTCAATAGACAGAGTGGATAATCAGAAGCCTCGCAGTTTAGTGTTTGAAAGCAAGGAAGAAAAGAGAGAAAGTAGAGAGAGAAAGTATAAAGAGAAAGGAGGAGAGAGAGTGGTAGGGACCAGGTGGGTCCCACCTAATGTGGCTTGCCACCTTGGCAGCCCAGCCCAGGTCAGCTAGCCCACCAGCTAGGCAGCTCAGTAAGTCAGCCATGCCCCTTGCATAGCACAGCCAGCCAGCAGGCCCAGCCATGCCATGCACATAGCAAGCCAGCAGGCCCTCTGCCCAGTAGCACAGCACAACAGCCAACCGCCCACACAGCACCAGACCCATTGTGAGGACAAAGATGGAAATCTTAGAAGTCACCATCTAGATTAAGGTCTTGGACCTTAGAAATGTGAAATCTCATCCTAAGGTAAGACTTTGATTGACTCATGACCCTTAGATTGGATTTCTGGTCCATCAGAGATTGGATAAGCATCAAGTTACGGTTATGGGAAGGGGTTAGGCACCCAAACCGCCCGATCGAAACTGATCTCTTATACCTTTCCTATGCTAGACTCTATCTATTAAATCGAGCCAAACCAAGTGGTTTGATATCATTGAACCGAATCTGTATCCATTAGATTTCCTACATATCACGGAATTATTTCAAAAATCAGGTTCACCATCGTAGTTTAGGTGTGATTAAAGTTTATGGCTGTGATTTATGCTTGTGCATGATTAAGTTCTTTGATCAAGTTGAAGTTTATGCTTAAATAGATGAGAAACCCTATGGGTTAGGATCTGGATAATCCATACGGACTGATAGATAGTCCTAGTGGATCTATGGGTAACCCTATTTGGGTCAAAATATGGATAATCCATTCTGAGTTGGAATGTGGATAACCCTATCTGGGTTGAAATATGGATAACCCTATAGGTTGGAATATGGAAAACCCTATCTGGGTCAAAATGTGGATAAATATCCTAGTGGATCTATGGATAGTCCAAGTGGACTAAGGTTTGGATCCAAATTTGGGATTCTCCCAAATAGCCTACGTATCCTAGGGTTTGACCTAGGAATCAGAATCCACATAGTTCAGACTGGATTGAAATGGATGGGTATACTAGTGGATCTATGGATAGTCCGAGTGGACTAAGGTGTGGATCCGAATTTGGGATTCTCCCAATGGCCTACGTATCCTAGGGTTTGCCATAGGAATCAGAATCCACGTAGTTCGGGTTGGGTTGAAATGGTTGGATATCCTAGTGGATCTATGGATAGTTCGAGTGGACTAAAATGTGAATCCGAATTTGGGATTCTCCCAAATGGCCTACGTATCCTAAGGTTTGCCCTAGGAATCAGAATCTGTGTAGTTCAGGATGAATAACCTGTTCTAGGGAAAATATTTTAGGTTTAGGGTTGAGAATCTGTTCTAGGTTTAGGATTTAGAACCTATTCTAGGTTTAGGGTTGAGAACCTATTCTAGGTTTAGGATTTACCGAGGGGCAAAATCGTCTTGAGCTACCCTTTTTATCCTGAATTCTAATTTTGAAAGGTTTGGCAAAATATTCTCTTTCTTTATTAAGATTTTTATTATTTCCATTATGCCCTTTTCAAGAATGTGGGTGCCTAAATGCACGTCCCCACACCTAATATGTTTGCTAGGTATACAGATATGACAGTTCAACTAGGGTGTTGCATAAATTAAATTATTGCCAAAAATAAAATATTCTAAGCATGGCAAGTATAATATTTATGGTAACTATCACAAAATATAGTAATATTATGAAAATCTCCCTAATATGGCATGCATTGCAAATAAGGCAAGAACCTAATATGACAAGATCTAATATGCTAATCTAAGCATGACAAGACCTAATATAGCAAGATCTAATATGACAAGATCTAATATGCATCTATATATCAATATGGTAAGTACCAATCATAGAATGCATATATGACATGAATTTTTTAAAAAGAAAAGATCTTATATGCTATTTTCTAAGCATAGTAAGACTTAAAATGGTAAGAAATTAAGATTTTACTAAATATGATAAAAATCTATCTATTCTATCAAAAATAGCAACACAAGAAATGTGACAAACATGGTATGCACAATCCAAATAAAACATATGAATGCTCCAAATATAGCCATTTATCCAAATATACAGAATTCACTTAAACAATCATTGATGTTATAATGAATGAGACATCAATGAAACCCTTTTTTGAAAAGTGAAAAATTATCAAAAAAAAAAACATATGTTCAATGTTCTTTGAAAAAATTATAATTTTTATGAAGAAATTTGGGAAGATTAATGACTCAAAACTGTCAAAATTGTGACACAAGGTTTCAGATAATGGACAAAACTATGAACTGTATTCAGATTTTGTCACATTATACAAGAATGACCATAAGTAAGTCTTCCGAAACTCAAATCAAGCTTACCTTTTTTTCATAGAAAGATGACTTAATATATTATATTTCATATGAAGGAGTTAAATCCCAATAGAAAGGAAAAATAGGTCAAAGATATGTCCTAAGACCGAACATGTGCACTAGTCAAATCTGTTCCAGATGTTTGACCAGTTGCACCATAAATTCCAAATAAAATTCTATTCTTAATAAAAATTAAATACAGACATATGTATATGTAGATAACTGTCTGATATAAAATTTTATCAAGAAAAACAAGTTAAAATAGTATATTTTCTTTGTGAAAAATGATTCTTTTCAATCATGCAAATTAGTACATCATGACAGATTCAAAATCAGAGCACTATGCACTTAAAAATTGATATCAATTCAATAAAAAATTGAACAAATATGAAACCAGTGCCATTTTTTAGAAGACTTTCATGTCTAAAAAATTCATATTAAATGGAGTTTCTGATTATGGCCATAAGACCTTTGTCTAGAGACTTTCTGATGGAGGATTGCATTACATCCGAGAAAAACAGCAATATCAAAGACAAATTTTTTTGATATATTTTTCCAATTCCAAATGGAACGAAATTTTTAGGGTAGTCTTCTAACATATCAGAGAGACTCCCATAAAAATTTGGGCTTCAAAATCGTAGAAAAAATATATTTGATGTACATCCTAAGTTTGAATCCTAAATCTAGAAATTTCAGATTAGAAAATCACTTTATGAAATTTGAAAAAAAACATTAAACATCATCATATTTCATTCAAAACTTCATCATTGAATATCTTAGACAAATTATAATTCATGAAAAATGCTATACATAGGCATCCTAATATTAACAAGTATGTAATAGAGCATTCATGATTGAGATTTCATAGAAATTAGCCTTTTTCAAGCAAAATTGGCATTCGAGCATTCTAACGACCTCTAAATTTGTTTAGAGTACTAACCTTGTGCTCAAATCGAGCGAAACCATTGATAAAGGATGATTGGAGGTTGTATCAACCCCTTTGAATGTGAATCCTCCTTTTCCTCTCTTCTGCTTCTCTCTCTCTCTTCTCTCCTTTTCTTTCCTTCTTCTCTCTTCCTTCCTTTTCTTCTTTTTCTTCTAGAAAATCTTTTTTCCTTCCTTTTTTCTTCTTTCCTTTCTTTTCTTCCTTCTCTTTTCTCTTCTCCCTCTCTATTCCACACGTTTTCTTCTTTTCCCTCTTCTAGAAAATCCTTTCATCTTCTTTCCTTCTTCTCTCTTCTTTCATTTTCTTCTTTTTCTTCTAGAAAATCATTTCTTTCCATTTTTTCTTATTTCATTTCTTCTCTTCCTTCCTTTTTCTTTTTTTTTCTTTCTCCCTCTCTCTTTCACTTTTTCTTTCTTAGAAAACGTTTCTTTTTTTTTTCTTCCTTTTTTCTTTTTTTCTTTCCTTCCTTTTTCTTTTTTTTTTTCTTTCTCCCTCTCTCGTGAAGGAGATCCTTTCCTCCTTCCTTTTTTTTTATTTTTTTATTTTTTTATTTTATTTCTCTCTCTTTTCTTTTTTCTTTCTTCCATTCTCTTTCCCATGGCCTATAATACATATAATATATCCATAAGATATATATATATATATACAATAATATATTATTACATATATAAAAAAAATGCATGCATATGGACTAACATAACTTAGTCTGGATTGATCTGGATTGGACCGGACTAAGTTAGACTAAGCTGGATTAAGCTGGTTTGGACTAAGGTTGACGTTTCATAGTCCATTTCTATCACCCTTCCATATGAAATTTTTCGATAGCATCTATTCCAAATTTTCTACGTTCACTTTGTAGAACATTAAAAATGAGAAATATTAGAACTTGAATCACCTCATTTGGAAATAAAATGGTCAACTTATAAATTTCTGAAGTTTAAGCAGGCCAATTATTAATAATTTAACTGACCATTCTGCATGGGATCCTTCGATGACTTCTATCGAAAATCCGTTACGTCCACTTTGTAGAGTACTAAAAATGAAACATAATGAAACTGAAATTACCTGATTTGGATATAGGGTGACCAACATATGAATTTTTGAAGATTAAATGATCATTTCTATGTGTAATTTTGCATGGGACCCTTCGGAAACTTCTACCCGAGATTTTTTTACGTCCACTTTGTAGAACATTACTAATGAAGAATAATGGCCTTGGAATTATCTGAATCGACGTAGAATGACAAAGATATGAAGCTTTGAAGTTCTAACGATAATTTTGCATGAAAGCTTGCATGGGGCACACTGGTGACTTCTACCCGGGATTTTTCACGTCCACTTTGAAGAGGACTGAAAATAAGGAATATTGGCCTTCGAATCATCAAATTTTGATATCAGATGACCAAGATATAATGTCTTGAAGTTTGAATGATAATGCATGCATCTTACGATAATTACGTAAATACCCTTGCACTTTCAAACTGCGATATCTTCCTTGTTTGACGTCAAAATTTGATGATTCTGGTCTCATTTCGAAGATAATTTCACGACCTGTACATCCAAGTAGGTAATAACCTAAGACCCTGCAGTGGGGTTCATTAGAGAATCACAAACCCTTGGGTTAAAAGCCGGAAACCTACCATATTGGTTCACTTATGCTGAGGGTGGTAAAAATGGGGTGCTTACACCCATGTGCACAGCCATACAACAGGGCCTTGCGCATGAGCCGGACGAGCAGCAGCAGCAGCTGGCTCTTGCAAGCCCATAAGGCTTGCAGGGCCATGCCGCGCGCACGGTGCCACTGCATCACGCAAGCCCCACACGACTCGAACGGCTTGCCCCTTACCTGTTCGACGAAATGCCACAAAGAACATCTATCTTGACACCCTACTGAAAAAATCAACTTACATGGCATTTTCACATATTGATAAGGGTATTTTGGTCCATGCAAAAAGAGTAGATTCAATGTGGAAGGCCAAGATTAAGCCACGATCTTCAAATCCTAATCCAACGGTTGAGATCGAGGGGGTCTATGGTGTAGTGCAGAGGTCGTGTCAAGATTCCATCGCGACTGCTCCCATTGGCTAGATACAACGCGTTGTAATGAGCCGCGTCATATGGAGTCAGATCCACGTTACAATGTAGTGCACGTACATAAGAGTGGAGGAAAGATGTAGATCAAAAGGCTAGGATCATAGCTGATGCTTGGTGACTCAAATGAGACTGATCCAATGGCCATTCAAGGATCCCGCCTTTCACCGACAGATACGACGGCCCATCATACTTGATTTTGTTCTGACCAATCAACGAACGACAAAAGTGTCTGACCGGTCAGCGGAGGCTGCATTCTAGTGTGGTGCGACGCACCGAATCAGACCCCAAGATGCCATTTAATCTAATCTAGGTGGTCAATCTTCTGATGGCCATATCTTGGCCGTCCGAACTCTAATTGGGGTAATTCAAAGGTCCCATGAACTCCATTTTCGAACACCTACCTATTGCAACCAGTTGAGAGAAATTTCAGAGAGGAAAAAGTGTGATTTTTGTTGAAAACCTTAGTATGGAGCACTTTGGAGATGTTCTTTGATCCCTACCTATCTTTATTCTTCATCTATGCCTTACTGGAGCTAGGCAGAGGTAGTGTAAGAGTGTTTTGAGAATCTGGTGAAGTTGGAATTGTGTAAAAAGCTTTGGGAGAATGTCGAACTCCCATTTCTAGTAAAGAAGCTCACCCACCACCTTTGAAGAAGTAGAAAAGCCTGTTTGGTAAAATCTACACATGTCGTGATCATGCTGGGAAGGTAATCATGCCCACAAACCCTATGTTGTTCTATTTATGATATTTGGGAGGGTTTGTAATCAATCCATTTATTATTCATTATAACCTGTCAAGCGGGATGTTGACAGGATTGAGGATAGTTGCCCAAAATCCCAAGTTGCAGCTTGGATTTTATTGGTGGTATAGCACCCAACTGTTGTAGCAGTAGAATACTATCTAAGTAGCGTATTGGGTATAATACAAAACCCTGGTTTAGGGTATTGCCCTCGTCGACTAGCCATTACAGTGAGTGATTGGTGAGCCATGTGACATACTGTGTCGTGGGTGTGATTGCATGTGTTGTGCATTTGAAATGTGTGGGTTACAAGTCTGGGTGTACATACTTGGTAGACCAAGCCTCTGGTATTGATACCTGTAGGTGTGTGGCATGGTGTGTTACACGAAATGTGTTAACATGGCAATTGTGTGAATGACCACCTCAGTCAGCTCAAGGCAACAAGTTGTTAACAGTCAGCTCTTGGCAGCAAAGTGTGGTTGGTTTGGACAGTCTACACAGTTATGAGAAAGTATTTAGTGATTACTTATTTGCCTCCCCTCCCCTTCTTAGTGTCAACCTGGGAATCACACAATATTAGACGATCAAATTAGTCATTCAACATAATTTTTTAATTTTTCAATTTATAATATGAGGGGTAAAACTGTTTTTCAATAATTTTAGTAATTTTCGTCAGTTAAGTGGACCTAGGTGATGTTTTTGCATTCTTATGGATGTAGATGATGTTAGCAATCTTTGATGGGGTCTAGATGAAATTTTTTTCTTTTTTAAATATAATTTGAAAATTTCTTAACATTGAATCATCTCTAAATGTGTGGGTAGATAGGTGGGTGGGAGTAGGGGTGCAAGTTTTACCCTGATGGCCCTAACCCGCCCAGACCCGCCCTGAACCCTGACAGGGTTAAACCCGGCCGAACCCTGACAGGGCTGGGTTAGGGCTTAATTTTTTATCAACCCTAGCAAGGTTGGGTTGGGTTAGGGTTGAGCCCGGCCCAGCCCGACCCTGTATATATATGAATATACTCTGGGAAGCATTGTCAACTCTAAGAGGCATTGAGACATTGTCTAAGAGACTGAGAGTCGACTGTCGAAAAAGATTAGGTGAGAATCGAAATCTCCTAAGGAGTTTTTCCTATTTTGAGTTAAATGTTATTTATAATTTGATTGTTATTGTTTCGACTTCATTTGCTGATTTATTAGAAAACTGTAAGGAGATTTTACTTTGTTTTGAGTTATGTGTTTTCAATCTTTCTGTTGTTCTTTTGACAGATTGAATATGTTGTTTGATTTTTATTGTTTCTAATTTATTTGTTGATCTTTTAGAGTTCCCCTCTGTTTTGGCTATCAATCTTGTTCATATTTTATTCATATTTTCGTCGGTAGAGATTTATGATTCCCATGAGTGTATTAATGGACAATCAAAAACATGTTTAATGATCGACAGGAGATTTCGATTTGAGCTAAGATCAAATGGGTTTTAAATGAATTGTATGATTGATAGTGTTTATCCTCTTTTTTTTTCTCTTTTTACCTACTGGGATCTTTTTTTCTCTTTTTACCTCTTAAATCAGGGTTAATCAGGGTTAACCCAGCCCAACCCGGTCCTGTCAGGGTCAATCAGGGCAGGTTAGGGTTAGGTCCAACCCTGCCAGGGTCAGGGTTATGGTTGTACATTTTCTGACCTTGGTAGGGTTGGGCTGATTTACGATTAAGTTTAAATAGTCAGGATTGGGGTTAAGGTTTTGAAAAATCCGACCCAACCCAGCCCTGTTGCAACCCTAGGTGGGAGGGTGGGTGGATAGATAGGGGGAAGGGGAATGTTTTCTTATGCAATACCAACTGAAAATTTTATAAAGGGGAAATCGATTAGAAAACTAATAAACCGAAACGATTACAGATAAATTTTGATTTGAAAATTTGAAACCGATTAATAACAGAACCAAAATAGAACCAATAAATCAAAACCGAATCATACCCTTATGTGAATCCATGAACTTTGCCTTGTGTGGGCCATGGTGGCCCCACACTGGGCCCGGAACCAGACCTGAATGCTTAAAGCTGCAAGTGGTGGCCTCTGCCTCAGAAGCAAAGGACTAAAGATGCCACTACGTAGCCCAAATTTAGCCAATTCACTTATTAGAGAGAGAGAGCGTCTATGTAGATTGTCGAGGAAGACGAAGAACATGGGTAGAGATGGCTGATAATCATTCAGGGAGCCTTTCACGGCCATGAAAATCTCACCAAACGTATTATGAAATGGAGCCAGCTTGATGAATGATGATGCAATGAGAGAGAGAGAGAGAAACTGAATATAGTTTTGCTTTTGAGCTCTTGAGAGTCGGTCTAGGGGAAAGAGAGTGGAGCGAGGATTTGGGCGAGAAAAGGGTGGGAAAAGATTCGATTAGTGCTTGGATTGCGTGGTTTGAAAGGGCTTTATTATTCGGGCTGATTTTTCGTCTCTCCGACAACCGAACTAATGGGAGGGAGTTCCGGAACTCTCAGATCGTTTCCCTCTCCATCTCCATCTTTCCTGAAAACTTGGGTTCGCTTCTGGGTTTTTTTTTTCCCACATAAGTAGCCGATTTTCACTCCGGAACCTGCGAGATTTTGGCTCTCAAATATGGAAATTTCAGTTTTCCCCTGAGTTATGTTCCTGGTTTTTCTGTTTCTCACATTTGGGTTTAGTACTGCTCATGTACCTCGTTTTTTGGTTCTTAGGATCAAAACCCAACAAGAAGTTACTTATTTCTGTCGGATTCTGATAATTTTCTGAATCTTCTGCGTCGATTCATTTTCGTTTTTGTGCATCTGGGTTGTCTTGATTTCCATTTTTTTAATTCATCTGGGATCTCCTCTAGTTAGATGGCAGAGAAGAAGAATGATTCAAGAAGAACAGCAACATCAGAAATATAACAATAGCAGTAGTCCCGGTAGTTGTGGTGGTGGTGGTGGAGCAGGTCGCTCTTCCAAGAAACTGAAGCAGAAGAAAATACCTCAAAGAGGGCTCGGCGTTGCCCAACTGGAGAAGATACGATTAGAGGAGCAGCAGAAGAAGGAAGCAGCTGTTGGCGTCTCCTCACCATCTTTTGTTCTTCCACTCCCTCCTCCTCACCACCACCACCACCAACAGTCATCATCTTCTTCTTCTCCTTTCCCTGCATCTCCAACTGATTTATCTTCAACGAATTCTCTGTTTAAAGTCCCTCCTCGGGGTCCCATTTCCACTCTTGATCTATTAGTCCCACCTCCACCTCCTTCGTTTCAGACTACATCAACAATTTATGGTTCTAGTCAAGGGGATGCCGCCGGTGGTTGCAGTGGTGGTCGATTGGCTGATGTGATCACCACTTTTACAGGGCAGGGACATTTTTCCAGTATGTGGAGTAATGAGTTGAACTACAATGGTGATGTTCCCAGATTGGATCATGAACTTTCATGCCGAACCCAGTTGCAGAATGAGGCCTCCTACCCAATTTGGCATTCTCCTCCACCTGTTGTGATTGATAGAAAGCAATCACATTCCTCAACAATGGTGAGTGAATTAATAACGTTTCTGTTGTGCTCTGTTCTTGCTGGGTTGTCTCTGTTAAAGTCAAGGGGTTCTCTATAAGACTGCAACGCAATCTATGATTTTCTCTCTCTCTCTGCAGGTGAAAGTCCCTTCGTTTACTCCATCATCATCTGGACTACGTTTCCCCATGGAGCTTCCTTCAAACCAAAGCTTTTGCAGCAACAACAACAATTATACACCCACACCACCTCCATGGCCAGAGGGAGAGAAGGTAAGTGGGGATGGATAGATTCTCATTCAATTCAATTTCTGCATCTGATATCATAGATTTTGCAAATTAGAATTTAGTAGTGATTAAATAAACGAAGAAAAGGAGATCGGGTTGATTTCTGATAGTGGACTGGCTGGAATGTAGTTTAGATGGTTGGTATTAAGCGACCGTGGCCATTCTCGCTAGACAAATTTCCTCTGGCTCCATCTCTCAGCAAAATTCCTTCCATCATCCACCCAGTCTACGGACCAGAAGAACCATCATTATACAACAATGGAAATGGCAGCACATTCAAGTTTGAACCCGGAAATTGCATTATCAGGTTGGTATGATTTGGGTATTGCTTTTCTCTCTCTCTCTCTCTCTCTCTCTCTCTCTCTCTCTCTCTCTCTCTTGCTTGGTTTTGGATTGTAGGTTCACATTGATTTGGTTCTGCTTGCCTCAGTCAGAGTACCTGTAGTTCTACAGCTCTCCCTGTTAACTGGAGAGGAACTATGTCCGAGCTGAACCATAAGAACGGGATTAAAGAAAATGGAACTCTTAATGAGGATTTTCTCACTTTGGGTTCTCCTGCAATTAGTTCATCTTCAATGGGCTCTGAATCCACTTTGCAGAAGCCCTTTTTAGATTCCGTAGCCTCCCATCACCCGATCCCTGAATTCCAATCGCACCCTACTCTGGTAAGAATAAAATCCAAAATTTTTTTATTGGTTTCTGTTCTTTTTTCTATGATTCTAATTACTGGGTTTTTTTTTTTTTTTTTTCTTTAAATGGTGTAGGCAAGCATTGAAGAGCCGTCCATCCACAATTTCTTTCCTGCAAAAGGGCAGATTAGTCGAGTAGCAACCACGACTAATGACCACCGGAGAATTGAGGATGGAGACACAGTTGATCTCAGCCTAAAGCTGTAAATGGAAATTTGGAAGCGTTTGTGACAATTGGCAGTACTGTTATTGCCTCTCAGATGGGCTCAAAGAGAGAGAAAGCATGAAAACAGAGAAAGAGAGTGAGGGGGTGCAGAGGAAATCTTTGGGGTATGTATCCGGTGTGGGATCGTGGGAGTCGGAGGAGAGACAGATGTATATCTCTGGTCTATCTGGTTTGTTTGAATTTGAAAAAAAAAATTTAGTGGGTCAGTTTGATTGTTGTCCTTTTCAGATTGCAGTTATGTTTGGTACTATTGAATGATGAAAGGACATTTGGATTTGTAACAGACCTTTGGATGAGGATTGAGTAGGAGGAGATGGTGGTGGTGGGTTCCAGGTTTGGTCCTTTTCCATATATATACATGTGGGACGACAATGGACAGAAACAGAACCCGCATACAAGGCTGAGCAATTGAAGCTCGATGGGATTTTGGGAGAGAGATATTTAGATCCATGTGGTTAGTTCTATGAAGTGAACATGTAAAATTACCTAAAATGAAAGGGTGTCAATTGGGCGTGTGGTCTGAATCGTCTGATCGGTCCAGTTTCAGACATGTACTGGCAAACAAAAAAATGAAACTGTTGAGAAAACTCGGATTTCCATCAGATTATGAAATAAGGGTGGGTTACATTTGGAAAAATAACAAAATAATAAAGGGACCAATACATACATAATAAGCAATAAGATATTGGAGAATCATTTTTTTATTTTTATTTTTATTCTTGCATCATTTTTATTTACCAAGAATGAAAAATGGGGAAGAGAGAGTAGGGTTGTTGGGCCGGATTTTTAAAAACCCTAACCTTAACCCTAACCTTGACATTAAAACTTAACCCTAACCTAGTCTAATCCTGTCAGGGTCAGAAAATGTACAACCCTAACCCTGACCTTGGCAGGGTTGGATCTAACCCTAACCTACCCTGATTGACCCTGACAGGGCCAGGTTGGGTCCGGTTAACCCTGATTCAGGGTCGAATTGACCCAGATTGGCTCTGAAACATATAACAAATTGTCAAATGACATACATATAACAACTATAACTTAAACTATAACTTAAATATATATATACATATATATATATATATATAATATATATATATATATATATATATATATATATATATATATATATACATATATATATATATATATAGGGTCAGGCTCAACCCTAATCCAATCCAACCCTGCCAGGGTTGATCAAAATTTGGGCCTTAACCCAGCCCTGTCAGGGTTCGGGCCAAGTTCAACCCTGCCAGGGTTCAGGGCGGGTTCAGGTTGTTAGGGTAAAATTTACACCCCTAAGAGAGAGAAGAGAAAACAACACGATTCAAATCCTCTCATGCCCCTCATGCCGGCATGAGGAAATCCAATGGTTTTTTTTGCTAGGAATCCGAAAATTTTATTGATTAAATAAATGTAAAATACATAAACATTCTTTTCGTCGATGAAAAACCACCACCTTTGGCATTGCCATCAGGATGAACCACCCAAGGAACAAAACATCTATTGAAAACGATATCTAGGCCTGTGGAAGGTATCCCACACAACCTCTCTAGCTATAAAACTTGTACAAAAAGCCCATTCCTCCATTACTTTTTCACGGGCTCCTTTCTTCATTAACAAATTAGCAACAACGTTTATTTCCCTACATCAATCTATTATTCTGAGATGACTCTGATCTAAAGAATTAGATTATGTCCTCCATCTCTGCATAAATTCCCAAGGCAGGGAATGAGACGAAATAGCAAGCATAGCTGCATTAGAATCCAACTCAAGTCATATCTTGCGGTATCCAATCCTTATTGCCTCTTGAATCCCTCTAATTGCAGCATGCAGCTCTGCAATAAAATTCGTTGCTACACCAATCTTCTCAGCAAAAGCATAAATCACAACCCCTCTGTCAAACCTGATTACACCACCCTCCCCAGCATCTCCCAGGTTTCCTAAACTGCAACCATCAATATTTACCTTGCACCACCCAGATGGTGGACTTCTCCAAAACAACTCAAATACATCAATTCGTTTCTTAGTTGTCGTTTGTAAGGAGAAAAGATGACTCACTCTCTAAGTCCTTCATAGATTGCAGCATGCACTGGGACCTAACTGAGGAATCCCGACAACCTCTCATAATCATAGCCCAAATTCTATTGGGCCTAGAGGCTACATTTTTGAAGACTGACTGATTTCTACAATACTAGATACACTGCAGGGTCAGGAAAAAGGCGGATTTGGTTCGTCATTCTGAACTTGAGACTTGCCAGTGTCGACTGCATGGCCAACACTTGGCATTCCAGCCGATCCAACGGTTCGAGAGTTAATGAGTTTATTTTTTTATTTTTCTTTACAATAACTCTCGAACCGTTGGATCGGCTGGAGTGCCAGGTGTCGGCCATCCAGCCGACACTGGCAAGTCTCAAGTTCATAGCCGATTTCCGAAAAGGCTCCCTTCCACGGATACAAATCGTCTCCTGCAAGGGAATCCGTAGGAGACGTTGTTGCCTTTGACGGATGCACGCCACGTGTAATCGTCTTTATTCAACGTTTCAAGGAATTCCGCCACAAGAGAAGAAACGTGAACCGGTATACCCCTCATCAAATGTCAATTTTGAATCCGTGAAACCATTTTGAAAACAGTCGAAAAGGTTTGTTTCAAGGATCTGTTTTCGAGGGGAGATAGGGCAAGAGGAAGAAGAAGAAGAAAGTTGAGATATGCGGAGGAGAAAGGATATCGAGGAAGAAGGAAGAGGAGATCCATTACACCATAGATTACAGAGCGAACCCAAAAAAAAAAAAAAAAAAAAGAAAGAAGAAGACTACCATTTAGATTGATAATTTCTCTACAAAAGAACTCAACCCAGACCTTATTCATCTAAATCACAATCAATTCTTAGAGAAACCCTTCTCAATCCTCTTACAATCAACCAAATAAGCAAACCCATAAGCCATATTCTTGATCGTCGCTTGCTCTCCGAAGTTGCTGTCGCATCCGTCGAAAAGAAAACCCTAAACCCCCTCACGAACGCTTCTCTCGCCGTCATTTCGCAGCACAAATTCGTCATAACCCCTATGATAATAACCTCCTTTATCCCTCTCTCCACCAAATACTCTTCCAATCCAGTCCCTCTGAACGCACTATAAGTGTTCTTTTCAAGAACTTTATCGCCGTTCTTAAGGTTCAGCACTAGCATCAGCTCTGCCTCTGGTGTTCCATCGATGATCAGATCGTTGTTCCAAATTTCTCCTAGCATTCTATAGTGGGAAGGGGATTTGAGGTTGTGACGTGTGAAGATTATTGGGATCGAGAGGTTTCGGCAGAGATCAATCATTGGGAGATTGGTTTTGCCATTGATGCGAAATAGTTGTGCATGTCGATTAATAAGAGAAGATTTTTGGATCAGGGTTTCGTTTCCTGATTTCGAATTTCTCGTACGAATCCGCCATAGTTGAGCTGGTGAAGTCCAGACGTGGAATTACAAAAGGAAGAGAGAAGGATTCAAAATCGACATTTGATATGGTGCATACCGGTTCACGTATCGTCTCTTGCAATGGGATTTCTTGAGATATCTGATAAAGATGAATACACGTGTTGTGCATCCCTCAAGGCAGCAACGTCTCCTACGGATACCCTCGCAGGAGACGATTTGGATCCCCCTTCCACACAACCTTCATGGGTACCACTTTAGCTTTTCGACTCCACCAGGCAAACATCATATCACCATTGTCGAAACTTGGCACAGTTACCCCAAATGCTCCACCCAAAGTAATCCAAGTCGGTTTCACCGTAGATATTCCCAAAATAGGTGGTCGAAATTTTCTATAGCAGACTTACACAGAGAACATCATGAAGCCAACACAACACCTTTCATCTGCAAACATTCTTCTGTTGGAATTCTTTTGGAACATCATCTCCAGGCAAACCATGAAAGAGAATGTGTCAAAGATTTATTCCAAACCATCATAGACCATGATTGCACTGAAATTTTCATTCTTGCCAGGTAGACTTCACAGTAAACACTTCAGACTTATCCCCTGTCCAAACCAAAGTATCATTGTACCTATAATTTAGGGGGATCTCTAAAGCACTTTGAAAGCATTCTCTTAAAGCAGGAGAGTCAACCCTCAGCCAGCTCCAATTCCCATGACTAATAAATCACGCCAGTGGGTTACTAGAATTCTTTAGAGATTTTATCTCAAGGTTTAATTTATCTTTAAGGGAAAAATCCCCTAACCACCTGTCTTGTTAGAAATTTATTTGCTGCCCATCACCAATAATGTTGGTCATGTGTTGTCATTGTTGGCAACTTGACTGATGTGGACAGTGTTGATGAGCTTACAATGAGAGAAATGAGGAGAGATAGTGTTTGTGCAAGTGGCAGAGCCGAAGAAGCCTTGGGCATGTTCTACAATATTCTACAGCTTCTAGAGAGTGATTGAGAAGGTATGCACTGAGTTGACTGGGCAACAACAGTTTCGACAGGTGACAGAAGGTGTGTGGGCCCCACTAGTGATGTGGACAGTACCCACATAGGCAACATGCTGATAGAAAGAGGAGAGAGAAAATGGAGAGAAAGTATGGGTCCAGAGTGGGTCTCATTCTTGGTTTGGCAAGAAGAGAGAGAGTGTGGATCCCACAGTGGGTTCCACTGATGATGTGGCATCTCCCAAGTACTCCTTGAAGCAAGAAAAATAAGAGAGAATCAGAAGAGAGAGAATTTAAAGAGAGAGAAAGAAGAGAGAGAAGTTGATGTGGTGGGACCCACCATGCTGAGGTGGCATGCCACCATGGCAGCTAGCTTAGCTGAGGGCCACGGCACCAAAGGCAGCAGCCACCACATAGCCGAGGCCGGCGGCAACCATGCCCACAGCACCATGGCCAGTAGGGCCAAGCCACAAGCAAGCCAAGAATGGCCAGCAGCGTAGCAGGCCCGCAAGCCATGCCGCAAGGCAGCAGGCCCGCAAGGCAGCAGGCCCGCGCGTGCGCTGGCCTCCTCCCTCCCGCATGCCACGCATACCCCCAGCTGTTCGACGGATTTCCAGGAGAGAGAAAACCTCTCTAGAAATCGTCTCTGCAGATGTTTTAAAAAAAACATGAATGGTTACAGAGGCCATTCAATTTCATTCCAGGGGTATTTTGGGAAAACAAAATTGAAGAAAATGCGAAATTAGTGGCAAAGAGAGAGCCACATATGCAAAATTCCGATCGGACGAATGAAAAAATGGCGGGCTCAGGTGTGGCGCAGGAGTAGCGTCGGGATTCTTGTGCGCGTGATCTAATTGGGTCAGCGTACGTTAAAACAGTGGTCCGCAATTCATGGTGATGGAACCATGATCCTATGTGGCGCGCGTTCGGTACGACGGCGGCCTTGATCTCAATCCAACGGAATATATCTCAGCCGATCAAATCTGACGTGATCTGACCAGATCCGTCGGCTAGTAATCAATCCCGCTTTTTTCCAGACATCCAACGGCCGAAATTTGAAGATGCTATCTCCGCCAATCGCGGATCGACAGCGTCTCTGACTCTGTCAGCGAAGGCGGCGATACGGTCTAGCGCGGTGCACGAAAACTTATCCAAAAGATTTTATTTCATATATTTTCACTGGCCGAAACTGTAACGGCCATATCTCGGCCGTTTGATCTCCAAATCAGTCCGTTCAAATTCCTGCGAGCTCTATTTTGAATGACCTACAATCTGAGAGAAATTTGGGGACGTTGAACAGTGTGGAGGCCTGGGTTTTCGGGGGAAAACCTTCTCTTGAAGGTGTGGTGAGTGTTTAATGCTTGGATTCTTATCACCAACCTTCCACGGATTCAACTGGATTCTATTAAGTTGTATTGAAGACCTTGTATGAGGGTTTGGGAGAAATAGTTGTTGTTTGTAGCTTCAATGAGAGCTACAATGGCGTTTGCTATGCTTGAAATCTTGGAGTGATTGTATGCCATTAAACAGGATCTGTAAGAGCTTGAATGAGCCTATGAAAAGCCAGAAGGCCATGTTGAGTTTGTGAAAACACTAAGGGAGAAAAAGAAGGAAAGGCATGCACTCAAGGTGTTTGTTAAAATGCCAAGGAAGAAAATGGAGACTGCAGTGAATGGTGTGTTGATGTTTTGAAGAAAATGGGGAAGTGAAATGGAAAGGGAGGCTAGGGTTTGGTGTTGAAATTGTTCATTGAAGATTCCAGTAGACCTGAGGGCTATGCCAGGCTTTACAGAGACATCCTAGAGTTTCCCAGAGTACCAGAAAATGTCAGACAAGGGTTGTAAGATTCCTAACCCTGTATGTATTGCATTGTTTAATTCTTGTACTCAGTTATATGCTAGTTGTAGGTGATGAATAATGAATACCTAACTAGCATGTGTTAAAATTGTAAGGGCATTGATATAAGCCCAAAATTATATTGTCTGCTTCCCGTGGGTGCGGGTTAAGTGTAGTGTGTGCAGTGAGTGCTGAGCACTGGTACTTCGGTACCTGAATTATTGGCACATCTGTGCCCTCCTGGTTTTATGCTAGGTAAACTGGGTGTATGTACTCCCTGCTGTGTAGTCAGCTAAAAGTAGAGTATTGAGTATATACGGAGCCCATTGGGCATTACCTTCCGTGGACTAGCCATCACATACTGTGGTGGTGAACCACGTATACCTCTGTGTTGTGGATGCTTTGTAAATATGATTATCTGTATATTATGAAGTGCGTGGAATGGTCTGCAGGATGGGTATGCACAACATGGTAGACCTGGCCACTCTATGGTAGTGAGGTGGTTGTGCATACGACTGTGTGTGTGGTAGTGCTTCAGTGATTGTATAGCGGTGGTCATTGAGTGAGGTGTTAGCCCAGGGCAATATTGGTCTTCAAGTAATTATTTTGGAAGAATTTTGAAGACACTGATTCACCCCCCCTCTCAGTGTCAACCTATGATCAACAAATAATCCATCTATAGTGTTTTGAAGTCCAATCCCAAATCCTTCTCATGCTCATCCAAATAGGTAAGACACACAATGGTCTACGACATGTACCATCAACAAAGAAGTACTATTTTTTCATAAAACCAGCATATGTCGATTTCTCAGTTTTGATTATCCACACCTCTTCGCAAGGAAAACATCATCCATATATGATAGTTTCCTAATACCCAAACCACCTTCAGACTTAGGAGAACAAATAGTATCCCATTTAACAGTCACCAATCCCCTCCTTGTTGGATCACCAGTCCAAATGAAATTTCTCATCCAGGTCTCTACTACTTTCACTAGAGAAATAAGCCATTTATAGATATAAAAAGAATGGGTGAAAGAGCTGCTTAATAAAAATTTTACTAACTCAACCCTTCTAGCATAGGACAGCAAACGACCCTTCCAGGTAGAAAATTTCTTCCTAAACCGATCCATTATAGGATTGAAAACCTCCTTTCGTATACCAATACTTCAGTATGTGCGTAAAATAAAGTACAGCCACTGGATTTCCTCATGCCTGCATAAGGGGCATGAGAGGATTTATTTCCAAAACAACAAGCCACCCAAACCCCCACACACAGGGGAGGGAGACAACAACCAAGGGGACAAAGCCCTTACTCAAGATCAAGCAAGCCCCTCACACCATAGAGACCCCTAGTTAATAGTGGTTTGGAGTCTCCATTGTTAAACAATATACCAGAATTTGGGAGATGGGGTCCTAGGAAACCTCCAGTCTTTACACTTCCCCAAAACATCTTTCTTAATTCCTTTGAGCACAATCTCTTTAGGCTGTCTTATTCCTAAATATGAGTAATTGAGGCACAAAATGCTATTTTACAATTTTCCCCAAGGCTCCACATTCTTCAAATGACCTTCCGATCTACATGGCTTTATCTATCACCAGAATGTTTTACCAAAAAAAGAAAAAAAATCTATCACCAGAATGCTGTCTCTACAATGGGTTGGGCTGCCAAGCAATCTGACTCTCTTGCAAATCTAAGCTGAGTAGGGGCAAGAGAAGAAGGTATGGTTTCTTTCTTTAATTCTGGCTCAACAACACACACATCTACTATTGACTTCAACCTTCCTCTTCTCCAATTGATCTGACATTGTAGGCGCATTCAAAATGCACCTCCAAGCAGTGAGGGATTGTCTCGGGATATTACCATAAAACCAAATTGATTTTTCCCATCCCACTACTTGGCCATGGGATCGAATGAGATTCCAAATAAATTTAGAATTGCAATTTGAAGGAGATTTACCTTTCAATCTAATATGGTCTTCCATGCTCTGTTGCTGTCTTTCCACTTGATGAATATTGTTCCACTGGTTCTAAAGGTTGAACTAGTTGAATGAAGGAATATCCCAAGATCCATTAGATAAAAGCACCTCCACCACCTCATTATTTGAACTAGCATCCATGCCTAGGCTGGGCCACCTAGGCAGCAAAATAGCATCAGGGTGCCATGGCTCAAGCCAAAGCTTGGTGCTTCTCCCATCTCCAATAGCATAGGAGACACTGGGTAGGATAAGGTGTCTATGCTTGAGCATTGTTCTCCATATCCAAGAGCTTCTGGCAATACATTTCACTATCCCAATAGAGTCCCTTCTCAAGTATCTCTTCTTCACCCATTCCACCTAAAGACAATGTTTATTTGAAGCCACATTCCACACCTACTTGAGGATGCTAGCCATATTCATTTCCTCTACATGTTTCACTCCCAGATCTCCTTCCCATTTTGACTTGCAAATCCTATCCCATGCCACATAGTGAATTTTTTCGAAGGACCTGCCTAAAAAAATTTAGCAAAGGTATATTCAATTTTCCTAATTACTCCTTTTGGCATTTCGAGCACCTCTGCCCAATAGAGATATTTTCCTTGAAGCACCAATTAGATCAGCTGGAGCCACCCCGCTTGGGAAAGAAATCTAGTTTTCCATCCTTCAAGAGTTTTCCCAATTTTCAATAAGATGAACTTGCAGTGAGATGCTTTTAGGCTACCAGAATAAAGAGGAAGACCAAAATAGACAGTAGGCAAGGAAAACTCAACAAGGCTTAAATAAAGCTCCAAGGAATCAATAATGATTCGATCAATGCCTCCAAGGAAGATGTTTGACTTTAGCTTATTCATTCTCAGATCTGAAATCCTTGCAAACTTATCAAGAATATCCAAGCATTTTTTAACCGAACTCCTCTTTGCCTTCACAAAAAGCATGAGATCATCAGCGAAAATAAGATGAGACGGTTTCAATAGTTTACACACCTTAATCAACTTGACTTCCTTGACTCTAGTAGCAAAGTTCATCATGACTGTGAATGCTTCCATAGCAATGGTAAATAGGTAGGAGGACAGAGGGTCACCTTGCCTACTTCCCTGTTTCCCATCAATGAATCCTGCAAGGTTGACATTAATGAGGATGGAGAACATCACTAAGTTAATACAAGCATTGACCCAATAAACAAACTTGTTTGGGAACCTCATTCTCTACATAACTTGAAGAAGAAACTCTCAATCAAGGGAATCATAAGCTTTGTAAAGATCTGCTTTGATGATTGCTATTGGAAAGCATGATTTCTGCTCAAAGCCCTTAGCAATATCCTGACACACCATGACATTATCTGAAATGGTTCATCCTTTTATAAAAACTGATTGGACAGGAGACATCATTGTACCCACCACCTTCTGAATCCTATTTGCCAAAATATTTGACACAAATTTGTATAACAGATTATACAAAGCAATGGGTCTATATCCCGTAAAACTATCAGCCAGATCTGATTTAGGAATAAGGCAAATAAAGATTGCATTAATGGCTCTTGGCATCATTGAGTTAGAAAAGAACCATCTGAATGATTCAGTCACCTCTTTGCTTACCGAACTCCATCAGTGTTTGAAGAATAGAGCATTAAAGCCATCAGGGCCCGGGGCACTGCCATCCTTTATAGAGAAAACAAACTGCCTAATCTCCTCATCATCCACATCCATAACCAAAGCATTACTGAGAATGCTTGAAATCTGAGAAGGAAAGTACATGTCCCCCAAGGGGGGCTTTCATATCATTTCTGTTTTCCCAAAATACCTTCTTGAAGTACTTGACTACCTCTCCTTTTATCTCCTTAAGGTCTTCCACAATATGGCCATCCCCGTTTTTGATAGCTAAAATATGATTTTGATTATGTCTACTCTTCATAGATCTGTAGAAGAAACTGTTGTTACCATCTCCAAGCTATAACCATTTGATTCTTGATTTCTGCCTGTAGAAATCTTCCTCAATCTCCAGAGCTCTTTTTAGCTCCTTCTTGACTTCATTTTCCATTTCAACAAGGTAGAAGTCATTTGGATCATTATGCACTAACTTCTGAATACAATCCAGAAGGTTTTCCTTCTCTTTAACTCTCTTCTAGACAATAGAGAATCAATTAGATGGGGCAAACTAGACATTTTATTTTCTTTTACTAAAATCTCATGATTACATTTTAAAATGGCATTGATGTTTTACCCTCTCTTTCTCTGGTACAAGCATTGTCGAAACCTAATTCTGTCAATCATCTCCGTTGAAACCACAAATTCAAACGATCGAGCAAGATTTATAGAGCCCCATAGCGTCAGTGAAACCCAATTTGTTTAAAACCATCACTGGTCACTGCTCACTGCTCACTGCTCATAGGAATTTATTGTATGTAGGTATATGCAGAGATTCTCCGACCAGCCCATGCTGTCAAAGAAATATAGATAGGCAATGGGAGCCAAAAAAAAAAAGGATTGATAATTACAAGAGAAAAACTTAAAAGGTGAGCAAATGTGCCACTACAGAAATGGTGAGGGTAGAAGGTTAAGAGCCTTTACTGCACACTATAAACAATAGGAAATTAGGCTATTAACTTCCTGGAGTTTAAAGTTCTACGAGAGCCCTTCACAACTTCTGTAAATTTTATCAACTACAACTTCTCAGGGGCATCAGAATCATCATGATCAAGCTAAGTGTAAAATGGCAAATCATTTATACCACTCTTAACCATTCTCTTGTACTCAAATGATTGATGGCCCCAAATTACTGCTTCTCTGAATGCTTTCCTCATCTCTGATATCTTTTAAGTCCGGGGTTCTTAATTCTTTAGATTTCCAAGGAAGACCTTGAAGGCTTCAAAGAACTTTGAGACACAAGTATCTGAGTCAATTGTCCATCAGTCTTGGCTCTTTTCATTTCTTTTCTTTTCTTTTTTCATTCGAACAAAAAAAAATCATCAGTGCTCTTGCTGCGTTGCGGCAGATTTAGAGTGTTTCATATCAGTTGTTGAGCCAATTCGTCACCATTAATTCTCTTAATGAAGTGTCCAAACTCCAAATCTAATGCATTGAGTTGGCCCTTGTTAGATTCTTGTTGTGTGGGCTTGATCAATTACCTAACCAGTTGTTAAGTGGGAGTTCAATTACTGGTTTGACCGGTTCAGGTCTGGTTTGTCACTGGTTAGAGATTACTAACCCGGTCCACTGTGGGAATGGTTCTTGGTTAGGGATTGTATTATAAATACAATGGTTAGGGTCCCCGCAACCATTGGTTTTATCTCTCTGTTGCTCCCATACGCACAGAGGCAAAAGGGATCCCAACGAGGTTGTGGAAGACTCTAATCGAAGCATTCAAGCTACAGGAAACGGTCAAAAATCAATCTACAGCAAATGGTATGTGTTCTATCATCTCTTTTATAGCCATTGTATTCTAGTTATCTGTGTGGTGGATTTGTTAGGGTTCATGGGGAATCCCATGGGAAAACCCTAACGTGCATTAAAAATTCTCACAATTGGTATCAGATCCACCCACACAGAGCTAGGATCGTAGGTAATGGACAGTTAAAATGGTAGGAATGACTGAATTAAAAAAGGGAGAAATTTTTCTCCATAATTTTTCCCACAAAGTTTAAAACCTTTCAAAAAATTTTCGGACCGATGAAATTTGAAATAAACAATACCAGGTTGTAGTACACTTAAAGACGAGTCGATCAACACAAAAATGGTCGCCGAAGGTTGACGGACGCGCCCTCACGTGCCGCCTGAAAAATAGCGTGAGATCCAAGCGCTGGTGGTTGGAAACTTAAAAAAAATTCTGATGGCACCGAGTCATCGCCGGGTCGACTCAGCGTCGAATCGCAAACCCTAATAGGGTTTGCTGGTTGACTCGGGCCGAGTCCTCCCCGCCCAGGTGCGCCAGGCCCAGACCGGCTTTGCCAGGGCTGGCCCAGCCCCGGCGCGCCAGGCCTAGACCGGGCAAACCCAGCCCAGGCCAAAGCCAGCCCGGCCAGTTAGAACCAGCCCAGGGCTGACCCGTAAGGCCGGGCCACTTAGGAAACCCGAATGGGTGATCCGGTAACCCGATCCGAAACCCCAAAAGGGTGACTCGACAACCCGACCCGTAATC
The DNA here is from genome assembly GCA_028583415.1 of Protea cynaroides. Classification (NCBI taxonomy): domain Eukaryota; kingdom Viridiplantae; phylum Streptophyta; class Magnoliopsida; order Proteales; family Proteaceae; genus Protea; species Protea cynaroides. The sequence goes on from CM053267.1 coordinate 22,682,142, forward strand.
CCAGAATATGACCCGGAAAGTTAACCCTGGAACCCGAAATTTTGGCCCGAATACCTGATCGGTCGAACAAAAAAACTGGTTTGGTCTAGTCAGACCAGTCGATTTGGTTCAGGTTGCGGTTCGTCCCGGTCCAGACTTCTAAGGCCTGTTTGCCTTGTAGCTTTTTGACTGCATTCACAATCCGACTTTAAACTGGAATTGTGGGAGCTAGGAAGGTCGGATTGACCTGCGGTTTGTTCCGTTGGACTTGGTTTTCAATGCTCTTCAATCTGGAATATATATTATTACATTTTGATACATTGGAAATAATATTTTTCCGAGTTAATGCTCTTTTAGAGCTCGATTTGCAGTGTTTCTGCTTATTTTTTTCAATATTCTTGTATCATAATGATTGTTGAGCTAAAGTGCATGTTTATTTGAATGTTTAGACTTATGAAGTTGATTTTTGAAAACATTCATGGTTATATATATCCCACTAGAGCTGCAATTTGAGATTTGTTCATATCATGGTAGAACTTGGTGGATTCCACCAAAGTGGTATACCTTGTTTTGTCATGATGTGTTCAAATTTAAACGACTGTGTTTGTAAATGCTTTAAAGAATGACAGTATTCATCCAAGGGTGACATTGTCCCAGTTTATTCAAATTATGATTTTTACATGTTGTGTAAGGATTGGGTGGGACCATCAAAGTGGCAAGCTCAGTTCTATCATGATATGCTCAAATCCAGTACTTATGCATTTATAGACACAGTAAAGAAGGATAATGCTCACTCAAATGTGACATTATCAAGATTTTTACTTTTATGGAAGCAGCAAAGAGTGACATTGTCCACCCAAAGGTGGCGGTGTCGAAGATCATGTAAACTCATGCACATGGATGAAGGATCTTGACTTTAGGAGTTTCATACACCCAAAGGTGGTGGAATTTCAAGAGTCATTATCCCTTCGCAGGTTCTGCACAGATAGTAAGAGGACCAATTCGCTCTTGTCCCAAAGGATAAGGGTGTAGTTTCAGTTGACTCTACACAGATAGTAAGAGGACCAGTGCGCTCTTGTCCCAAAGGATGAGGGTGTAGTTTCGGTTGACTCTTAAAAGGAAATGGATTTGTATATATTTAATTATTGTAAGTTTAACTTATCTTGTGTGTATGTTTGCATTATATCACACAAATATTAGAAAACATATAATGATCAAATACCTCATGATGTCTGTTATGGCGGTCCAGTTCTATGAATTGGCATGAAAAAGTGAAAGCTAGTCTAGGAATGTTTAACCTAGTACTCAACAAAGATTGTATTCTGATCTTTAGGAATATTCAATCCCTAAGATCAGGTAAAAGAAAATTCAAATAAGGAACATTGGAAATAGATGTTCAGAGTAAAATCTAAAGAAATTTTGGTCTTTAAAATGGAGTGGAGAGATGTTGTATTCTCAAGGTTGTCTGTACCAGTTTTGATGGTATAGGATGATAATGGTGTGTGAGAAAACACAGGTTAGAGCTATTAGCCATCACTAATAAGCTCTAAGATATGTGAATCTCTGTAGGTAATTCATTAGAATATTATAGATGATTTACTTGACTTTTACTTCCTCACCTAAACTACAAAGTTAGATCCTGGTGACCCATAAACCTAGTGGACAGAAGATGAGTTGATTTCCTTTACACTAAGGAAGAAAGTTCAAAGAAAAGAGAAAGGAATGAATGCCAATGTCATAACGTGTGAGCCATACTCTGACAAATGCAGTAAGTGAAAGGTAGGGTCTTACAAAAAGAAAAATATTTTTTCAAGGAAAAATAAAAAACTTTTGACAAGAAAAATGATTTTATGAAACTACAAGAACTCAGAAGGAACATGTGAAAAATGTTATACTAGAAGAAAAGGTAGGATCATGAAACTTTTGAGTGAAAAGGTAATGGAGATTGAAGATTTAAGTAGTAGAAGTAATCCAAACCTATAGGAGTAGCAAAAACCCTTATTTTCTTTCTGTAGTTTACTTAGCTATAGAAGTTAGACAGTATATCCTAATTCCATCCTTAGCATAGACATTTAGGACTCTTATCTAAGGAATGACTGTAAAAAGGTTGTAAAGAACATAATTCTGGAAACCCCTAAAGTTAATGACTTGCTTACTTGTAAGGATTGTTTAAGGGAAAAATATTTCATAAAAGGATTAATACTGTTGGATCTGAAGGCGAATGTAAATTGTTAAGGTTGATCAAGTGATATTGATACACTCCCAATGATTTTAGCCAAATGTTTACAAGTGCTAAAGCTTATGACTTAGCATCATGTGGATGAGATTCAACAACAAAAGAGTAACAAATAGATTAGATCAAGAGAACTTGAGAATATATTAGCTCTTTTGGAATGATCAATTCTGCAGCCTATAGTATTAATAGGGTGCAATGTAAGTTGATTTCAGTCCAAGTTGTCTTCTTGATTAGAACTATAAAAGTAACGTATTTTCATAACACTCGTGAGAGAGTGATTATTTTAAGACATTGAGTTATCATTTTTTGGGATATCCACTCATGTCTGAAGGATTCAACAGGATTCATTGATGATGTTGGTTAGCAGTCACATCTAAGAAACATAAGTTTAATGAGATCACATGGAAATTGTTGTGGAACAATTAGTTGAGGTATCAAAAATATTATCAGAGTGTAATGAGATAATTGTTGAAATTATCTTCATTCAGGTTGATGCATAGCCAAAATACCAGAGCTAGATAAGGCAATAAGGAGATATAATAGACCATGTAGATCTATGATTTCATCGCATGTTATACCTCAAAGTAGATATTTTGACATTGGACAAGATGAAGATCCCAATAGCTTTGAGCAAGTTGTCAATAATGGAGTGATTACCAGTCATATATGATATATCGTTATTTATGAACATCAATGAGATTTGGGATTTTATGCTCTTGTCATGAGCGGTGTACTCATAGGCTCAAATGGATATATAAGAAAATGTGTGATTCCAGTGGGAGAATTGATTGCTACAAAGTAAAATTTGTAGCGAAGTGGAATCACACAAAGAGAATGAAAAGTAAAGTGAAACTTGTAGCGAAGTGAAATCACACAAAGAGAATGAAAAGTATAGACTTCAAATCTTTGAGGTCTTAGTTGTGCATTTTATTTTGGAGTTGCATCAGATAGATGTAAAGATCATTTTGATCAAAGAAAATCTGGAAGAAGATGTTTATAGGCTTTACCCAGAAGGTTTTGAGGTAAAGGAGAAAGAAAATCTATTTTATAGACTTGTAAAGTCAATATGTGGATTAAGCAAGCATCCAGGTAGTGGTACCTGAAGTTTAACAGAGTTGTATCTTCTTAAAACTTTGTTGAGATTATCATTAATCATTATGTATATATAGAGGTCAGTGGGAGTGGAATCATTTCCTAGTCATATATGTTGATGGTTAATCACTGACCAACAGTGACATGGTTTATCTGTTGAAACCATAGTTTCAATGTCTGATAAATTCGATATGTAGAATGTGTGAGTAAGTACTTTTGTACTTGACATTGAGTTTCCTCGTGATAGGAAAAATGGAACTCTGGCTTGTCCCAAAGGGTATTCGTTATTCGTGTTTTCAAATGATTGAATGTACAAGCATAACAGTTAAGTTGAAGATGCTTAAATCAGTAAAGGAGACAAATTGACAGAGTTATGTTCAAGAAATGATGTTCAGAGAGAGCATATGAAGTACAGAGCTTGGTGTATGCTCAAGATTATATTTATTCTCACATAGCCTTTATTTAGAGTGTATCGAAACATTTTTAGTTGGATGCTGGTATAGCTCACTAAACAACGGGAATATAAAGGTCACGCGGTACTTGTAGAGGACCAAGGATTATCTGCTCATTTGTGGCAGTAGTGACACTCTTGGCTATTGTGATGTAGTGTTTTGGTGATTACATTGGTGGCATGAATCCCATCTCAGTTTTTTGTTATGATGGTAGATGTACCCTTTGGGGAAAAATATAAAGAAGTTTATCCATGCATCATCCTCTTGATAAGGTAAATTTTATAACTATATGTGAAATTAATAAGTAGCATATCTGGTTGAAGAGTTATCTTTCAAACCTAGAAGGTTGTAAGTTTAACTTAGGCCTATTGAGATGTATTGTGATAGCGGTTTAGCTGTGTTGTTCTCAAAGAATAATGTGAAATCTAGTAATTCAAAGCATAATAGAGATCGGATTTCAAATCTCTTTAGGTGAGAGAAAAAGGTCAAAGAATTTATATCATTGTAGAGCACATTCGTTAAACATCTTGATTGTAGATGCTCTGACGAAGGTTTTGTCAAGGGGAGTCTTCAAGGGACTGTATGTTTAATATAGAAATGGTTAATTCATTAAATGTGCTTGGTTAGTGGGAGACTTTTCTCACATTGATAATGATTTAGTTCATTATGTTTATTTACATTGCCAATGGTTTTGGCACAGATATTTATTACCATGGTTATTTTTATTTCAGCATTCATTTATTGCTATGTTGCATATTTATTGACATGTCATTGACAAGGGTAGTATTTAGCCAAATGAAGGAGGCGGTATTAAGCCAAATGAACGGGGCGGTATTTAGCCATAGTTCACGGCGGTGTGCCAAAGTACGATATTGACCAAAAGGGTATGTGGCGGTTTGCTACGGTCAATATCAAGGTTTATTGCCTCTGAGCTTTTATCAAGGCAATTAGTACGACATTGACCAAAAGGGTATGTGGCGGTTTGCTACGGTCAATATCAAGGTTTATTGCTTCTGAGGATTTATCAAGGCAATTAGATCGAAGGTTATTCGATCTGGACCCACATGAAATAATATTTTCATGTATACATGTCTCTAGGCGATTCATATCATTAAGTAGACCCTTGTATATAGCTGACAGAAGGTAGTACACCAGATATGTTGGAGTATTTTCCGTTGTTGCTCGACATTGGTAGGCTTGATGAGTAGATCAAAGTTTGATGACGGTTTATTATGTAATAGGATTCCATGGCCACACTTTTCGACGGTGGTTTTGTAATTAATCTAGCCCATGTGGGAGATTGTTAGATTCCTGTTGTGTGGGCTTGATCAATTACCTAACCAGTTGTTAAGTGGGAGTTTAATTACTGATTTGACCGGTTCAGGTCTGGTTCGTCACTGGTTAGAGACTACTAACCCGGTCCACTATGGGAATGGTTCTGGGTTAGGGATTGTATTATAAATACAATGGTTAGGGTCCCCGTAGCCATTGGTTTTATCTCTTTGTTGCTCCCATACGCACAAAGGCAAAAGGGATCCCAACGAGGCTGTGGAAGACTCTAATCGAAGCATTCAAGCTACAGGAAACGGTCGAAAATCAATCTACAGCAAATGGTATGTGTTCTATCATCTCTTTTATAGCCCATTGTATTCTAGTTATCTGTGTGGTGGATTCGTTAGGGTTCATGGAAAATCCCATGGGAAAACCCTAACTTGCATTAAAAATTCTCACATCCCTTAGTAGTTTCAATGGCCAATGGGCCAACAACGGATAACAACCATCGGTTGGGCATTGGGATTAGCAGATTAAAGCATGGGATTGACGCCATTGCAATTTCTAAGAAAAACAACTAAATGAGAGAGCTCCTCTTAAAGGCAAAGTTATGGTTGATCAGTTAGAGCTTGAACTGCTCCACCACCATGATTAGGTAAAGAAAAGCAAAGGATTTTAGAAAACCACTTGTTTAGGCTTCGGGGGTTAAAAAAAAATTACCCTTTTTGGAAGGGAATTCAGATGAACAGAACCAGAAAAAGGGGAGATATTTAGGGATTTAGCGAGTGCAGTGCAAAATGCATAACCTAGAGGAGGTGTGGGTTCCACCTAGACAAGACCTTGAGGCTTCTGGGAAAAAGCAAGACTCGTAACAAGGCGTCTTTCGAGTGCCTAACGAATCGATATTTTGCCATAATTTCACCATCATGAGGATTATAGTGACATTTTCTGCTGCTCACATCTACATTTGATCAGAGCCGAGAAGGAGAGGGACCTTACGATAGGTGATGTTTAATTACGATTTAATCATTTGCTAAAAAATATAAAAGTTCTTGCTTTTTATGGACTTCCTTCTTAGGCTATGTTTGGTATCATTTTTATTTTTGTTTTTGTTTTTTTATCTATTTAACAAAAATAAAATGTTGTTTGGTAGCTATAATAAAAATAGATGGTAAAATGAACAGATTTGACATACTATGTCTAAAAATGATTTTGAAAGTCTTCCTCTTCCTCTGTCATGGAGCGTCTATTCCTCTTCCTCTGTCAAGGGATTATGGAAAGAAATCAAACCAGGAACCGTCTTTGGAGAAACGACGTCGCCTCCGTTGGAATGATTGTCGTCGTCGCCGTCAGAGCCGTCTCTAGGACGAAGTTGTAGGTCTGCATCTCTGTGCTTTACTTCCGTTCGTCAACAAGAAGAGTGCTTGAGGGTTTGATTTGGGGTGGTTTTATAAAAGGAAACTAAATTATTTTTTTAACCCTTTATTTTAACACATGTTTTAAGTGTTTTGCGCAAAACACAACAAAAATAATTTTTGACCAAAAATCAAAAAGAGGTTGAGACCTCTTTTTGAATTTTGACTTGTTTTTATTTTTATTTTTCATAAATAGCACTCATAAATTATGCTAAACCCCTTCAAAACTATAAATTTAAACAAAAATCAAAAACAAAAATGATACCAAACACAGCCTTATTTACAACAATGTGATATCCCTCAACAATCCTCATAAATTTTGATAAATAAAAAAAACCCTTATCTGGCTGCGTAGGGAGTGTACTTTCCCCGCCGTTGGGGTTGCAACCATTGGATCATAATATTAGGTAATAACCATTGGTTTTTGAATAAGCAATTAATTGTCTTTTCCAATCTTTTTTATCTCTTCCAAATATATCCCCATCTTCTTCCTTTCTCCACTGGTCGTAACCGAACTCTGCTTCTTATTCACTTTAAAGACCACCTCCATTAAATCATCATCTTTGGATCAACGTATTATCTGCACCACTGTTACACTTTTTCTCTCTCCCTCTCCTCCCTAGATTCCATCGTAACCACTACCTCTCATCTTCTCTCCCCTCTGTCTCTCCCCTTCAGCAACACCTGATCTTTGTAAAGATTTAAATAAAGAAGATAATTGAGAATAAGCAATCTCGATGAATTTTGTATTCCTTTTGTTGACATCTTTTGTAGAGACTTACAGACGTGTTTTGACCCAAATCGATATCCGAGGTCCACCACACTTACTAGACCTACAAGACACCAGAAAAAGCAAGGGGGAGGAGGGCTTATGGCCCTGGGTCCACTCTGATGCCTAAATTAGAGCTCTGTGAATAGTCAGTGGAGCCAGTATCCGAGCCCACAATTATATTTAAATGGGATAGGTGAGAGATTCTCAGTCTGAGGTGTCAGAGCGACAATCCCAAAGAAAGAGAAATAAATGCAATGTACCTAAAATCTCGAGATTCATGGTATTTATAGTGAATAGTGCCTCTTTGTAAATGTCACTTTTACCCTTGTTTGGTGTATGATGATCGAAATATTTTTATAAAGCTATAGAAATGATGCTATTGCCCTTATCCATTGATTAGATTTATGGGAATATCTTCCTAGACTCTTTTTGTAAGACCCGTACGCCACGAACCCGGTCTAACCTTACATTTCGTGTCGTAAACCGTCTACATATCATGGTCGAGCTAAGTAACCAAGTGTGTGAAGAAAAACCAAGACCCAATATGAAATTTTACTCAAAAACAGTCAAAATGAGGGTAGGTCGCATGCCTAAACAGGCAGGTCCGACCCCCCCATCGACCCCCACCATCGACCCATGACCAGGGGTCGCAGGGGTCTCGGATTGTCTGACCCCCCATCGACCCCCGGTAATCGATAAAAAAACAGCACGAAACCAAAATTAGGAAACTTTCCTAATTTCAATTGGAACCTTTCCTAAACTCAATGGGACTTATTTTGGGAGGTTTTACTCTATAAATAGAACATCCCTAAGCCTCTTTCACTCCTTTTACAACCCTAATTGGATTAGAGAAAGAGAAGAGAAGGAAGAGAAGAAGACAAGAAGAGAAGGAAAACTTGAAGAAAAGGCTAAGGAAGAAGAAGAAGTTCAGAGATATCTTGGAAACTCAGACTACAGAAGGTATGAACCTTAATCCCCATCTGAATTGAAAGCTTAGAATAGATTATGATGAAGTTAGTTTAGGAGAAACCCTAATACCATCCATCCATGGTTAGGTTTCAATGGAAACCATGGAGGAGATCATTGAAACCATGTAGGTGAATAAAGAATAGTTCTAAACGATAGAACATGTATGGAATGGACTATAGAAGGAAGCCATAGGACCCAAACATGAAAGAATGGACAAAATTTGATATTTTTGACTCAAACCATGGGGGGTCGCACCTAGGGTAGATGGAACATCCGACCCTAGCATCGACCCCCAGCATTCGGGAAACCCAGGGAAAGGGGTGGTCGCACCCAGGGTCGATGGAACCTTCGACCCTGGCATCGACCCCTAGTTAACAACAAGCTGTAAAAAATTAGAATAAATTCTAATTAAATTTTATCGACTTTGTTAGGTCTTCTAGCAATATAATATCAATATAAAGGTGATTCTTAAGGCTTGAAAGAGGATCTACAAACAAGCAAAGGTGAGAGAACAAGACCTAAACTAATTGGTTAATAACAAACTGTTTTTATTTCTTGAGTCCAATACCATGATTGTGATATGCGTGTATGCTTGTAATGTGCATTCAACATGTCATCCAATATTTCTATTATTACTGTTCATGCATATTTAAATTTATTGATTTTAACATGATGATGTTGATGATGGTAGGAATAGGCATGTGAATATTTGTGTTTGGCTGGTGTACATGGTGCGGGTAGGGATGGTGTCAACTGGTACTTCGATGCCGTTCTCATCGGGGTATATTATGCCATGGTCTATTCAAGTCATGTCCACTAAGCAAGTGTTAGTGTGCTTGATGCAAGTGGAGCATCAGGGGGAGGACGTGACATTGTGGTTCAGCCTGATCACCAGACTTTAGCTTTATCTCTACTCAAGTCTTGTCCACTAACATCGTTGTATCGCCAGCGGAACTAATATGTCGTAGGGCATTAGGGGGGGACGTGGCATTGTAGTTCATCCTAGTCACCAGACCCTAGCTCTATCTCTATGGATGTATTGAGGGATGCTAGGGTGAGGCCTTGGATACATTGCTTGACATTAGGGTTGGTTAGTTGCGAGCCCAGTTTGCAAGCCCTCGCCAACAGGGGCTTACGTGTTGGTATGGGTGACCGGTACAACCATGCCATTTTCATGGGATGTATATTGTCCATGGTGGGTGCATGTGGGACGACAGTGCCGTTTTCATTGGGCAGATTCACACACTCGTATATAGAGGTGAGGCGGCCACCAAACCTTTCTATAGCACATTGCAAACTTATATACCAGACCAAAGATATGAATTGATTGCATGCATATGTTTGTTGCATTGTTTTGTTTACTCACTGAGCTCAAGTTGGAGAGCTGACCCTCGCGTACGTAATTTTTTTTAGTTTCTGATGTTGCAGGTACTATGATTGAATATTATGTATACACGCCAACATATGAACGAGTGGAGGCTATGAATGAGCAAGCTGTGGAGGACTATTGTGATTCGTTAAACGAGCGTTTCAACTGTGGATACGCTTAGCGTTTAATTTTCATATTTGGATATTGTAATATGTATTAAGTTATGTTTTGGTTACTTGGAAATAAATGGAATATTAATTATTTATCATGATTAGACCTCAGTTCATTATCTGTAAGACTTTCACTATTTATTTTATTACCTCTGATTAATGTGGAATGTGTTTTGATTTATCATATGTGGGATAGCCTATTCGAGATCCTAGTTGAACCGTTGGTTTATTAACGGTTCATCACACTGTGAGGACAATGGAAAATCGACGATGATCCTCCCCGGGATGGAAATGTGTATCCTGTATCGATGAAGATCGATTTGTTCTGTTGGAGTCGCCACCTAGATTAAGGTCTAGGACCTCTAAAAATGTAGCCTCACCCTAAGGTAAGACTTCTATTGACTCGTGACCCAATGTATCGGTTCTTTGGTCTGCAAGAGATCGGGTAAGTATTCAGGGTACGGTTATGGGAAGGTGTTAGGCACCCAAACCGCCCGATCAATATCGGCCTCCTAAACTTTCCTTAAATTCTAATTTTGACTGTGCTTGGTCAACTGGATGACTAGGGTTCAATGGGGGAAGTGCTAAACCAAGTTGCTAAGTTATTCTAACCTAGGGTTCAGCCAATCATGTTTTAAAGTAAATAAACAAGCAAATGTAATGTACAATATTATACAGTGAACCGAACCAAAGATGGTTCGGTCTTGGACTGAATCTGAGACGTGTAAAACATCTCAAACTGCCTACGTATTCCAATCCTGGAAATCAAGTCCAAAAACGTAGTTCGAAAATGGGTTTTGTGATTAATGATTATGGAAGTGATTTATGCATTTGCTTCAATTAGATTCTTTGTTGTTTAAGTTGAAATTTATGCTGAATGTATGGTTGATGGGTGGCTTTGTACCGTATTTGGGATTCCCAAATTGCCTACGTATTCTAGGGTTTGCCCTAGAAATCAGGTACGACGTAGTTCGAAATTTGTGAGAGTCGGATTTGGAATGTGTACCAAAATCCTTCCATTTTTGTCAATAGGATCTAGGGTTGAGACCTAAATTCCTACCATTTTTATTTGGGATGTGTACCAAATTCTTTCTATCTTTGTCAATAGGATCTAGGGAAGAGACCTAAATTCCTACCATTTTTATTTGGGATGTGTACCAAATTATTTCTTTTTTTGTCAATAGGATCTAGGGATGAGACCTAAATTCCTACCATTTTTATTTGGGATGTGTACCAAATTATTTCCATTTTTGTTAATAGGATCTAGGGATGAGACCTAAATTCCTGCCATTTTAATTGTTTCCATTTTTAGATTTTTAGGGTTTCCTATCCCTTTTCATTTTTTAGGGTTTTCTACCCTAATTGCTATTTTTCCATTTTTAGGGTTTTTTTACCCTAATTGTTCAATTATTTCCATTTTAGGGTGTATCTTGCCCTAGTTGTTGTACAATGTAAACAATCTAACATAGCAATGTGAGCTTAAATATAGCAGTGTAAGCATCCAAATATAGCATGTTGGAAATATATTCAAATTTAGCAACAAATCAATCAAAGATGGAAAGTGAGTATCAATACAAACATGGTAAGTGTGCATCCAAACATGGCAGTAATATGTGAGCAAGTGTAGTAGACAAATATGGCAATAAGCATGTGTAGCATTCCAATCATGGCAATGTGATTATTCCAATTATGGCAATGTGATCATTCCAATTATGGCAGTATGACCATTCCAATTATGGCAGTGTGACCATTCCAATTATGGTAGTGTATGCATACGAGCATCCGAACATAGCATGTGAACAAATATAACATCAAATATGGAATGTGAGAAACAACCAAAGCATATGAGAATCAATCAAAACATGATGGAACACGCAGCAAGATGACAGCTTTGTCAGGCTGGACCAAAATGGGCACATAGGGCACTGTACTTACTCAAAAAATTCTTAAAAGATATCCCTGGAAAGAAGACTCAGAGGCCAACATTTTTTCTCAAGCAAGCTAATCCTAAAAAAGACCATAGGCAGGTCGAAAACATTCCCCAAGTACAGGCAAATACATTGGTCAGGTCTGTTCCAGATTTTTGACCAGTTGCACCATAAATTCCAAATAAAATTCTATTCTTAATGAAAATTAAATACAGACATATATCTATGTAGATAACTGTCTGATCTAAAATTTCATTAAGAAAAACAAGTTAAAACAGTATATTTTCTTTGTGAAAAATGATTCTTTTCAATCATGCAAATCAACACATCATGACAGATCTGAAATCAAAGCACTATGCACTTAAAAATTGATATCAATTCAACGAAAAATGAAAAAAATATGAAACCAGTGCCATTTTTTAGAAGACTTTCATGTCTAAAAAGTTCATGTTAAGTGGATTTTCTGATTATGGCCATAAGGCCTTTGTCTAGAGACTTTCCGATGGAGGATTGCATTACATCCGAGAAAAATAGCAATGTCAAAGACAAATTTTTTGATATATTTTCCCAATTCCAAATGGAACGAAATTTTTAGGGTAGTCTTCTATCATATCATAGAGACTCACATAAAATGTTGGGCTTCAAAAGCTTAGAAAAAATACATATGATGTACGTCCTAAGTTTGAACCCTAAATCTGGAATTTTCAGATCAGAAAATCACTTTATGAAATTTACAAAAAACATCAAACATCATTGTATATCAATCAAAAATTCATCATTGAATAGCTTAGACAAATTATCATTTATGAAAAATGTTAGACATAGGCATCCTAACATTAACAAGCATGTAATAGAGCATTCATGATTGAGATTTCATGAAAATTAGCCTTTTTCAAGCAAAATTGGCATTCGGGCATTATAACGACCTCTAAATTTGTTTAGAGTACTAACCTTGGGCTCAAATCGAGCGAAACCGTTGATGAAGGGTGATTGGGGGTTGTATCAATCCCCTTTGAATGTGAATCCTCCTTTTTCTCTCTTCTGCTTCTTTCTCTCTTCTCTTTCTCTCTTTTCTTCTTCTCTTTTCTTTCTTTTCTCTTTTCTCTCTCTTTCTTTCTTGTTTTCTCTCTCTCACTCACGTTTCTCTCTCTCACCCGCGTTTCCCTCTCTCTGCTCTGGAAAAAAGGATCCTCCTCTTGCCTATTTATAATTTTTCACTCATTTTCTAGAGGATCCTTTTTTCTAAATTTTTTTTTTCCTTTTTCTTTCCTTCCTTTTTTTCTTTCTTTCTTTCTCCTCTCTCTCTTTCACGTTTTCTTTCTAGAAAACATGAAGGGGAATCTTTTTCCCCCTTTTTTCTTTTCTTTTTTTTTTCTTTTATTCCTCTCTCTTTCCTTTTTTCTTCTCAAGATCTTTTGGATTATCTCAAAACCCTAAATCCCCTTCTCTTTCACGTTTTCTCTCTCCCCTCTTTCCTTTTTCTTCTCAAAATTTTTTTGGATTATCTCAAAACCCTAAATCCCCTTCTCTTCCACATTTTTTCTCTCCCTCTTTCCATTTTTTCTCAAAAATCTTTTGGATTATCTCAAAACCCTAAATCCCCTTCTCTTTCACATTTTCTCTCTCCCCTCTTTCCTTTTTCTTCTCAAAATCTTTTTGGATTATCTCAAAACCCTAAATCCCCTTCTCTTCCACGTTTTTTCTCTCCCCTCTTTCCATTTTTTCTCAAAAATCTTTTGGATTATCTCCAAAACCAAAATCCCCCTTCACTTTCACGTTTCTCTCTCCCCTCTTTCCTTTTTATTATCAAAATCTTTTGGATTATCATTTACATATAATAATATATATTATATACATATATACACATATATTTAATAACATACATACATACATATATATATATATATATATATATATATATATATATATATATATATATATATATATATATATATATATATATATATATATATATATATATATATAATATATATAATATATATAAATACTATGCACATGAATGAACCGGTTCGAAACGGGTTGAGACCGACTTAGGTTGACCGAAGTTAAACCGATATGGGTTGAGCTAGGTTGGACCAAAACCCGGCTTGAACCGAGTTGACTAGATTAATTGGAATTAATCGGGTTTTCTCTCCTTGTCATTTCATGGGACATTTCCAGCCGTTATCCCGCATGGAATTTTCCGATGGCCTCAATTCCAAATTTTTTTGCGTTCATTTTGTAGAACATTAAAAATGAGGAATATAGGAACTGGAATCACCCGAATCCGATGTAGAACGGAAAAGATATGCGACTTTGAAGTTCGACGATAATTTTGCATGCAAGCTTGCATGGGACCCACTGGTGACTTCTACCCGGGATTTTTTACGTCCACTTTGTAGAACATCATGAATGAAGAATAATGGTCTTGGAATCATCTGAATGCGATGTCGGATGATCAAGATATGATGATTTGAAATTCAAACAATCCAACTTAGGATAATTTGCATAAAGGCCCCTAGGATTATTTATAATAATTTCATAAACCTCCCTCATATGTATCATCTGACTAAAATGGTTATATCTTCCTCATTTGATATCGAAATTGAGCAATTCTGGTCTCGTTTCGAAGATAATTCTATGACCTACGCATCCATGCAAAATTATAACCCATGACCTTGCTGTGGACCCATTGAAAACTTCCTCAAATTCACAGACCCATTGAAAACTTCCTCAAATTCACAGTCAAGAATCCAAACTTTCGATCACCTTTCTTCCTTTTGTTGTCCACACACCAGCAGGACTTTGTTTAGCTGGGATGGCAAAAATGGGGTGCTTACACACACCATTCTGGTTGGTGTAGAATTGGGGTGTGATAACTTGTTATCAGAGCCCTTGTAGGCCTTACCCATTAAACCTGAATACTACCACTGGAGTCCATGAACTGAGTTAGGATAAATTAAAAGCTTTAATACAAACACACCATAAGCACCTGTGTTGGTTGAGACAGAACTTCACAAGACAATAATATACATATAAAAGGCGAAATATATATACACTCAAACAGAAAGAGAAGACCAAAATTTATCCTGATAAACAAATAATATAGGGTATTATTTATAAGTCGGGCAGTTACCTAAATATACAAAGGATATTGTACAGTAAGAAGAAGGAAGCATATGTAAAATAGAAAAGTCAAAATACTGAGTGGGTACTCACAAGATGTGAAACTCGATGTATGATAGAGAAAGGAGAAAAATGGCTAGTAACGCTTAAATCCCTGTAGAGGAAAAGGGAAAGATCTCGGGCTGAATGCGACAGAGATAGGAGAACAATAGCTATACACCAAAAATGAGAGTAACTATAAAAGAATATAAAGCTATACTCCTGGGTAACGTGGAGACTCGGGGTGAGATCCACCACAAGCTGATCCATTACTCACTGAGCATTAAGAAGAGGTTGCAACTTGACCCCACCACTATCAGGGTCAAGAATGGGTAATGAAAACTCATCTGAGCAGATGCTAGATAATGATAATCAGATTAGAGCGAATCAAAAGAGGTGAACAACCAGACCACTCCAGCCAACCACCTGGATTATTAAGTACCTTGGTTATGGTTGTCATAAACTTGACCCAATAAAATACAAGAGCAACAATAGATGAGACCGACTATGCAAGTTGTTATGTAAATCACTACCCAAGTTGCTGATGCTACATCAACACCTCCGGGTCAAACCAAGTACGATACCAATTGGTAGCATCACTGTACCCCAACACCTGTTAGCTATAACACAGTGCCTACCACATAGTAAGTCCCAGTAATGCACACCCCAGTGCAGAAGTTTGGTGCACAACAAGCAGTATATCAAGGTGGTTAACCTTATCAGCCACCGATGTATGGGTTAGTTGCATCATGACAGAATGATCTGACAAGGATTGAAGAATGTCTTCTGAAGATGATACCTCGGACATTTTCAGCAAAGGATCAAATCTATTATGGCCATATAAGTAGATATGTTTATATAGGATGCGGTGCATTGTTGATTTACTCTTATGATTATAGAGGATGCACATACTTGATTTTAATTTCTCGTGCCTTGACAGGATACCTTCTTGATTTAACCTGTCAGTTGGAGTTATAGATTTTGTTTTTTTAGTATTAGTCCTGATTATACCAATCTGAACCACTCTCATGATCGACAACATGAACAGAGATATGAACTGAATGAATAGTTAAATGTTTAATCGTGTTGAGCATACATCTTCTGATTTATACCTGATTTATTGATGTACGAAATCATTCTCTAGATTTATACCTGATTTACTGATGTATGAAAGCTTTTCCAGATTTACTTTTGTAGTGCCTTGACCAATGGCATTATATACTCGATAGAACCTGTAACCATGAGGTTAAGAGCTGTAGAACCTCTATTTCCATGTATTTGGACCACCGTACAACCTAACGACCTTTGGATGCCGATTGGATTACCATAGATTTACTCCTGATCCTTTAACCTTAAGTTCATTAGATAAAGAAAGTGTTTGTCGTCATACTAAATTGAAAGAAGGAAATGAATTGTTTTGGATAAACATTCTGATTCTTACATTTCTCGACATCCATTGATAAGATGTTTAGTGAATAAGGAATCATGGGAAGTAAGATGATTAAATTCAGATTAGATTCTATGACCAATGAACCTCAGATGAAGTAATAGAGAATCTATTTTGAGATTACTGATTTGATGGATATGAACCATGTCTATAAAAGAGTGCATGAGCAAAAAGTGAGAATTATCAAGGGTAGCCAGTAAATAAATAGATAGTACTCTAGTAGAGTTAAAGATGGCTATACCGGTATGAATTTTAACAAGGTAGAAGATTCTTAAAGGAAAATCTAAGAGTAAATACTAGGATAAAGTAAAAAATCATGGCATTAATACTACTCAGTTTAATATAATGATAATTGAGTTATGCCCAATGTTGAGTGATATGATTAAGAAAAGACCAAAAGAGTTTGGTTGAATTAATGAAATTATAAGCATATACCCTAATGATTAAAGATAAACTTGGGATATGAAGTAACAATCATAAGAAATTTTTCGAGGTATATGAAAGAGAGATCAGTGTAGAACAACAAGGATGAAAGAAATATAAGCTAATGAGTGCAATATGAGATTTTGACGATAGTCTTTGAAAAATCATAAGAGATGAAGAAACTAGGCAAGCTCTTAAGACCCTTACACCAGATTTTGCTAGTTTAAGCCCTTTTGGACTAGATGTTATATGGGATGAGTGTTACGAACAATGCCCAAATCATATGGATGGACAGAATTGGATGCAACCTAAATCGACTTGAGATGGCAGACTTTGACGTCATCTTGGGAATAGACTGATTGTCTCAACACTCTACAAAGTTGTATGTGCATAGAAGAGGTTATCATTCAGGAATAAAGATGACATATAATTTAGTTTTATCGGAAGCATGTTGTTTAAGAAGTGAAAGCTGATCCTCTCTATTCTAAGGGCGAAGAGATGCTTTAAAGAGAAATGAGTTGGAGATATGGTATCTGTGGTATACGTTACCAAAGAAGCACCACAGATAGAAGATACTGATGTGATGCATAAATTTTTTGATGTATTTCCAGGAGACTTATTTGAGTTACCATCTGATCATGCGACCGAGTTCGTCATCGACTTGTTACCAAGGACGATACTTGTGTCAAAGACACCTATAGAGTAGCTACTATTGAGTTAAAGGGATTGAGACTCAACTATGGGAGTTATTAGACAAGGGTTCTAATCAGCTAAGTATTGCATCACGGAGAGCGCCAACGCAATTATGAAGAAGAAGGACGGTAGTGTCAGATTATGTATAGACTACCGGGAACTAAACAAGCTCACAGTCAAGAATCGATATCTACTACCATAGATCGATGACTTGTTTAAACCATTGCAAGGAGCAAAGATATTTTCTAAGATTGATCCTTGATCAAGATATCATCAGCTGAAGAATTTTGGACAGAAATGTCTCGAAGATAGCTTTTAGAATCGGGATTGGACATTATGAGTTCTCGATTATGACGTTTGGATTAACCAATGCCCCTACATCTTTTATGGAATGGACGAACTGGGTGTTTCATGACATGTTGGACACGTCGGTCATAGTTTTCATAGATGACATTTTGGTTTATTCCAAGAATGAAGCAACTCATACAACGGATCTTAGAACAGCTTCACAACAGCTGAGAAGTGAAAAGCTTCATGTCAAGTCCAAGAAATATGAGACATGATTAAACAAAATGATCTTCTTAGATCACGTAGCATCATAAAAAGGGATTAAAGTGGACCCTATTAAGATAGAGGTAATCATATGGTGAGAAACACCTAGAGAATATTGTGAAGAACAGAAGTTTCTTGGGTTTAGCTGATTATTATAGACGAGTTTTGGAGGAGCACTCTAAGATCGCAAAATCTCTTACCAAGCTAACCAGGAAGGGGGAGGAGTTTAATTTGACTGACAAGGGTGAAGAATATTTCCAGATTCTAAAGTAAGATTGATATCAGCTCCCATCTTGATCGTTCCAGCACCAGGGAAACCTTTTACCCTATCCATCGGAGCTTTCGGATTGGATCTAGGATGCGGGTTGATGTATGGTAAATAAGCGATTTCATATGCTTTAAGAAAACTAAAAGAGCATGAGAAGAGTTACCTAACTCATGATTTGAGTAAACAATTGTGATTCATGCAATCAAGACTTGGAGACATTATTTAAACAGAGAAGAATTTTAGTTTAGATCGGATTACAAGTGTTTTATTTATCTCTTCATTAGAAAGAGTTGAACATGAGGATAAGGAGATGGTTAGGAATACTTGAAGGATTAAGACTGTGATATTCAATGTCACCCGAGTAAGGCTAATGTAGTAGCTAAGGCCTTAAGCAAAAAGGGAATTATGAAGTCCGAAGAAGGACCCAGTATAAATGCTACCTTATGTTCCACAGCAACAGATTCAGATTTGGAAGAAGAGTAACATATAATAGAAACTCGTGATGATCCAATTGAGCGAGAACTTAGGGATGAAGAAAAAGTAGTAATTTTGTTATATCTATGTATAAGAACGGTACAAGAAGATTTAGAGAAAGAAAAAGTTAACCCTGACTTACTTTGGATGCGGAGACGGTACTCAGATACAGAGGTAGACTCTGAATACATGAAGGTAAAGACTCGGATATCATGAAGAGGATAAGGATAAGAGCCCATTGTACTCCATATCCAGGACATACTGGAGTACCAATATGTATCATGACCTAAAAAGATTGTACTGGTAAAGAGGGATGATAACAAAGGTGTCTTAGTGCGTGTTCCAGTGTCTGAATTATCAGCAAGTAAAGGCTGAAAGACAAAGACCAACATGGCTCACAACTAAAATTATCGGAGCCAGTCTGAAAGTTGAACTGCATTACAATGAACTATGTCACTGATTTTCCACTGACTCCTAGATCGGTTGACACAGTTTGGGTGATTGTTGATCGCCTTATGAAGATAGCTCATTCCATTTCTATACGACCTCGGTATGCTTTGGAGCGGCTAACTAAGCTATATGAGGATAGTATTGCCAGGTTGAATGGTATGCATGAGAGCTTAGTGTCGGTCCGAAGCTCATGTTTTATCCCGAAGTTTTGGGAGAATCTATAGAAAACAATGGGAACAAAGTTGAAGTTTAGTACCGCATTTTACCTTAAACTGACGGATAGTCGGAGCAGACTATACAGATCCTAAGAGATATGCTCCGAGCTTGTAAAATTGATTTCAAGGAACTTGAGTTGAGAAGTTACCGTGAATTAAAGTTGCTACGAAGCTACCATGTAAATGTTACCTATGAAGCATGGTACGGTAGAAATGTCAAATTCCTTTATTTTGGAATAAAGTCGGTGAATGAAGAATTTTGAGACCTAAGTCTAATGAAGAAAACTATCGAGTGACAAACAAGATCAAACAAAAGGGGCAGGATAGCTCAAGATGTCAGAAGAGACACCAAGACCTTGAGTTCGCCATAAGGGACAAAGTGTTCTTGAAAAATCACTTATGCGTAGTTTGAAACGATTAGACAAGAAGGGAAAGTTATATTCTATATGTGTTGGATCTTATAAACTTTGGAGAGATGTAGAAAAGTTGCATATCAATTAGCGTTACTGCTGTCCATGTCTAGTGTGCATGATGTATTTCGTGTGTCTCTATTAAAGAAGTACATTGGAGATCCATATCAAGGGTATTGACCATGGAATCACTGGATTAGATAGAAGATTTAACTATGGAAGTGGTACCAGCCTAGTTCACTAGTTGGAAGGTACAACATCTCAAAAAATAGGGATAGTTATTATATGAAGATAATCAGGCGAAGACAAGACGTGGAGAAGATTTTGCATGGAAAGAAGATGCAATGTGAAAATAGAATTTCCACCAAAATTCAAATTTTGAGGACAAAATTTAGGGAAGTTGTAAGATCCGTACGTTCAAATTTCAAGGACAAAATTTCTTTTAAGGGTGGTGGAGTTGTAAGACCCGTACGACACGAACTCAGTCTAACCTTACTTTTTGTTTCGTGAACCATCTACATATCATGGTCGAGCCAAGTGGACCAAGTGTGTAAAGAAAAACCAAGACCCAATATGAAATTTTACTCAAAAATAGTCAAAATGAGGGTAGGGTCGCATGCCTAAATAGGTAGGTCCGACCCCCCCATCGACCCCCACCATCGACCCGTGACCAGGGGTCGCAGGGGGTCTCGGATTTTCCGACCCCCCATCGACCCCCCCAATCGACCCTCGGTAATCGGTAAAAACAACACGAACAAAAAATTAGGAAACTTTTCTAATTTCAATTGGAATCTTTCCTAAACTCAATGGGACTTATTTTGGGAGGTTTTACTCTATAAATAGGACGTCCCTAAGCCTCTTTCACTCCTTTTACACTAATTGGATTGAGAGAAAGAGAAGAGAAGGAAGAAAATAAGAGAAGGAAAACTTGAAGAAAAGGCTAAGGAAGAAGAAGAAGTTCAAAGATATCTTGGAAACTCAGACTACAAAAGGTATGAACCTTAATCCCCATCTGAATTGAAAGCTTAGAATAGATTATGATGAAGTTAGGTTAAGAGAAACCCTAATACCATCCATCCATGGTTAGGATTCAATGGAAACCATGGAGGATATCATTGAAACCATGTAGGTGAATAAAGAATAGTTCTAGACCATAGAACATGTATGGAATGGACTATAGAAGGAAGCCATATGACCCAAACATGAAAGAATGAACGAAATTTGATATTTTCGACTCAAACCATGGGGGGTTGCACCTAGGGTCAATGGAACATCCGACCCTAGCATCGACCCCCAGCATTCGAGAAACCTAGGCAAAGGGGTGGTCGCACCCAGGGTCGATGGAACCTTCGACCCTGGCATCGACCCCCAGTTAATAGCAAGCTGTAAAAAATTAGAATAAATTTTAATTAAATTCTATCGACTTTGTTAGGTCTTCTAGAAATATGATATCAATATAAAGGTGATTCTTAAGGCTTGAAAGAGGATCTACAAACAAGCAAAGGTGAGGGAACAAGACCTAAACTAATTGGTTAATAACAAACTGTTTTTATTTCTTGAGTCCAATACCATGATTGTGATATGCGTGTATGCTTGTAATGTGCATTCAACATGTCATCCAATATTTCTATTATTACTGTTCATGCATATTTAAATTTATTGATTTTAACATGATGATGTTGATGATGTAGGAATAGGCATGTGAATGTTTGTGTTTGGCTGGTGTACATGGTGCGGGTAGGGATGGTGTCAACCGGTACTTCGATGCCGTTCTCATCGGGGTATATTGTGCCATGGTCTATTCAAGTCATGTCCACTAAGCAAGTGTTAGTGTGCTTGATGCGAGTGGAGCATCAGAGGGAGGACGTGACATTGTGGTTCAGCCTGATCACCGGACTCTAGCTCTATCTCTACTCAAGTCTTGTCCACTAACATCGTTGTATCGTCATTATCTTAGCGGAACTAATATGTCATAGGGCATCAGGGGGCGACGTGGCATTGTTGTTCTGCCTGGTCACCAGACCCTAGCTCTATCTCTATGGATGTATTGAAGGATGCTAGGGTGAGGCCTTGAATACATTGTTTGACATTAGGGTTGGTTAGTTGCGAGTTTGATTTGCAAGCCCTCGCCAACAGGGGCTTACGTGTTGGTATGGGTAACCGGTACAGCCATGCTGTTTTCATGGGGTGTATATTGTCCATGGTGGGTGCATGTGGGATGACAGTGCCGTCTACATTGGGCGGATTTACACACTCGTGTATAGAGGTGAGGCGACCACCGAACCTTTCTATAACACATTGCAAACTTATATACCAGACGAAAGATATGAATTGATCGTATGCTTATGTTTGTTGCATTGTTTTGTTTACTCACTGAGCTCAAGTTAGAAAGCTGACCCTCGCACGCGTAATTCTTTTTAGTTTCTGATGTTGCAGGTACTATGATTGAAGATTATGTCTACACGTCAACATATGAACAGGTGGAGGCTATGAATGAGCAAGCTGTGGAGGACTATTGTGATTCGTTAAACGAGCGTTTCAACTGTGGATACGCTTAGCGTTTAATTTTCGTATTTGGATATTGTAATATGCATTAAGTTATGTTTTGGTTACTTGGAAATAATTGGAATATTAATTATTTATCATGATTAGACCTCAGTTCATTATCTGTAAGACTTCCGCTATTTACTTTATTATCTCTGATTAATGTGGAATATGTTTTCGTTTATCATATGTGGGATAGCCTATTCGAGATCCTGGTTGAACCGTTGATTTATTGACGGTTCATCACACCATTCTGGTTGGTGCAGAATTGGGGTGTGACACTTTTGGTGGTGTTGACATGGATGTTTGGATCTCAGTTGTCGCCATGTCATTAGTGACGTGGAAAATTCCCATAATACTTGCCTCGTTGCTTTATTAAATCTATAAGGTTCGACTGAGTAAGTAGAAAAAAAAATGTCCTCCCAATACTTGCCTCGTTGCTTTAGTAAATTTGCATCAACTAAATTGAGAAATAAAAACTTGAAAGTTGACACTAACCCTTGAGGCCAGCTGACTTAGCTTGTCCGAGGAAGGTGGTCTAAAACTTAGCTTAGAAGTTGACCCCAATATGGTCGCCTCGGTAAGCTCATGTCAGTCATGTCACACCCCAATTCTGGAAGAACCAGAAGTGTGATGAACTGTCATAAGAACTAACGGTTCAAGCCAAGATCACATAGAACCATGCCAACAATTCAAACCATAACCATTCCACATCACAATTAGAGATAATAAAATAAATAGCAGAAGACTTTATTAATAATGAACTGAGCATCTAATGTGATAAATAAATACTAAACATGTCAACCCCAATTCTGGACTAACCAGTAGTGTGATGAACCGTCATGAGAACCAACGGTTCAAACTAGGATCTCGTATAGGTTGTACCCATCATGTTAAACCAAACAAATTCCACAGTAATAATCAGAGTTAATAAATAAAAATAGCAGAAGTTTTTATCAATAACGAACTGAGGTTTACATGATAAATAATTAAATAAATCCAATTATCTCCAAGTAAACTCATGACATAACATAAATTAATTAATTACATGTTTTAATAATCAAAATAACTAAACTAATAAAAAAACACATTGGTTGCACTCGCATGACGGATTATGAGCTTCCTACATCACTTTTACATCCATAGCTCTTACGTGTCCATATGTCGACGCATTCATATAATCTTCCACAGTTGGACCTGCATCAACAACTAAAAATATTCAACATCGAAAGGGTGAGCACACATCACGGATCAGTGAGCAAACAAAATAATATGCAAGCATATGCATGCATTCAATTTCATATCTTTGGGTCTGATTTTAAGTTCACAATTGTGCTATAGAAAGGTTTGGCGGCCACCGCATCTCTATACACGGGTGTGTAAGTCCACCCAATAGATAAAATACCATTGTCGTCCCACATCCACCCCACCATAGAATATAAAGTATCCAGATTACACACTGCTAATACTTTTCCTCCATCAACATTTCCCCTGATGCCCTACCCATACCAACACGTAAGCCCCTGCTGGCGAGGGCTTGCAAACTGGGCTCACAATTAACCGATCCTAATGCCATCCAAATGTATCCATGGCCTCACCCCAGCGTCCCTTAATACGTCCATAGAGATAGAGCTAAGGCCCCTGATGCCCTACGACGTAATAGTTTTGCTAAGGTAATGGCGACACGATGATGGCAACACGATGAGGAAGCTGACTTAGAGTTTGGTGACCAAGCTGAACCATAATGCCACATCCTTCCCCTGATGCTCCACTATCATCCAACACACTAACCACACACATAATCAATGCCTACTCCTAGCATCATCATCCTCATGTTATAAATAGATAGAAATAGATATACATGAGCAGAAATAATAGTAATATTGGATGACATGTGAGACGCACATTACAAGCATACAAGCATAGAACATTCATTTCATTGGACAAATAAAATAAAAGAGTTTGTTATTATCAAATTAGTTTAGGTCTTATTCCCTCACCTTATAACGATGTTCGATCGTTTTCAAGCCTTGTAAATCACCTTTGAACTACTTCGAAACCTAAGAAATTTATGGATTTTAAGTTAGGGTTCAAGTTTACCAAGTTATAGTAGTCGAAAACCTAATGTGGTCTCAAGCAGGCTTCCTGCAACTGTGTGGTCACATGTGTGGTCGAACCTGTAGTCTCAGTATTTGCAACCATAAGATGTGTGGTCGATATGTATGGTCACATATTCGGCCGCCATACCTTCTCTGGGATCTTTCCGAAAACGTGTGGTCGATCATGTGATTACTCTATGGTCGACCCTAGCTGTGACCACACGAAGTTTAATTGATTTTTATCTTCAAACCAATCCCATCATGAGTCGATTCCTTGGTTTATCTATAGGGTCCCTCCAATGATCGGTTTATGGCCTTAAATTCACAATGTTTGCAAAATTATCCACCCTAACCTACTCTCCTGGATCTCCCTTGAGTTTTTCCCATGGGGTCTCATGGTTGAGATTCCACATCAATTCCACATCTAAGTTTATAATGGAAAAAACCTTATACTATGTAATCTACTTCTACAGAGATGATTCCTTACCTTGGCCTTCTGTAGCAAGCTAAAACCTTCCTTCATCTCAGCTTTCCTCTTTAGACCTCCTTCTCCTTCTCTTCCTCTCTCTCTTTCTCTCTTAGGTTTAGTGTTTCAATTTGGGTTCTAAAAGAGTAAGAGAAGTTAAGGGACATCCTTTATATAGAGGAAAAACCTCCATATAGAGTTCTCCCTCAACTAGGAAAGAAATCCCTTAGATTAGGAAAGTTTTCAAAACTCAGAGTTGGTTTCAGCATCGTGTGGTCGCACATATGGTGGCAGAATTTTTCTACCACACATCCCAAATATGCGACCACACGTTGAATTTTGAGTGGTCTCACTTTCTTAAGGTGTGGTCAACCATATCAACTCAGGTATGCAACCACACACTCAAAATTGATTGATTTTGGGTCGATTTACATATCTAGCCTTTTGGTTTCTTTACTCACTTGGTCCACTCAATCCGACAATGATAGAAAGACCTGACATGGTATGGTAAGACCGGGTTAGTAAAGTGCGGGTCTCACAAGACCAGTTATCTCCAATTAAACCAAAACATAGTAAATAAACTATTACAAGTTCCACAGCCAAAATAAGTAATTAAATCTAAGAGTAAAGACACTGAAAGCACTCGCACTAAGCATCATGCTCGTCTTCCATAACTTGCACGTCCATCATTGCCACATGTCCATACGACGACACCTTCATATAATCTTCTACGGTAGCACCTGCATCATCAACTAAAAATATACGACGTTGAGGGATGAGCACACAACAAAACAATGCGCAAACATGTACATGCAGTCATATTCATATCATTGGTCTGGTATAAGTTGGCAATGCACTATGATAAGAATAGATGGCTACCACACCTCCATGCACGAGAGTGTGAGCAGGCCTAATTAATCACACATTGTTGTAGTTCCACATCACCTACTACAGAATAGAGATAGAGCTAGAGTACCCGGATCACACACCCCCAATACTCCCCCTGATACTCTACCTATACCAATATGTATGCCCCTACTGGTAAGGGCTTATAAACTGGGTTCATGTCTAACCAATCCTAGATGTCATCATAGCTTTGTATCAAGGCATTACCCCAGCATCCCTCAATACGCCCATAGAGATAAAGCTTGAGTCTGACGGTTAAGCTGAACCATAATATCGTGTCCTCCCCCTGATATCCTACGACATACTAGTTCTGCTAAGGTAATAGGGATATGATGATGTCAATGTGAAGAACACATTAGAGATAGAGCTAGAACCCAACGGATCATAGATCGCTACACTCCCCCTGATACTCTTACCTATACCAACACACTGGCCACATACATAAGCACATGCCTTTTCCTATCATTATCATTATATGAAATAAGAACAATAATAAAATACACATAAACAAATATATAACAAGTATTGGATGACATGTGAGATGCACAAACAATCATACAAGCATAGCATCAGATTATATTGACAGAAAAATAAAAGAGAAAGATAGCTTGTTATTATCCAATTAGTTTAGGTCTTGTTTCCTCACCTGTAAATGATATTCATTCATCTTTCCAAGTTTTAGAAATTACTTTGAATTAGTTGGAAACCTAAACAAGTTATGAATTTAGATTAGGGTTTAATTCATCAAGTTACAATAGTCAAAATCCTTGTTTGGACTGCAATCAGGTTTTCCAGTCATTGACTGGTCAGTTTTATGGTCTCAGTTACATGTCGACCAGATAGTATGTGGTCGACTCTGTGGTCGTGCATTATCCGACCATTGATGAGACCACACAACTCTGAAAAACTACCCAAATGTCTATGGTCGACTCACTGGTAGCACTATGGTCCACCTGTAATGCGACCACACAACCTTCTGGTCATGTTTGCCTTTCAGTCTGAGTTCTTCTGAGTCAACACCTTGGCTCATCAATGGGCTCCGTCCTAAGATCATTTTATGGCCATTATCCCTTACTTAATTCATTCATTGAAGCCCTAACCATTCTAATCATTATTATAAATTTATATTCATCTTGCTAGGATCGAAAAACATGGTTTTGGTCCGATCTAGTTCACTCTACAATTTCTAATCCATAACCTATCCTTCTACAGAGGCATGGTACTTACCGTTGGCTCTTCTACGCAGTTGGCTGGGATCTGATAGTAACTCCTTCTGCATAACCTCCTTTCCTTTCTCTAAGCTTCCTTCTTCTCCAAGTCTTCTTCTCACTCTCTTTCTCAGATCTAGGGTTTGAAGAATGATCAAAAGAGTAAAAAAGGGTAAAGGGACTTCCTCTATATAGAAAAGAAATCCCCATATAAAGTTCTCTCTAAATTAAGAGATAGACCTATTCAAATTTGGAAAGTTTCCTAAACATGGAGTTAGTTTTGGGTTTAATCGATCGACTCTGTGGTTACAGAATTCGTCGACCACGTGATGTAAATTAAATGTGTATGTAACCGCAAGTGTACGATATTGTGTAGTAACAGGTAGATCTCAGGGAGGAATCACCATTATCCTAACTCAAATAAGGAAAAGCGTACCAAAGGGATTTGAATAAATTAACACCTTAACCAATTTATATAAAAACTAATCAAGTAATAAAAATAATTATAATCAATTCCTAACGGTACAAAGATTTATGAAACCACTATATTAACCATAGAGTAACACAGATCTACTGTAAGAAAGGAATGAAATTAAAAATAAAAGAATGTAAGGAAAACTTGTCTCGTTGAAAGATTTTTCTGTTGTTGCTCGTCATCTTGTTGTCACTCCAAGGCGATGCATAAACGATTACAAAGGGAGTCTTCTACTTTAAATTAAATAAGTAATGGGGTACAACCTATATTTATCTACCCTACTATAGAATTCTAAATTTGAAATTAAAATTTAATAAAAGAAATTAAGCAAGAAAAACATAACTTGAAGAAAAGACTAAGACTCTCAAACTCTCCCATAAATTTTCAAAACTAAAAAAAAACTTACAATAGAATTCTTGGATGTCTTTTTCTATTGCTGAGTATCACATATATATACAAGTGAGTAATGATCACAATCAATCTTTACAATTGGAATACAAGAGATTTTGTAGAGATAATTTTGGTAACCAATTTCCAATCTTGTAGGTTCATTGTATGTGGACAATTCTTGGGTAGAAATTTTTTTTACAACAACTCATTGAATCTTTCGCATTATTATCTCTTCTTGAAAACTTTCATAATTGGTTGGAGCTTTTCATTCTTCCATGCCATGCCAATCTCCACATGTGATATCAATCTTGAGAGAAAAAAAGAAAAAAAAGAAACCCCAAAGATATGGCAATCTCCACCTTAAAAATTTTATTTTAAATCAATAGAGAATATTTTCTCAAGAGAATAGAATCTCTCATATAAGATTGGACTGCTTTTTGAATTGGTTCAAGGCTGACCTTATACATAAAATTTATGGCTCTCCTTATAAATTTTTTCCCTATGTACAGTTGCTGAGTTAACTAGGTAAGTTAACTAGATAGGATCACCAAAAATACATAAAATGAAGTTTTCAAGCTCAAATTTCTCTATTCTTTCACCTACATCCTACAAACATAAAAATAACATTAAATACCGAAGCATCATAAATAGAATAAGAGATGCATACATTATGTCCTAAATTCACACATAAAATGTGTTTATTAGATTCCTCCACACTTAAGCTTTGCTAGTCTTGAGCAAAGAAAAATATAAAAATAAAATAAAATAAAATAAAATCCTAACTCACTTTTGTAGGAATCACGATTGCACTTAACACGTGCAAGAAGCCTTTAAACCCCTAGGTTGCCCATAGTGGACGAGTTGTGTCTCATTAGTGTTTTCAGAGAATAAACACACAAAATTCATATAAAAATTTCAAACTTTAACTTTGGTATTGAGGAAAAAGAGCACACACACATCCTATTCAAGACACTCAACTTGGGATGAAGAAAACATAGAAACCCCCATACTTGAACTTTACTGTAAGACCCATATCGAACTAACTAGTCTTACCACCTTGTACCAGGTCTACCTATCATGGTCGAGCCAAATGGACCAAGTGCGTGAAGGAAATAGCGAGACCAGGTATGAAACAGACCCAAAAACAGTGAAATAGGGGGTAGGGTCGCATACCCAAACAGGCAGGGTCGACCCCACCTCATTAGGAAGTCAGACCCCTGAATTTTAGACCTAGGGTCGGACAATTTAGACCCTAGGGTCGACGAGATCTCCGACCCCCTCATCGACCCTAGGATCACTGACAGAAACTGTAAATAGGAAACATTCCAAATTTCAAGGGGATTATTTCCTAATCTCAATGTGACTTATTTTTGGAGGTTTTCTCTATAAATAAGACGTCCCTTAGTCTCTTTCACTCCTTTTGAAATCCTAATTGAAAGTGAGGGAAAGAGAAGAGAAGGAGAAGAGAAGGAAAGTTGGAGAAGAAGACTAAAGAGAAGAATTCAGAGAAATCTCTGAATCTCAGCAAGCTTAAGGTATGATTATATACTCCATGAATTGTTTAAGACCTTAGAATAGTTTATGAAGAGGGTATGATCTAGGAGAAACCCAAATCATCCATCTATGGGAAGATTTCAATGAAATCCATGGAGGAAATCATGGTAGACAAAGTAAGGAAGTAACTTGGAATTTTAAGCCATAGAACAAGCATAGAATGGACTGTGGAAGTAAGCCATAGGACCCAAACTTGAAAGATTTTACTGTAGAATGAAAAAGTCGACTTAAACCACGTGTGGTCGCACGTAGGGTCGATTGGGAATCGACCCTACCAGACCACAGGTTCGACCCCTAGCTTTCGAAAAGTCAAGGGAAGCTGCGATGGCACCTAGGGTCGATGGAACATCCGACCCTAGCATCGACCCTACACCCTGGGGTTGTCGAAAACTGCTACCCTACCTACAACCCGTCCTGCGACCCTAGCTTAACAACAAGCCTAAAATTGTCAGAATGAATTCTAATTAAAATCTATCGACTTGTTAGATTTTTTTTATTGATATAAAGGTGATTCTTAGAGCTTGAAAGAGGATTTACACTCCAGCGAAGGTGAGGGAACAAGACCTAAACTAATTGGCTAATAATAAACTGTTTTTATTTTCTTGAGTCCAAGGTCATGACTGATTCTATGCGTGTATGCTTGTAATGTGCATTCAACATGTCATCCAATATTCCTGCTATTAATGTTCATGCATATTTAATTCTATTTTATTTATAACATGATGATGATGATGATGCTAGGAATAGACATGTGAATGTATGCGTATGGCTAGTGTGCTTGATGCGAGTGGAGCATCAGGGGGAGGACATGACATTGTGGTTCAGCCTGGTCCCCAGACTCTAGCTCTATCGCTACTCAAGTCTTGTCCACTGACATCATCGTATCGCCATTACTTTAGCAGAACTATTACGTCATAGGGTATCAGGGGAGGTGGTTTTGGACCGTGTAGTCTTTGACTCTGCCAGGGGGCCTTAGCTCTATCTCTATAGACGTATTGAGGGATGCTGGAGTGAGGCCTTGGATACACTGTTTGACAAAAGGATTGGTTAGTTGCAAGCCCAGTTTGCAAGCCCTCACCAGCAGAGGCTTACGTGTTGGTATGGGTAGAGTATCAGGGGATGTGTAATGCGCTGTGGTCCTAAGCACTTTAGCTCTATCTTTATTCTATGGTGGGTGCATGTGGGACGACAATAAACATTAACCTTTGGGCGGCTTCACACACTCGTGTATAGAGGTGAGGCGGCCATCGAACCTTTCTATAGCACATTGTAAACTTAAAAACTAGACCCAAGATATGAATTGAATGCATGCATATGTTTGTTGCATTGTTTTGTTTGCTCACTGAGCCGTGATGTGTGATCACCCTTTCGACGTCGAATATTTTTAGTTGATGATGCAGGTAACACTGTGGAAGATTATATGAATGCTTTTGTGAACGGGCATGGCTGCAATGGAGGCTGAAGATATAGTAGAGACGCATGACCCCTCATGCGAGTGCAACTCATATGTTTTCGATTAGATTTTTATTTGAACTATTAAGGAAATGTAATTTGATATTTATTTACTTATATCTCGGTTGATACAACATAATTTGATATTTTATTTATGAATCACAGTTAGATCCTCAGTTCATTTAATATCAAAATTTCTACTATTGTGTATTTATTCTGATTATGGTTGTGGATGTGTATGGTTTAATTTAAAAGGACACAGCCTATTAGAGATCCTGGTTGAACCGTTGATTTATTAGCGGTTCATCACACCATTCTGAATAGTGTGGAATTGGGGTGTGACAGGTATCAGAGCTCTCAGGCCCTGTCTTCTAAACCAGTATACTGCCACAAAAGTTTGTGAATTGAGATAGGATAAAAATTTAAAAGCTGTAATAATAACACACCATAAGCATCTGTGTTGTTTGAGACAAAAATTGAAAGAGAATAATGCATCTATTAAATGAGAAACAAATTTATATACATTCGAAGAACAAACGTATATACACAAGTCTAAAGCGGAGTACAGTCCACAACCCGGACAGTTACTCTGAAGTACAAAAAGGAAAATAAAAAGAAAATACATCAGGAAGCTAGAGGTGATGGGGGAGGCGGTGCCTCACGGTCTCGGTCATAGTCCTCAGCATACACCCTAGTCAACTAGGCTATCTGAGTCTTGGTCGTCTGAAGACTAGCTATGAGATCAGCCACCCACCGATCAGTCACGCGCTGAGCATCTAGAAGCTCTCCCACCCTTAGATCAGACATGCGCTGAGCCTCTTTAATCTCACGCAGTATCCCCATCATCTCATCAGAAGGTGGGTGTGAGGGACCAATTGCATGTGAAGGACCAGCTCCCGTAGTATGTGTAGGTGATGGAAGAGGTATGGAGTCCACATCCATGTACAAACGATCATCATCCCCAGCATTACCCCCATGAACCCCTACTCCAGCGGTTGCTACTGCTGCCTCAGCGTCTGCCATCTCCACCCGAGTACGAGGACGCACCAGAGCGTTCCTCTCATCATCGCTGATCTGAGCATCCCGCATGCCCATCTTACAGATGGCCTCCCAATCTAGAGGTGATGAGAAGGATTTTTCTTAAATCCTCTCATCCACCAAGTCAACACCCAGGCGGGTAAGCAGTGTACTGATCATGCGTCCATGAGGCAGGTTGCCAACATGATCGGGCAATGTGGCACTGATCATCGTCCGCATAATAATATAAAGAAGGTAGATAGGCTACCTAGTGTAGATACAGTATAGTAGGAACTGGGTCAACTGGGAGATCCTCTCGTAGTGCTCACTCTGAGGTATCAGGTTGTGTTGAATGATCTTACAGTACACCCGAAGCTCTGGACGTAGGTAGATCGCTTTCGTCTCCCAGCGATCCTCTTTGATGAGCTGACGGTCTATCTCAACCCTCATCACCAAGGAAAAGAACTGGGACTCTCCGGGAGCACAATACACCAAGGGGCCGTCTTATGAAATGCCTAAAAGGTCCGCTAGATGCCGATAATCAAAGGAAGCCTTGACTCCTTGACGTAGCTTGTGATTCTTAGCTCTCTACCCCTCTTAATATCATTGTAATCCCCCACCACTTCGAGATTAAAATAAAACTGTCTCACCAAATCTGGACGAGTACAGGTGTCGTAGGTGATCACAGGAAGCCAGTCATGTCACCGAAATCTCTCTCCACATCAAACAAGGCCAGGCTCGCCAAGTCTACCCGACGACCTCCCTTTACCTTCTTACGAGCGTAGCGGGCATACTGCACCTCAGCCTTGTTAGAATGGAAGCGGACTGGGTCATAAACCCTGGGTACTTTGGTACGAGCCATACTATCTGCAAAAACAAAGAAAAATAGATACTGGCTTAATGAAGATGAAAAATCTAAAAATTTCGATAATATAATGACATAAATTGGTCAAAAGCCTTACTTTTCACCCATACACGTGGGAAAGAGGATTTATATGATTCTAAACGATCCTGTAAGACTCATACAGTTGGAAATTTTATCTAAGGAGATTGAATTTGAAGAAATTTCAAGAAATTCAAAAATCTCGACAAATTAGGGCAAAAATGGGAAATTTCAAGTTTCTCGAACCAACTGATGAAACTCAAATATTTTTTAGGGCTTTCGTCCATTGAGTCACCAACAACAAAAGCCCCCCATAAAAATCAAATTTTTACAGTTGGAAAAAGTTTAATTTGAAGAAAACGATATAAACGAGCAAAAACCTAGTTAAGAAACCCTAAAAACATGAAACCGTAGAGAACATACCTGTAGAGGAGGAGTAGACGTCGAAAGAGAAGCAAAAATCACCAATGGGTCGGAGTTTTCACTGTAGAAACTCAGAGGAACGAGCCGAGTCGAAAAGGAGGAGAAAGAATGAGGAATAGATTCAAAATCAAGATTAAAAACCTAATTTTTAGTCCTAGGGTCGGATAATTCGACCAAAACATCCGACCCTACCTCCGACCCCCTCATCGACCCTAGCCTCTCGGTGATCTGACAGAGAACTAGGGGTCGATCCCAGGGTCGGACATCCATCGACCCTCGGCTCTCAGTAAGTGTCAGTGATTTTCAGGGTCGCATCCCCTAGGGTCAACATCCATCGACCCCACCATCGACCCTACGATGGAAAATAAGTATTTTTGACAGAATGATCTGAAATATTTGAAAATATCATTGATTAGTGGATTTAAATATGAGAATGAAGTATATAATGATTGCCTCACATATTCTATGATTTTCAGGCATCACCACTACCAGAACAGATAATGGCTGGACGCAGAGTGACCAGACAAAGCCGTAACTCTATTCCACCACCACCACCTGTGGGGAAAGACAGCCATATACACCCTGAAACACAGGAGAATCTGAACACGGCATCGTCTGTAGTTAATGGGCAGACAAATCCTATAAATTTGCCAGCGCCACCTACAGACCTGGCTACAGCCGTAATGAATTTGGCACAACAGCTACAACAAATACAACAGGTACAAGCAACTATGCAAGCTGCCATAGGCATGGCTTTTCCAGCTGCACAGACGACACCGATGCTAGTAGGACAGGCAAGCACAGTATCAGGGGGAAGTAACACAGTACCCCACGCACCTCAGATTCCCATCATGTAGGCTCAAGTACAAAACCCTGAAGTAGCTCCAGGTGGATATCAATACCAACCACCTATGTATGGGGCTTATGTTCCTCATCAACTAGACCACTCCAGACTAGTTGAGCGTTTTCTGAAGATGAAGCCCAAGGAGTATAGTGGTAAGCCAGCTGATCCATTGTTCTCCAAGATCGATCTTCGGTCAGGCTACCATCCGTTGAAGATTAAGGATGGTGATATTCCCAAGACAGCATTCAGGACCAGATATGGACATTATGAATTTTTGGTCATGTTTTTTGGATTGACGAACGCACCAGCAACCTTTATGGAACTTATGAATCGGGTATTCCACGATATATTGGATACGTCAGTTATTGTATTCATCGATGATATATTGGTCTACTCCAAGGACAATAAAACTCATATAAAGAATCTAAACGTCGCTCTGCAGCGATTACGGAAAGAGAAGCTTTACGCCAAATTTACAAAGTGTGAGTTTTGGCTAAAGGAAGTTGCTTTTCTAGGCCATGTTGTATCCGCTGAAGGAATTAAAGTGGATCCTAGCAAGATCGAAGCTATTGTAAAGTGGGAAGCACCAAAGAGCGTTGCAGAAATTAGAAGTTTCTTAGGTCTAGTTGGGTATTATCGACGATTTATGGAAGACTATTCCCGAATTGCCGTACCTCTCACCAGTTTGACTAAGAAGGGTGAAAAATTTGTTTGGATTGATAAATGCGAGAAGAGTTTCCAAACATTGAAGGCTAGATTAATATCTACTCCAATCTTGACCATTCTGATTCCAGGATAGCCATTTATTTTGTACACTGATGCATCAGGATTGGGATTAGGATGTGTACTTATGCAAGGAGAACAAGTAATTGTTTATGCCTCAATACAATTGAAGACACATGATAAGAACTATCCCACTCATGATTTGGAATTAGCGGCAGTAGTACATGCTGTCAATATATAGAGACATTACTTGTACGGAGAGAAATTCCAGATTAAATCAAATCATAAGAGTCGTACTTACCTCTTTAATCAGAAGGAGTTGAATATGAGACAAAGAAGATGGCTGGAACTATTGAAAGACTATGATTGTGATATCCAGTATCGTTCGGGAAAAGCTAATGTGGTTGCTGACGCACTGAGTAGAAAGGCAATGATAAAATCTCAAGGGGAGGTTTGCTCCACTGTTGCACTGTGTACTATCGGAAAAGTGTTCAATTACGATAATGAGCAGTTTGTGATAGATGCACCGGGTGAGTCAACCAACCAAGGGTTTATCCATCGGTTTGCAAATATATTCACCACATTGAAGATTGTACCTGATATACTTGATGAGGTGAAAACAGCTATTAAATCAGACCCTTATCTAAGAACGGTACAAGAAGACATCGAAAAAGGTAGGACTATTCCTGAGTTCACCTTAGATGATGAAAAGGTACTAAAATACAAAGGAAGAATATGTGTACCTGAAACAGAAAGTTTGGACATTAGACACAGACTAATGAAGGAAGCCCATACCACCGCCTATTCGATACACCTTGGAAGTACAAAAATGTATCATGACCTAAAGAAATTATATTGGTGGAGAGGAATGAAAGCAGATATAGCCAAGTTCGTGTCTCAATGCCTAAATTTTCAAGGAGTAAAGGCTAAACGAAAAAGACCTGTAGGAATGTTACAGCCGTTATTAGAACCAGCATGGAAATGTGACTGCATCACTATGGACTTCGTCATAGGGTTACCATT
The DNA here is from genome assembly GCA_028583415.1 of Protea cynaroides. NCBI lineage: Eukaryota > Viridiplantae > Streptophyta > Magnoliopsida > Proteales > Proteaceae > Protea > Protea cynaroides. The sequence goes on from CM053267.1 coordinate 22,717,900, forward strand.
GACTCCCCAAGTAATTGACGCAGTTTGGGTGATTGTAGACCAACTGACTAAAATGGCTCGATTTATAGCTATATGACCTCAGTATACACTGGAGAGGTTAGCTAAGTTGTATGTGGATAATATTGTCAGATTACACGGTGTACCTGAAAGCATTGTGTCCGACAGAGATCCACGATTTACTTCAAAGTTTTGGGAAGGATTGCAAAAGGCTTTGGGTACAACATTGAAGTTCAGTACTGCATTCCATCCTCAGACAGACGGACAATCGAAGCGCACCATTCAAATTCTAGAAGACATGCTCCAAGGCTGTGTAATTGATTTTAAAGGATCATGGGATGAGAAGTTACCACTGATTGAGTTTGCTTATAACAATAGCTACTAGGCTACTATACAGATGTCACCATATGAAGCACTGTATGGCAGGAAGTTTCGAACTCCATTGTTTTGGAATGAAGTTGGAGAATGTAGTATTATTGGACCAAAATTTGTTGAAGAGACATGTTGAATAGTCGACATTATCAAAGAAAGAGTAAGAACGGCTCAGAATCGCCAGAAGAAATATGCAGATACTAGACGCCGAGACCTTGAATTCGTCGTAGGTGATAAGGTATTCCTCAAAGTGTCACCTATGTGAGGTTTAAAACGGTTCGAAAAGAAAGGAAAACTAAGTCCGAGATATGTTGGACCATATGAGATTCTAGCTAAACATGGAAAAGTGGCTTACCAGTTAGCACTACCACCATCTATGTCAAGTGTGCATGATGTATTTCATATCTCCTTATTGAAGAAGTATGTCAGAGATCCAACGCACGTTTTGACAGTAGATCTACCTAATTTGACTGATGATTTGACATTTGAAGTAGCACCAACTGAAATCACTAGCCAAAAGGTTCAACAACTACGCAACCGTGACATCTATTATGTTATGGTCACCTGGAGAAGCAGAGATATAGAAGAAATCACATGGGAAGAAGAGAATGCTATGCAAAAGCAATCCCCTCATCTATTCGACTCGGAACGTATGTATAAATTTCGAGGACAAAATTTTTATAAGCAGGGGGGAGTTGTAAGACCCATATCGAACTAACCGGTCTTACCACCTTGTACCAGGTCTACCTATCATGGTCAAGCCAAATGGACCATGTGCGTGAAGGAAATAGCGAGACCAGGTATGAAACATACTAAAAAACTGTGAAATAGGGGGTAGGGTTGCATACCCAAACAGGTAGGGTCGACCCCACCTCATCAGGAAGTCAGACCCTTGAATTTTAGACCTAGGGTCGGATAATTTAGACCTAGGGTCGACGGGATCTCCGACCCCCTCATCGACCCTAGGATCACCGACAGAAACCATAAATAGGAAACTTTCCAAATTTCAGGGGGAATATTTCTTAATCTCAATGGGACTTATTTTTGGAGGTTTTCCTCTATAAATAGGACGTCCCTTAGCCTCTTTCACTCCTTTTGAAACCCTAATTGAATGTGAGAGAAAGAGAAGAGAAGGAGAAGAGAAGGAAAGTTGGAGAAGAAGACTAAAGAGAAGAATTCAGAGAAATCTCTGAATCTCAGCAAGCTTAAGGTATGATTACATACTCCATGAATTGTTTAAGAACCTTAGAATAGTTTATGAAGAGGGTATGATCTAGGAGAAACCCGAATCATCCATCCATGGAAAGATTTCAATGAAATTCATGGAGGAAATCATGGTAGAGAAAGTAAGAAAGTAACTTAGAGTTCTAAGCCATAGAACAAGCATAGAATGGACTGTGGAAGTAAGCCATATGACCCAAACTTGAAAGACTAGACTGTAGAATGAAAAAGTTGACTCAAACCATGTGCAATCACACGTAGGGTCGATTGGGATTCGACCCTACTAGACCACAGGTTCGACTCCCAGCTTTTGGGATGTCCAGGGAAGCTGTGATCGCACCTAGGGTCGATGGAACATCCGACCCTAGCATCGACCCTATAGCCTGGGGTCGCAGAAAACTGCTACCCTACCTGTGACCCGTCCTGCGACCCTATCTTAACAACAAGCCTAAAATTGTCGGAATAAATTTTAATTAAAATCTATCGACTTGTTAGGTTTTTCTATTGATATAAAGGAGATTCTAAGAGCATGAAAGAGGATTTACACTCAAGCGAAGGTGAGGGAACAAGACCTAAACTAATTAGCTAATAATAAATTGTTTTTTATTTTCTTGAGTCCAATGCTATGACTGATTCTATGAGTGTATGTTTGTAATGTGCATTCAACATGTCATCCAATATTTCTGCTATAAATGTTCATGCATATTTAATTCTATTTTATTTATAACATGATGATGATGATGATGCTAGGAATAGACATGTGAATGTATGTGTGTGGTTAGTGTACTTGATGTTAGTGGAGCATCAGGGGGAGGACGTGACATTGTGGTTCAGCCTGGTCCCCAGACTCTAGCTCTATCTCTACTCAAGTCTTGTCCACTGACATCGTCATATCGCCATTACTTTAGCAGAACTATTACGTCGTAGGGTATCAGGGGAGGTGGTCTCAGACCGTGTAGTCTTCGACTCTGCCGGGGGGCCTTACCTTTATCTCTTTGGACGTATTGAGGGATGCTGGGGTGAGGCCTTGGATACACTATTTGATAATAGGATTGGTTAGTTGCGAGCCCATTTTTCAAACCCTCGCCAGCAGGGGCTTACGTGTTGGTATGGGTAGAGTATCAGGGAAAGTGTGATGCAGTGTGGTCCTAAGCACTTTAACTCTATCTCTATTCCATGGTGGGTGCATGTGGGACAACAATAAACATTAACCTTTGGGCGGCTTCACACACTCGTATATAGAGGTGAGGCGGCCACCGAACCTTTCTATAGCACATTGCAAACTTAAAAACCAGACCATGCATATGTTTGTTGCATTGTTTTGTTTGTCACTGAGCCGTGATGTGTGCTCACCCTTTCGACGTCGAATATTTTTAGTTGATGATGCAGGTACCACTATGGTAGATTATATGAATGCTTCTGTATACGGGTACGTGGCTGTAATGGAGGCTGAAGATATAGTGGAGACGCATGACCCCTCATGCGAGTGCAACTCATGCATTTTCGATTAGATTTTTATTTGAACTATTAAGGAAATGTAATTTGATATTTATTTACTTATGTCTCGGTTGATACAACTTAATTTGATATTTTATTTATGATTATCACAGTTAGATCCTCAGTTCATTTATTATTAAGACTTCCTCTATTGTGTATTTATTATGATTATGGTTGTGGATGTGTATAGTTTAATTTAAAAGGACACAGCCTATTAGAGATCCTGGTTGAACCGTTGGTTTATTAGCAGTTCATCACACCATTCTGAATAGTACGGAATTGGGGTGTGACATTTACTTCCTCATATGATTCAAACACTAAGGTCGCATCTCAATTAGGAAACCTTGTTATATCTTCAAAACATATCTCTCCTTAAGGTGAACACTTTGTAACATATTGGTAATCAACACCCTTGATTCGCTTTCAACACTTGTATTTCATTTTTTTTCCTCCTTTTTTTTCCTCTCTAAGCTACTCCACTACAGTTGGCTTGAGAAGTGCAGGTGGTTATGCATTCCTATGTTACTATGTAGCTTTGCTTTTGGCATATATCTTTAAGGACATTGATGCTAAAGAATACTTTTTTTTAACAAAAGCCTTATCCAAGGAGTTTCAATCAAGACACTTTGCTTTTTGAGGCAAAATGCCCTGTCTAGTTTCAAGAACAAAAATTCTTTTATTATTATTTATTATTATTATTATTTTTTAGTACAAGGAGGTCTCAGCTTTATTCAAAGGTTTAAATTATCAACTATAACCATAAAAGATTCATCCCTTCAAGTGAGGTAAGATGTCTTTTCTAACTTGATTCTCACTTCAAGATGCAGCCTAAGTACTATCCTCACATAGGGTTTTATTACTTCGCATGTGATAGTTTTCTAGGTCTCTTTCTCCTTCCTCTTTTGTGTCAAAACCATAGAAATAGTGATTGAATTTTTCAGAAACCAAAGTTAAAAAATTAAAATTTGTAATGAAAGCTCAAAATTCATTTTTTTAATGAAATCTCAACCCTTTCCTCCATACTTAAATCATGCATTGCCCTCAATGTATGCAGAAAAATAAAAGACAAAGACAAGGGAAAGAAAAAAAAACTCCCTGAATCAAGGATCAACGTAAAAAGGCTCATGGAGATCCATGACCTCTTTAATGGAGTAGTATAAAAGCTCTAAAAATGGCTTTAGATGCTGGCCATTCACTTTGCCAGTTGCACCCATATCTGGATTTAAAATCTCAATTACACCCGATGAGAAAATATTTTGAACAATATAAGGGCCCTCCCAAAGGGATCTAAGTTTACCAGGAAAAATATATAAACGAGAATTATAAAGCAAAACCTTATCGCCAGGGGTGAAAGACTTTTAAAGGATAGCATGGTAAGCCTTGGCCTTTTATTTATAAATGCGGGCATTTTCATAGGCATCATTTCGTAATTCATCCAACTTAGAGGGCTAGAGTCCTCTATGAGAACTAGCATCTGACAACTCAAAATTTAACTTCTTAATGGCCCAAAATGCCTGGTGTTCCAATTCGATTGGGAGATGGCAGGCTTTCCCATACACTAGACGGTAAGGGAATTGACCAAGAATGGTTTTGAAACGGTCCTATTACCCCATAAAACATCTACGAAGAAAATGGACCAATCATTACGAGTCAGATTGATAGTCTTTTTCAAAATCTACTTGATTTATCGATTGGACACTTCAACATGTCCACTGTTCTGAGGGTGGTAAGGGGTTACCAATTTATGGGTAATACCATATTTTTGACAAGGACCTCAAATGGTTTGTTGCGAAAATGTTTCCCCTTGTCTCTAATGATAGCTCGAGGGGTACCAAATTGGAAGAATATATTCTCCTTTAGGAATTTAAGGACTACCTTGTGGTCATTGGTCTTAGTAGCAACAACTTCTATCCATTTAGACATGTAGTCCACAACTAACAAGATATATTATTCCCAAAAGACTTTGGAAACGGACCCATAAAGTCAATACCCAAACATTAAAAACTTAAACCACCAAAATTAGGTTGAGTGGCATCATATTCTACTTGGTAATGCGGCCTAAAGATTGGCCAGAAGGTCATGCCTTACAATAATTAAAGGCATCCTTAAAAAGATTAGGCTACTGAATCGAGACTGTAAAACCTTGGCCACGGTCTTATTTGGCCCAAAGTAGCCGCTACATTATTGATCATGATAGTAAGACAGCATAGATTGCTCTTCATGGTCAAGTACACATCTCCTGATAATCTGATTAGGGTAACTCTTGAACAAATACCGATCGTCCCAAAAATAGTACTTAACTTGGGAATGGAATCTATACCTATCCTTGGCGGTCCAATGGGAAGGGATCGCACCTGTTACCAAATAATTTACAATATCGATGAACCAAGGTTTATTAGATACTGCAAACAATTGCTCATCTGGGAAAGACTCATTGACTGGTGAATTGACAGTAAAAGAATTAGGTAGTCGGGATAAGTGGTCAGTAACCAAATTTTTTATTCCTAGTTTATCCCTAATCTCTAAGTTAAACTCTTATAAAAGCAAAACCCATATAATGAGATGGGCTTTGGCATCTTCTTTCTACAAGAGATGCCTTAGGGTAGCATAATCCATATACATAATGACATGGGATCCTATCAAGTAGGCACAAAATTTCTCTAAAGCAAATGTAACAACTAATAATTCTTTTTCAGTGGTAGTGTAATTAAGCTGTGCATCATTTAGAGTCTTACTTGCATAACAGATCACATGGGGTAACTTACTGATTCACTACCCAAGGACAACTCTTAATGCAAAATCAAAAGCATTACACATAAGCTCAAAGGGCTCTGTCCATATAGGTGCCTGAATGATGGGGGCAGTGGTCAAAACCTTTTTGAGTTGATTAAAACTTTTAAGGCAGGCAACATTAAAATCAAAAGGCATGTCTTTAGCAAGTAAAGTGGTGAGAGGATGAGAAATCTGACTAAAGTCCTTAATGAACCGCGGATAGAAATCAACATGTCCCAGAAAAGGGAGAATGTCCTTAATAGATTTGGGAATAGGTAGCTTTTCAATCAGTTCTACCTTGGCTCTATCAACCATGATCCCCCCTTTGAAAATGATGTGACCCAATACTATGCCTTGTTTTACCATGAAGTGGTATTTCTCCCAATTTAAAAGTAAATCCTTCTCTGTATACCTGGCAAGAACTAAGAAGAGATTATGTAGGCATTCAAAAAAAGTAGACCAATGCATAGAAAGATTATCCATGAATACTTTTAAAAATTACTCTACTATATCTGAGAAGATGCTCATCATGCACCTTTGGAACGTGGCAGGGGCATTGCATAGCACAAAAGGCATGCATCGGTAAGCATAGGTTCTGTAGGGACATGTAAAGGTGGTCTTGTATTGGTCATCTAAGGCAATGGGGATTTGGTTGTAACCAGAGTATCTATCTAAGAAGCAATAGTATTCATGTTCGGTCAACCTTTCTAACATTTGGTCAATGAAAGGCAAAGGGAAGTGATCCTTCCATCTTGTCATATTCAGCTTTCTGTAGTATATGCACACTCTCCACCCTGTTTGGATACGGGTTGGAATCAATTCATTATTAGCATTAACAACTACAGTGACTCCTGACTTCTTTGGTACCACATGTACTGGACTTACCCACTCACTGTCAGATATAGAATATATGATCCCATGATCTAAGCACTTTAAAATTTCTTTCTTAATGGCTTCCTTCATCACAAGATTTGCCCATCTTTGATGTTCCCTTGAGGGGTTGGTACCTTTCATAAGGTGAATTTAATGCTAAACAATACATAGAGTAATACCCTTGATGTCAGCTATAGTCCAACCTAAGGCTTCCTTATGGTTTTGTAAGAGTTTGACTAATTCTTCTTCCTAACTAGAAGTCAAATCAGATGCAATAATAATGGAAAGAGTCTGGTCAGGTCCTAGGAAGGCATACTTCAGAGTGGACGGTAACTCCTTTAATTCTAAGTTAGGTGGTTCAACCATTCAGGGCTTGGGAGTGAAAGTGGATAGAGGTCCTAGAGGTTCCATAGGTAGGTGGATACTCCATGCTTTTAATGAAAAATTGTCACCTACTCCTCCCAACTTTTCCATATACTGCAAGAATTCTGAGTCAAAGTCTATGTCAAAAGTAGTCGTGACATGGGCAGAGATTCCTTAGAGCATATGTACTTCCTTAGTAGGTTGCCTATCCAACCTAAATACATTTAGATCAACAGTTTGGTTGCCAAATGATAGTTTTATAAGACCGTTCTTGTAATTTATCAGTACATTGCTTATAGAAAGAAACGGTCTCCCTAAAATGATAAGGATTTAATCCCTATTGGAGACAGGATGTATTTCTAAAACAATAAAATCAACAGAAAAAAAAAATTCCCCTACCTTTAACAAAACATCCTCTACCATTCTCTTAGGATGGTTTAAAAGGGAACTTAAATGTGCAGCCAAAAATGGGATATTCAATTCTACTTGTTTAAAGACCTCTAAAATTTTATCAACTAAAACATTGTGTCACATGATTGCCTCGGTAATGCTTGTCGCACTGTTTCGAGGCCCCTTGAGCAACCTGGGTGCCTCGGTAGGCTTGGCTTGGTATTCTTCAAAAATTTAACAGAGGTCAGTCATGTGCATGTCATGTGACCGCCTCAATAAGGTTGTTTGCATTGTTCCGATGTCGCTTTGACTGACTTAGCCGCCTTCGCTGTCTTAGCTCAGTAGTTTTCATAAAATTTGACCGAGGTCGGTCACATGTTCCTCATGTGATCACCTCAGTAAAGCTATACCTGAAGCTCTGAGGTCGTTGGACCGACCTTGTAAGACCCATAGTCCACTAACCTGGTCTAATCGTGTCGTGCCAGGTCTTCCCATCATTTCTGGACCAAGTGGACCGATCGTTTAAAGATGGATTACAAACCATGTATGAGAATCAAGTTAAAAATACTGAAAACATACATATGATCGAATACCTGGGTAAGTATGGTCGACCATAAGGAAGGAAACAAAAATCTTAGACCATGAATCCCACGGTCAATGATTTCGACCCTACGGTCGATGGGTTCTGCGATCGTAGCCATCGATCGTGAGACCCCAGATCAGATTCTGAGTTTTGGAAACTTTCCTAAACTAAGGGATTGCTTTCTTAATTGAAAGAGGACTCTATATGGAGAGTTTTCCTCTATATAATGGACATCCCTCAGCCCTTTTTTATTCTTTTAGAACATTAGTAAACCCTAGAGAAAGAGAACGAAGAGAAGGAGAAGAAGAAAAAGCTAAGGAGAGGATTTGTTGAGAAGAAATTGGCTCTCTATCATTGGCAAAGGTATGAACCTAATCTCTAAGGATGTTAATTCTATGGACTAAGGATTCTATGGAGGATTGGGAATGTCAGCCTATCATGATCCATGTGATTCCTTGAGTAATTTCGAAGGTTAACCATGGGGGATCAGTTTGATGGTTAGGGTTGATAAGAAACTACTAATGATGGCCATAGGATGACCTTAGAATAAATCCAATTGAAGAGTAGAGGATTTAACCCAGGAAGAACTCGAATTGCTTGTAGTCTATGACCAGAAATTTTAAGGTCACAGCTACGGTCGACCATAGCATGATCAGCTTGACCAGATGATCGACCGTAGGCATTCGGGAAGATCCAAAAACCATATGGTCGCAGCAACGGTCGCACAATATGCGACCGTAGGGAATCGACCGTAGGCAGTAAGGTCGATACAGTATGAGACCATAGGACAAATCAGACACCTATTAGTGCTCTGTTTTGATTTCATACTACTGTAACATGTTATATATGAACCATAACTTAAATTCATATAATTTTTAGGTTGTTAAATTGATTGAAAGAAAATTTCACGACTTAAAAGGAGATCAAGTATTGCTAACAGGTGAGGGAACAAGACCTAAACTAATTAGATAATAACAAATTGTTTATTTTTATTGAGTCCAATGCCATGATTGTTTCTATGCTTGTATACTTGTAATGTACATCTCACATGTCATCCAATATTCTTGCTATTACTGTTCATGTATATTTAATTTCGTTTATTTATAACATGATGATGATGATGATGCTAGGAATAGGCATGTGAATGTATGTGTGTAGTTGGTATGTTGGATGCGAGTGAAGCATTAGGGGGAGGACGTGGCATGGTGGTCTTTGACCTCATCACCAAACTTTAGCTCTATCTCTACTCAAGTCTTGTCCAATGACATCATCGTATCACCATTACCTTAGCAGAACTATTACGTCGTAGGGCATCAGGGGAGGTGGTCTCGGACCATGTGGTCTCTGATTCTGTCGGGGGGCCTTAGCTCTATCTCTATGGATGTATTGAGGGATGCTGGGGTGAGGCCTTAGATGCACTATTTGGCATTAGGATTGGTTAGTTGCGAGCCTAATTTGTAAGCCTTCACCAATAGGGACTTACGTGTTGGTATGGGTAGGGCATCAGGGGAAGTGTTGGCAGTGTTTGATCCGAACACTTTAGCTCTATCTCTACTCCATGGTAGGTGCATGTGGGACGACAATGGTGTTTGATCTATTGGTCGGATTCACACACTCGTGTATAGAGGTGCAGGGGCCACCAAACCTTTCTATAGCACCTTGCAAACTTAAAAATCAGACCAAAGATATGAATTGAATGCATGCATATGTTTGTTGCGTTGTTTTGTTTACTCACTGAGCCATGATGTGTGCTCACCCTTTGGACGTCGAATATTTTTAGTTGATGACGCAGGTCCTATTATTGAAGATTATATGAATGCGCCGACATATGGACACATTGCCGCCATGGATATAGAAGCTGTTGAAGATGCGCATGATTCATCATGCGCGTGCAACCAGTGCATATATGATTAGTTTAGCTATATTTGATTAATGGAACATGTAATGGATTATTTACTTTTATGTCTTGAGTTTTGGAGATAATCGGATTAATTATTTATTAACATTGTTAGATACTCAGTTAATTATCTGTAAGACTTTCGCTTATTTGTTTATTACCTCTGATTATTAATGTGGAATGTGTGTGTGGTTTGATATGGTGGGTACGACCTATATGAGTTCCTGGTTGAATCGTTGGTTTATTAGAGGTTCATCACACCATTTCAGTTAGACCAGAATTGGGGTGTGACAGACCTGGCTGCCTCAACTTCCTTGGTCTGTCCTTTTCTTTAAATCTGACCTCAGTAATCTTCTTTATGCCCTCTGAAGTAATAGGATCGATGCGAGTCCCTCTGACGTGAGGTCAATTACACATTTCTTTGTACGAGGTGGCCTTAAGAGTTTCCTTCACTTCTGAGGTGGCTTAACTGGTATGGTCAATTTAATCAATACACCTTGGTTTGTCCACAAAGTCAGATCGAGGCCAATCATGGGGATTGTCACGTGATGACCTTGGGTTTTTTCTCTGTCTACGGCGAAGTATTCTGACTGATCTGGCCACCTTGGCCAACATAGGTCGGTATTTTCTTAAAGATGGACCGTAGTGAAGCGTACGCTTATTCATGCGTAGCGTTGGATGCAGATCGGGTACTGGATCTTGGTCAAAGATGGATGCCGGTCGAGTACTGGATCTGGGTCAGTTTGTATGGAGAGTAACATTTATTGTCGACGTATCCACCCGGTAGCATGCTACCATGTGGACTCTCTCAAGTTCTTCCTCTAGAACCTTCATTCTTTTCTATATATATGGCTCTTGGGGCCTTCCTTTCTACCCACAATAACTTTTCCTCTGGTTGCAAGAAGTTTCTTACCCCCTCGATGTCGGTGATTTACATTGGTCATCTCGACAGCTTCATCGGTGAGTTTCTCTACCTTATAGACTCTTTTATTTAACAAAATGGCTTCAAGTGAGGGAGTAGGCATAGAAGTGGTTGATATTGAAACAGTCGATGTTACGAAACTTATGTCTTTAACATTGGCTCAGTCTTCGTCATCTACTAGTAGTAGTGAAACAAGTAGTAGTAGTTCGTCTGTTGACTTGGAGGGGCTGGAAGAACTTGAGTTGGAAGGTGGCATCCTAGGATCATCGGATGACATCATGCTAGATGTTATTGCTCCGGCCCAAGATGTGGCCAGGTACCAGCCCGAGGTGGGATAGGCCTCTCACGGATTGGGGGCAGACATAATTCGTGAAGTGAAAGAGGATGTGAACCCTCATCCCGAATATGATGCTTTAGAGCAAGTATGCTTATTGACCAAAAGAGAATTTTTGAAGTTTCAAGATCGCTTTCAAATGCCCTCCGAGGTAGAGCTTCGCCTGTATCGACTAAAAGATCATGTTGGAATCAGGTGTCCGAGCTATGCGTGAATTTGGAAATGTTTAAGGCCAACTTTTGGATACCCACCACTCCATTGGTCAACGACATAGTAGACTATTATAAAGTGGCTCCCATCCAAATAATGCCGAACTCATGGAAGATGATCATTGCCTTTATTTCCTATTTTAGGAAAATGGGGGAGAAGCGGACCTTAAATATGTTCTGAGCCATGTTCGTGCTTAATCATTTTCAGGGGTCGGGCTAGTATTACTTTGCAAAACGGCCAGAGTTCCCAAAGATCATTAGTAACAAACCATCCTCCATCAATCATTGGAAGAACAAGTTCTTTTATGTCAAGGGATAAAGAGTTGTGTTGGCTGATGCCTTGAATCGTGACTTAAACAAAGAGGGCGCGGTAGTTAGAATAGTCGATTTCTCGAATCCCTTGTTTTTTTAATGAATTTAAACTTTGTGAGTGCTTTTCACTTTATCCGTGTATTTGACCTCTACCTGTGGGCTGATTTACTATCTATTTTGCTGCAGTGATGTTGTTAAAGGAATTTTTAGTTGAGCTCTGAAAGAAGGAGGCTGACAAAGTACAAAAGGCTGAGGAGAAAATGGCTAAGTTCAACCAAGATTGTCACCAGAGGTAGGAGAAGGAGGCTGCGAAGGTGAGGCAGGATGATCCTAAAAGGGCCGAGGCCAAACTTTTAAAGAAGTCTTATAAGCGACTCTATAAGTTTTCTCCTGACACTGCCCTTGCCGAAGCAGCTCGGGTATATGCTATGGCTTTGACTCCTGTGCATCGTGTTCAAGACTTTTCAGGCAACGGGTCAACGAGTAGTGGTATTGAGGCTCTTTTGGCCCTTCTCGAGTCTTCCAGAATAGGTTGTGCTGCTGGCCTAGCCCTGAGGCAGGAAAGTATCTTTCCATGGGGGCGACCTAAGCTATATAAAACGGATTCCTCTGATGGGTCCTGTAAGACCCGTATTGAACTAACAGGTCTTACCACCTTATATCAGGTCTTCCTATCATGGCCGGGCCAAGCGGACCAAGTGCATGAAGAAACCATAAGATCAGGTACGAAATTGTACCTAAAAATGTCAATTATGATGGTGTGGTCGCATACCTAAATAGGTGTGGTCGATCACACCTCAAAATAACGCAACAACAGGAAATTAGGTCGTGTGGTTGCATGTTTCAGAGGGTGTAGTCGAGGGGTTCTGCGACCCACTTGCGACTACACAAAACCCAGACAGAAACCGAGTTTAGGAAACCTTCCTAATCCGAAGGGGGTTCTTTCCTAAACTAAGTAGGGCTTATTATGGAGGGGTTTTCTCTATAAATAGGATGTCCCTTAGCCTCTTTCACCCTTTTAGAACTCGAATTAAAAGTGAGAGAAAGAGAAGAGAAGGAAGAGAAGGATAATTGAAGAGGAAGATAAAGAAGGGGAAATTCAGAGAAAACCTCTGAATCTTCAACAAGCTTAAGGTATGAAAACATTCCCCTTGTCAAATTAAAAGCCTAGAATAGTCCATGAAAGAGATAGGATTTAAGTGAGACCCCAATCATCAATCCATGGACAAATTCCAAGGGAATCCATGGAAGGAATTATGTAGACGAAGTATTATGTAAAAATAGTAATTCTGAGCCATAGAACAATCATAGGAAGGACCATGATGATAAGCTAAGGAATCCAAACATGAAGGAATGGAGTTGAGAGTGAAAAAGTCAACCATCACACGTGTGGTTGCACGTGTGGCCGCATGATATGCGACCACACTAGACACACATATTCGACCACACACCCTCGGGAAGTCCAAGAAGGGTGTGGTCACATGTGTGGTTGCATGATATGCGACCACACCTTGCGACCACATGCCCTCAGGAAGTTCCAGGGAGGGTTTGGTCGCATGTGTGGTCGCAGGATATGCGACCACACCTTACGACCACACACCTTGTGGTCGCAGGAACTGAGACCACAGGTGCTGCCACACCTGCAACCCCTTAGTTTCTGTTAGTCTAAATTCATGGGAATTAATTCTAATTTAAAATCTATAAATTTGTTAGGTTTTCAAGTGGTTTAAAAGAGATCTACAAAGCTTGAATGAGGATCTACTATCAACTAAAGGTGAGGGAACAAGACCTAAATTAATTGGCTAATAATAAACTATTTTTATTTGTTGAGTTCAATACCATGAATGATTCTATGCTTGTATGCTTGTAATGTGCATATCACATGTCATCCAATATTCCTGTTATTACTGCTCATGCATATTTAATTCTGTTTATTTATAACATGATGTTGTTGATGATGCTAGGAATAGGCATGTGAATGTATGTATGTGGTTAGTGTACTGGATGCGAGTGGGCATCAGGGGTGGACATGACACTGTGGTTCATCCTGGTCACCAGTGGGAGGACAAAGATGGAAATCTTTAGAAGTCGCCACCTAGATTTAGGTCTAGGACCTTAGAAATGTGAAATCTCACCCCAAGGTAAGACTTCGATTGACTCATGACCCTTAGATTGGAATTCTGATCCATCAGAGATTGGGTAAGTGTCAGGTTACGGTTATGGGAAGGGGTTAGGCACCCAAACCGCCCGATCGAAATCGGTCTCCTATACCTTTCCTATGCTAAACTCTATTTATTAAATTAAACCAAACCAAGTGGTTTGATATCATTGAACCGAATCTGTATCCATCAGATTGCCTACTTATCATGGAATTATTTCGAAAATCAGGTTCACCATCGTAGTTCAGGTGTGATTAAAGTTTATGGATGTGATTTATGCTTGTGCATGATTAAGTTCATTGTTCAAGTTGAAATTTATGCTTGAAAGGTTGAGAAATCCTATGGATTAGGATTTAGATAGTCCATGTGGACTGATAGATAGTCATAGTGGATCTAAGGGTAACCCTATTTGGGTTAAAATATGGATAACCCATTCTGGGTTGGAATGTGGATAACCCTATGTGGATTAAAATATGGATAAATATCCTAGTGGATCTATGGATAGTCGAAGTGGACTAAGGTTTGGATAACCCCTTTTGGGTTGGAATATGGATAGATATCCTAGTGGATCTATGGATAGTCCGAGTGGACTAAGGTGTGGATCCGAATTTGGGATTCTCCCAAATGGCCTACGTATCCTAGGGTTTGTCCTAGGAATCAGAATCCACGTAGTTTGGGGTCTGGATAACCTGTTCTAGGTTAATGATTGAGAACCTATTCTAGGTTTAGGGTTTGCCGAGGGGCAAATCGTCCTAAATTACCCTTTTCATTCTGAATTCTAATTTTGAAAGGTTTGGCAAAGAATTCTCTTTCTTTATTAAGGTTTTATTATTCCCATTATGCCCTTTCCAAGAATGTGGGTGCCTAAATGCACGTCCCCACGCCTAGATTGTCTTGTAGAAGTGTGCAGATATGACAGTTTGACTAGGGTGTTGCATAAAATAAGTTATTGCCAAAAAAATAGAATATTCTATCTAAATATGGCATATAAAATATTTATGGCAAGAAATTAACATGTAGTAAGATTGTTAAAAAATCTTTCAAATATGACATGTATTGCAAATAAGGCAAGAGCCTAATATGGTAAGATCTAATATGGCAAGATCTAATATGGCAAGATCAAAGCATGGCAAGATCTAATATGACAAGATCTAATATGCAAGATCTAATATGGCAAGATCTAATATGGCAAGATCTAAGCATGGCAAGATCTAATATGACAAGATCTAATATGGCAAGATCTAAGCATGGCAAGATCTAATATGCAAGATCTAATATGGCAAGATCTAATATGCAAGATCTAATATGGCAAGATCTAATATATGACATGAATTTTTCAAAAAAGGGAAAAGATCTTATATGCTATTTTCTAAGCATAGTAAGACTTAAAAAAAATTAAGATTTTGCTAAAATATGGTAAAAATTTATCTATTCTACCAAAAATAGCAATACGTGAAATGTGGCAAACATGGTATGCACAATCCAAACAAAGCATATGAATGCTCCAAATATAGCCATTTATCCAAATATGGCAGAATTCATTTAAACAATCATTGATGTTATAATGAATGAGACATCAATGAAACTTTTTTTTTTTGAAAAATTCAAAATTATCAAAACAAACACATGTTCAATGTTCTTTGAAAATTGTAATTCTTATGAAGGAGTTTGGGAAGATTAATGACTCAAAACTGTGAAAATTGTGACACAAGGTTCCAGATAATGGACAAAACTATGAACTGTATTCAGATTTGTCACATTATACAAGAATGACCATAAGTAGGTCTTTCAAAACTCAAATCAAGCTCAAATTTTTTTCATAGAAAGATGACTTGATATATTATATTTCATATGAAGGATTTGAATCCCAACAGAAA
Organism: Protea cynaroides; assembly: GCA_028583415.1. NCBI lineage: Eukaryota > Viridiplantae > Streptophyta > Magnoliopsida > Proteales > Proteaceae > Protea > Protea cynaroides. The sequence continues at coordinate 22,733,678 of CM053267.1, forward strand.
GCAAAAAAAGGTCAAAGATATGCCCTAAGACCGAACATGTGCACTGGTCAAATCTGTTCTAGATTTTTGACCAGTTGCACCATAAATTCCAAATAAAATTCTATTCTTAATGAAAAATTAAATACAGACATATGTCTATGTAGATAACTGTCTGATCTAAAATTTTATTAAAAAAAAAACAAGTTAAAACAGTATATTTTCTTTGTGAAAAATGACTCTTTCAATCATGCAAATCAGTACATCATGATAGATTTAAAATCAGAGCACTATGCACTTAAAAATTGATATCAATTCAAGAAAAAATGGAAAAAATATGAAACCAGTTCCATTTTTTAGGAGACTTTCATGTCTAAAAAAATCATGTTAAGTGGATTCTCTGATTATAGCTATAAGGCCTTTGTCTAGAGACTTTCCGATGGAGGATTGCATTGCATCCAAGAAAAATAGCAATGTCAAAGACAAATTTTTTTGACATATTTCCCCAATTCCAAATGGAACGAAATTTTTAGGGTAGTCTTCTATCATATCAGAGAAACTCCCATAAAATTTTGGGCTTCAAAATCTTAGAAAATATACATATGATGTACGTCCTAAGTTTGAACCCTAAATCTGGAATTTTCAGATCAGAAAACCATTTTATGAAATTTGCAAAAACATCAAACATCATTGTATATCATTCAAAAATTCATCATTGAATAGCTTAGACAAATTATCATTCATGAAAAATGTTAGACATAGGCATCCTAACATTAACAAGCATGTAATAGAACATTCATGATTGAGATTTCATGAAAATTAGCCTTTTTCAAGCAAAATTGGCATTCGGGCATTATAACGACCTCTAAATTTGTTTAGAGTACTAACCTTGGGCTCAAATCGAGCGAAACCGTTGATGAAGGGTAATTGGAGGTTGTATCAATCACCTTTGAATGTGAATCCTCCTTCTCCTCTCTTCTGCTTCTTTCTCTCTTCTCTTTCTCTCTTTTCTTCTTCTCTTTTCTTTCTTTTCTCTTTTCTCTCTCTTTCTTTCTTCCTCTCTCACGTTTTCTCTCTCCCACTTACGTTTCTCTCTCTCACCCACGTTCCCCACTCTCTGTCGTCTGGAAAAAAGATCCCTCTTCTCTCCTATTTATAATTTTTCACTCATTTTCTAGAAGATCCTTATTTCCTTTTCTTCTTTTTTCTAGAAAATCTTTTTTTCTCTCCATTTTTTCTTCTTTCCTTTCTTTTCTTCCTTCCCACGTTTTTTTTTCTTCCTTTCTTTCCTTTTTCTCATTCTTCTTCTAGAAAACCCCTTCTCTCTTTCCTTTCTCTCCTTCCTTCTTCTAGAAAAATCCTTCTCTCTTTCCTTTCTTTCTTCTTTCCTTTTCTTCTTCATTCTTTTCCTTCCTTTTTCTTTTCTCCCTCTCTTTTCACGTTTTCTTTCTTCGAAAACATTTCCCTTTTTTTTTTTTTTTTTTTTTCTCTTTTTTTTTTTCCTTTTTCTTTCCTTCCTTTTTTTTCTCTTTCTTTCTCCTCTCTCTTTCACGTTTTCTTTCTAGAAAACGTGAAGGGGAATCTTTTTCCCCCTTTTTTCTTTTCATTTTTTTCTTTTATTTCTCTCTCTTTCCTTTTTCTTTTCAAGATCTTTTGGATTATCTCAAAACCCTAAATCCCCTTCTCTTTCACGTTTTCTCTCTCCCCTCTTTCCTTTTTCTTCTCAAAATCTTTTTGGATTATCTCAAAACCCTAAATCCCCTTCTCTTTCACGTTTTTTTTCTCTCCCCTCTTTCCTTTGTCTTCTCAAAATCTTTTGGATTATCCCAAAATCCTAAATCCCTTTCTCTTCCACGTTTTTTCTCTCCCCTCTTTCCTTTTTTTTCTCAAAAATCTTTTGGATTATCTCCAAAACCAAAATCCCCCTTTTATATACATATATACACATATATATTTAATAACATACATACATATACATATATATATATATATATATAATATATAATATAAATATTGTGCACATAGATGAACTGATTCGAAATGGGTTGAGACTGACTTAGGTTGACAACTGATATGGGTTGAGCTAGGTTCGACCAAAACTGGTTTGAACTGAGTTGACTGGACTGATTGGAATTAACTGGGTTTTTTTTCCTTGTCATTTCACGGGTCATTCCCGCTGTCATCCCGCATGGAATTTTCTGATGGCCTCTATTCCAAATTTTTTGTGTTCATTTTGTAGAACATTAAAAATGAGGAATATAGGAACTTGAATCACCTCATTTGGAAGTAAAATGGTCAACTTATGAATTTTTGAAGTTTAAGCGGACCAATTATCGATAATTTGGCTGACCATTCTGCATGAGATCCTTCGGAGGCTTTTACCGAAAATATTTTACGTCCACTTTGTAGAGCACTAAAAATGGAACATAATGAGACTGGAATCACCTGAATCTGATGTAGAACGGAAAAGATATGCAGCTTTGAAGTTCTGACGATAATTTTGCATGCAAGCATGCATGGGACCCACTGGTGACTTCTACCCGGGATTTTTTTTCGTCCACTTTGTAGAACATCATGAATGAAGAATAATGGTCTTGGAATCATCTGAATCCGATGTAGAACGGGGAAGATATGAAGCTTTGAAGTTCTAACGATCATTTTGCATGCAAGTTTGCATGGGACCCACTGGTGACTTCTACCCGGGATTTTTTACGTCCACTTTGTAGAACAACATGAATGAAGAATAATGGTCTTGGAATCATCTGAATCCGATGTCGGATGATCAAGATATGATGATTTGAAATTCAAACGATCCGACTTAGGATAAATTGCATGAAGGCCCCTGGGATTATTTATAATAATTTCAGAAACCTCCCTTATATGTATCATCCGACTAAAATGGTCATATCTTCCTCATTTGATATCGGAATTGAGCAATTCTGGTCTCGTTTCGAAGATAATTCCATGACCTATGCATCTATGCAGATAATAGCCCATGACCCTGCTGTGGGGATCAGTGGAGAATTACAAATCTTTGGGTTAAAGGTCAGAAACCTGCCATATTGGTTCACTTATGCCGAGGGTGGCAAAAATGGGGTGCTTACAACCAGACATTAGCTCTATCTCTGCTCAAGTCTTGTCCTCTGACATCGTTGTATCGCTATTACCTTAGTAATACTATTACGTCGTAGGGCATCAGGGGAGGTGGTCTCGGACTGTGTAGTCTTTGATTCTGCCAGGAGACCTTAGCTCTATCTCTGTGGACTTATTAAGGGATGCTAGGGTGAGGCCTTGGATACACTGTTTGACATTAGGATTGGTTAGTTGCGAGCCCAGTTTGCAAGCCCTCGCCAATAGGGGCTTATGTGTTGGTATGGGTAGGGCATCAGGGGAAGTGTCATGCGGTATTTGTTCCGGGCACTTTAGCTCTATCTCTATTCCATGATGGATGCATGTGGGATGGCAATGGTGTTTGATCCATTGGGCAGCTTCACACACTCGTGTATAGAGGTGCGGCGGCCACCTATCCTTTCTATTGCACATTGCAAACTTATGAACTAGACCAAAGATATGAATTGAATGCATGCATATGTTTGTTGCATTGTTTTGTTTTCTCACTGAGCCATGATGTGTGCTCACCCTTTCGATGTCGAATATTTTTTGTTGATGATGCAGGTCCTACTGTAGAAGATTATGTGAATGCTCCGGTGTACGGACATGTTGTGGCGATGGATATGGAAGCTATGATGGAGTCGCATGATTCATCGTGCGAGTGCAACTCATGTGTTTTTGAGTAGTTTTAGTTATTGGATTATTCAGAACATGTAATTGATTAATTTATTTTATTTATGTCTTAGTCTTTTGGAGATAATTGGATACTTTATTTATGTTATCATTGTTAGATACTCAGTTCATTAATATTAAAAACTTCCGCTATTGTTTATTTACTCTAATTATGGTTGTGGATGTATATGGTTTAAGCAAAGGGACATGGCTTATTCGAGATCCTGGTTGAACCGTTGGATCATAGATAGTTCATCAGACCATTTTGGTTGGTGCAGAATTGGGGTGTGACAACTTGGTATCAGAGCTCTCGGGCTCTGTCTATTAAACTTGTATACTTCCACAAAAGTTTGTGAACTAAGTTAAGATAAAATTTAAAAACTTTAATAAGAACACACCATAAGCACCTGTGTTGTATGAGACAATAATTAAGAAAGAGAATAATAGACATATAAAAAGGAGAAACAAGTTCCATGTATACATCAAATGAGAAGAAAAATAACATACATTCGAAGCAGAGTATGGTCCATAATCTGGACAGTTACTCTGTAGTATAAAGTAAAAAGAAATAATTACATCATGGAGCTGGGGGTACTGGAAGAGGAGGTGCCTCACAATCTCGATCATAATCCTCAGCATATACCCTCGTAAGCCAGGCTACCTGAGTCTGGGTCACCTGGAGACTAGCTGCCAGATCCGTTACCTGTTGATCAGTCGCACGCTGGGCCTCCCGAATCTCACGCAGCAGCCCCATCACATCATCTAGTGGTGGGTGCGAAGGACTAGCTGAGTGGGAAGGAACCCGAGAAGGGCCAGCTCCAGTAGAATGCTATGGTGATGGAGGAGGTATGGCATTTACATCCATGTACATCCGATCATCATCTGCCTCAGCATCACCCCCATGGACCTTTGCTGTTGCTGCTGCTGTCGCCTCAGCGTCTGCTATCTCTACCCGAGTACAGGGACGCACCATAGCATTCCACTCATCGTCACTGACCTGCGCATCTCGCATTCCCATCCTGCAGATGGCCTCTATCACACCCCAATTCTGTATCAACCAGAATGGTGTGATGAACCGTCTATGATCCAACGGTTCAACCAAGATCTCGAATAGGCTGTGTCCTTTTTGCTTAAACCATACACATCTACAACCATAATCAGAGTAAATAAACAATAGCGGAAGTCTTTAATATTAATGAACTGAGTATCTAACAGTGATATCATAAATAGAGTATCCAATTATCTCAAATAACTGAAGACATAAAATAAAATAATTTAATCAATTACATATTCTGAATAATCCAACAAATATATCTAATCAATGACGCATGAGTTGCACTCACATGATGAATTATGCGACTCCATCATAGCTTCCATATCCATTGCCGCAACATGTCCATACACTGAAGCATTTACATAATCTTCTATAGTAGGACCTGCATCATCAACTAAAAATATTTGACGTCGAAAGGGTGAGCACACATCATGGCTCAGTGAGCAAACAAAACAATGCAACAAACATATGCATGCATTCAATTCATATCTTTGGTCTAGTTCATAAGTTTGCAATGTGCAATAGAAATGATAGGTGGCCGCCGCACCTCTATACACGAGTGTGTGAAGCCGCCCAATGGATCGAACATCATTGCCATCCTACATGCACCCATCATGGAATAGTGATAGAGCTAAAGTGCCCGGATCAAACACTGCATGATACTTCCCCTGATGCCCTACCCATACCAACACGTAAGCCCCTATTGGTGAGGGCTTGCAAACTGGGCTCGCAACTAACCAGTCCTAATATCAAATAATGTATCCTAGGCCTCACCCCAACATCCCTCAATACATCCATAGAGAAAGAGCTAAGGCCCCCGGCATAGTCTGAGACTACACGGTTCGAGACCACCTCCCCTGATGCCCTACGACGTATTAGTTCTGCTAAGGTAATGACGATACAACGATGTTAGTGGACAAGACTTGAGTAGAGATAGAGCTAGAGTCAGGTGGCCAGAATGAACCATAGTGTCACATCCTCCCCCTGATGCCCCACTCGCATCAAGTACATTAACCACACACATACATTCAATTGCCTATTCCTAGCATCATCATCATCATCATGTTATAAATAAACTGAATTAAATATGCATGATCAATAGTAACAGGAATATTGAATGACATGTGAAATGCACAATATACGCGTACAAGCATAGAATCATTCATGGCATAGGACTCAATAAATAAAATAGTTTATTATTATCCAATTAATTTAGGTCTTGTTCCCTCACCTTTGGTTGATAGTAGATCCTCGTTCAAGCTTTGTAAATCTCTTTTATAGCACTTGGAGACCTAACAAATTCATAGATTTTAAATTAGAATTAATTCCCATGAATTTAGACGAACAGAAACTGAGGGATCGCAGGTGTGGCAGCACCTGTGGTTTCAGTTTCTGTGACCACAGGGTGTGTGGTCGTAAGGTGTGGTTGCATATCCTACGACCACACATGCGACCACACCCTCCCTATAAACTTCCCGAGGACATGTGGTCGGATATGTGTGTCTCATGTGGTCACACATCATGCGACCACACGTGTGATGATCGACTTTTTCATCCTCAACTCCATTCCTTCATGTTTGGATCCCTTAGCTTATCATCATGGTCCTTCCTATGATTGTTCTATGGCTCAGAACTATTATTTTATACACAATCCATTGTTCATATAATTTTCTCCCATGGATTCTCTTGGAATTTATCAATGGATTGATGATTTGGGTTTCACCTAAATCCTATTTCTTTTATAAACTATTCTAGGCTCTCAATTTAACATGGGGAATGTTTTCAAACCTTAAGCTTGTTGAAGATTCAGAGTTTTCTCTAAATTTTCTTCCTCCTTAGTCTTCCTCTTCAATTCTCCTTCTCTTCCTTCTCTTCCTTCTCTTCTCTTTCTCTCACTTTCAGTTTGAGTTCTAAAAGGGTGAAAGAGGCTAAGGGATGTCCTATTTATAGAGGAAAACCCTCCATAATAAGTCCTACTGAGTTTAGGAAAGAACCCCCTTCGAATTAAGAAGGTTTCCTAAACTCGGTTATGTGTGGAATCCATGTAGTCGGAGGTGGGTCGCAGAATTCGTTGACCACACCCTCTGAAACATGCGACCACACGACCTAAATTCCTGTGGTTGCATTATTTTGAGGTGTGGTCGATCACACCTGTTTAGGTATGCGACCACACACTCATAATTGACTATTTTTGGGTTAATTTTCATACCTGGTCTTGTGGTTTCTCCATGCACTTGGTCCACTTGGCCCAACCATGATAGGAAGACCTGATACAAGGTGGTAAGATCGGTTAGTTCGATACGGGTCTTACAACTCCCCCCTCTTATTAGAAATTTCATCCTTGAAATTTGCACATACCTTCCGAGTCGAAAATGTGAAGATATTGCTTTCACATAGCATTCTCTTCTTCCCATGTGATATTTTCTATATCTTTGCTCCTCCAAGTAACCTTAACATAATAAATGTCATGGTTGCATAGACGTTGAACCTTTCGGCTGGTGATTTCAGTTGGTGCTACTTCGAATGTCAAATCATCAGTTAGACCCGGTGGATCCACGTTATAACATGTGTTAGATCTCTGACGTACTTCTTCAACAATGAGATATGAAATACATCATGCACACTTGACATAGATGGGGGTAGTGCTAACTGATACGCCACTTTTCCATGTTTAGCGAAAATCTCATATGGCCCGACATATCTTGGACTTAGTTTCCCTTTCTGTCCAAATCATTTTAAGCCTCGCATAGGTGATACTTTCAAGAATACCTTATCACCTACAACGAATTCAAGGTCTCGACGTCGAGTATCTGCATACTGTTTCTGATGATTCTGAGCTATTCTAACTCTTTCCTTGATAATGTCGACTACTCGATAAGTCTCTTCAACAAATTCTGGTCCAACGATACTCCGTTCACCAACTTCATTCCAAAACAAAGGAGTTCGACATTTCCTACCATACAGTGCTTCATAGGGTGACATCTGTATAGTAGCCTGATAGCTGTTGTTATAGGCGAACTCGATCAATGGTACTTTCTCATCCCATGATCCCTTGAAATCAATAACACAGGCTTGAAGCATGTCTTCTAAAATCTGAATGGTACACTCCGACTGTCCGTCTGTTTGAGGATGGAATGCAGTACTAAACTTCAACGTTGTACCCATAGCCTTCTGTAATCCTTTCCAAAAATTTGAAGTAAAGCGTGGGTCTCTATCAAACACAATGCTTTCAGGTACACCATGTAATCTGACAATATTATCCACATATAGCTTGGCTATCCTCTCTAGGGTATACCGAGGTCGTATAGCTATGAAGTGATCTGTCTCCGTCAGACGATCTACAATTACCCAGACTGCGTCAACTACTCGGGGAGTCAATGGTAACCCGATGACAAAGTCTATAGTGATGCAGTCCCATTTCCATGCTGGTTCTGGCAGTGGCTGCAACAATCATGTCGGTCTTTACCGTTCAGCCTTTATCCTCTGACAATTTAGGCATTGAGACACAAATTTAGCTACATCCGCTTTCATTCCACTCTACTAATATAATTTCTTCATGATACATCTTCGTACTTCCAGGATGTACCGAATAAGTGGTGGTGTGAGCTTCCTTCATAGTCTGTGTCTAATATCCAAGTCTTCATTTTCAGGAACACATACTCTTCCTTTATATTTTAGTACCTTTTCAACCTCCAAGGTGAACTCAAGAATAGTCCTACCTTTTTTGATATCTTCTTGCACCATTCTCAGATAAGGGTCTGATTTTATAGCAGCCTTTACTTCATTTAATATATCAGGTATAATCTTCAATGTTGCGAACATATTTGAAAACCAATGAATATACCCTTGGTTGGTTGATCCACCTGGTGCATCTATCACGAACTACTCATTACCATGTTTGAATACTTTTCCTGTAACACACATTGCTGCAGTCATGTTAACCTCTTCTTGAGATTTTATCATTGCTTTTCTACTTAGCGCATCAGCAACTACATTAGCCTTCCCTAGATGATACTGGATATCGCAATCTTAGTCCTTTAATAGTTCCAGCCATCTTCTTTGTCTCATGTTCAACTCCTTCTGATTAAAAAGATAAGTGAGACTTATGATCTGATTTAATCTAAAATTTCTCTCCATACAAATAATGTCTCCATATCTTGACAGCAAGTACCACCGCTGCTAATTCCAAGTCAGTTGTCTTGAGGCATACACAACTACTTGTTCTCCATGCATAAGCACACATCCTAAATCCAACCCAGACGCATCAGTATACAAGGTAAATGGTTGTCCTGGAATAGGAATAATCAAGATGGGAGCAGATATCAATCTAGCTTTCAATGTTTGAAAACCTTCTTCACATTTATCAGTCTAAACAAATTTTTCTCCTTTTCTTAGTCAAACTGGTGAGAGGTATGGTGATTCTAGAGTAATCTTCCACGAATCGTCGATAATACCTAGCTAGACCTAGGAAACTTTTGATTTCTGCAATATTCTTAGGTGCTTCCCATTTCACAATGGCTTCAATCTTGATAGGGTCCACTTTAATTCCTTCAGCGGATACAACATGGCCTAAGAAGCGACCTCATTTAGCCAAAACTCACACTTTGTAAATTTGGCGTAAAGCTTCTCTTTTCTTAGTTGCTGCAGAGCGGCTCTTAAATTCATGACATGAGTTTCCTTGTCCTTGGAGTAGACCAATATATCGTCAATAAACACAATGATTGACATATCCAACATATCATGGAATACTCGATTCATGAGTTCCATAAAAATTACGGGTGCGTTAGTCAATCCAAAAGACATGACTAGAAATTCATAGTGTCCATATCTTGTTCTAAATGCTATCTTTGGAATATCACCTTCCTTAATCTTCAGTTGATGGTATCCTGATTGAAGATCAATCTTGGAGAACACCTTGACACCTTGCAACTGATCGAACAAGTCATTGATTCGAGGCAACATGTATCGATTCTTGATTGTAAGCTTATTCAATTCTCGATAGTCTATGCATAGTCAAACACTACCGTCCTTCTTTTTCACAAACAATATCGACGCTCCCCATGGTGATATGCTGGGTCTGATATAACCCTTGTCTAGTAATTTCTGTAACTATACCTTTGGTTCCTTCAATTCAGTAAGAGCCATTCGATAGGGTGCTTTAGATACTGGTGTGGCTCTGGGTATAAGATTTATAATGAACTCTGTCGCTCGATCGGGTGGTAGTCCTAGAAGTTCCTCAGGAAATACATCTGAAAAGTAACGCACAACATCAATATCTTTCATTCGTGGTACTTCCTTGGTGAGATCAACCACGGACACTAGATACCCAACTCCTCCTTTCTCGAGGAATTTTCTAGCCTTTAATGCAGAGAGGATGAGTTTTCGTTTACAGGGAGGTTTGGTTCCCACAAAACTAAACTCTGCTCCTTCCTTGTCTTTAAATGTCAGTTTCTTTTCTACATATAATAGGTTTGCAGAATGCGAGCTAACCAATCCATTCCCAAGATAACGTCAAAGTCTGCCATCTCAAGTTGAATTAAGGTTGCATCCAAAATCTTTTTGTCGATAAGAACTGGACATGTCCATAACTTTTTTCTAGTTCCACTTCTAATCCCATAGGTGATCGTACAAGCAATTTGTAGTCTAAAGATCTGAGGGGTAGATTTATCTTCTTTCCAAATGACACAGATATAAAAGAATGAGTAGCTCCAGAATCAAAGAGTACTCTGACAGGTATGCCATTAATAGGTACGATACCTATGATTTGTTTTAATTTAGTCTACATGCTCACACAGGGTAATACAAAATGAAAGGTTCAGGTCATACCTGTGACCACATCAGGTGATGCTGTAGCACCCTCAGATGTAACTGCATAAACCTTTCCTTATTGTACATGCTTCCTGGGCTTAGGACACTCCCTTGAATAATGTCCTATTTGATTATAGTTATAGTATTTTACTCCTTCATTATTTTGCATCTGTTGAGGTTGGACTGTTGGAGTAGTCTTGGCTGCAGCATTAATGTCTTGAGGACGAAAGGGTTTAAATGTCTTTGTGTTTCCTCCGTTATATGAATTTCCATTTGGCCTTTTGATACCTCTATTTTGAGCAAAGTAGCTCTTCCTCTGGCTGGATTCTAGTACTCGAGCAATCTGTACTGCTTCATTATAAACTTTCTTTTCTAGTTCCTAAGTCCCATGATGAACCTTTGGGTTTTAGTATTTTCCTCGTGCATGCTAGAGGGAGCAAAGAAAAACAGTTCTTCATAACGTTGTTGATATGCATCCACAGTCATCTGTCCCTAATATAAACTCAGGAACTCTCTTTCCATAGCGCCTCTGAAACTTGAGGGAAAATATTTCTCGAAGAATGCCTCTTTATAGATAGCCCAGGTCAATTGGGCGTGCTTGGTTAATAGATAAGTCCGAGTAGACTTCCACCAGTGGTGTGCATCATCTTCAGTATAAATGTGACACACAACACTTTTTCTTCCTCATTAACAGTCATCATCATGAAATTCTTTTCCATCTCGTTGATCCAATGAGCTGGCCACAAAGGATCCGCTGGCTTGCCATTATATTCCTTAGGCTTCATTTTTAGAAAATGCTTGATCAGTCAAGAATGGTCTAACTGATACTGAGCATAGGCCCCATATATAGGTGGTTGATACTGGTAACTACCTTAGGCTACTTTAGGGTTTTGTACTGGAGCTTGTACAACTGGCATTTGAGGTTCTTGAGGTACCATGTTGCTACCCCCTGGTATGATGCTAGCTTGTCTGGCTGGTGTAGGTGTAGTATGTGCAGTTGGAAAATCCATTCCCATAGTAGCTTTCATATTCGCTTGCACCTGCTGTATTTGCTGCAGCTATTGTGCTAGGTTCATTACCGCGGTAGCCAAATCTGTAGGTGTCACACCCCAATTCCGCATTCTTCAGAATGGTGTGATGAATCGCTAGCAAACCAACGGTTCAACCAAGATCTCGGACAGACAATATCCATTTTATCTAAACCTCATACATCCACATTCATAATCAGAATAAATACTCAATAGCGAAAGTCTTACAGTAAAATGAACTGAGAATCTACTGTAATATTAATATTTAAATAGCAAATTATTCTGTATCAACTAAGACATAAATAAATATCAAATACATGGATATTCGATGTCGAGGGGTCATGAGTTGCACTCACAAGAGGAGTCATGTGTATCCACTTCATCTTCAACTTCCATCGCCGCCATGTGCCCGTACGCTGGAGCATTTACATAGTCTTCGATGGTAGTACCTGCATCATCAACTAAAAATATTCGATGTCGAGGGGTTAGCACACATCATGGCTCAGTGAGCAAACAAAACAATGCAACAATACATATGCATGCATTGAATTCATATCTTTGGTCTGGTTTTAAGTTTACAATGCGCAATAGAAAGGTTTAGGTGGTCAAAGGTTAACGTTTATTGAGCCCGCCTCTATACACAGGGTGTGGAAGTCCACCCAAAGGTTAACGTTTATTGTCGTCCCCATCCACCCTACCATAACATTGTACAACAAAGGTTAACGTTTATTGCTGTACAGTGCCATACCAACACGTAAGCCCCGGCTGGCGAGGGCTTGCAAACTGGACTCACAACTAACCAATCCTAATGCCAAACAGTGTATCCAAGGCCTCACCCCAGCATCCCTCAGAACGTCCATAGAGATAGAGCTAAGGCCCCCCGGTAGAGTCAGAGACTACAAGGACCGAGACCACCTTCCCTGATACTCTACGACATAATAGTTCTGCTAAGGTAATGGCGATATGACGATGCAAATGCACAAGACTTGAGTTAGAGATAGAGCTAAAGTGCTGAGACCCGCCAAAGGTTAACGTTTATTGAAGTTCCCATCACACCTCCCTTGATACTCGCTCGTATCAAGTACACCAACTACACACATACATTTACATGCCTATTCCTATCACCATCATCATGTTATAAACAATAAAGTAAATATGCATGAACAAATAATAAAAATATTGGATGACATGTTGTATGCACATTACAAACATATTCGCATAGAATCAGGCATAGCATTGGACTCAAGAAAATAAAAATAGTTTGTTATTAATCAATTAGTGTAGAGTCCTGTTTCCTCACCTTTGTTTGTTTGTAGATCCTCTTTGAAGCCTTAAGAATCACTTTTATATCAATATTATATTGCTAGAAGACCTAACAAAGTCGATAGAATTTAATTAGAATTTATTCTAATTTTTACAGCTTGCTGTTAACTGGGGGTCGATACCTAGGGTCAGAGTTATGATCGACCCTGGGTGCGACCACGCCTATCCTGGGCTTCCCGAACACTGGGGGTCGATGCTCAGGGTCTGGAAGGGTCGATTGGCCATCGACCCCCAATTCGACCCCCTGTGGGTTTTGTCGATTTTTCTTCCTTTAGCTCATTCTTCGTGTTTGGGGTCCTATGGCTTGCTCCTACAGTCTATTCCACACATGATCTATGGAATAGAACCATGATTCATTCACCTATATGGCTTTCATGATTTCCCCCATGGTTTTCCATGAAAACCTAACCATGGGTTGACCATGGGTTGATGGTTTGGGTTTCTCTGAGATCATTCCCTCTTCATTATCTACTCTAAGGTTTTTAGAAACACATGGAAATAGTATCCATACCTGAGAAGATTACTCCTTCTCTGCAACTCTTCTCCTTTTGCTTTCATCTCTTCTTTCCTTCTCTTATTCTTCTCTTCCTTCTCTTCTCTTTCTCTCAATTCAATTAGGGTTCTTAAAGGAGTGAAAGAGGCTTAGGGATGTCCTATTTATAGAGTAGAAACTCCTAAAATAAGTCCCATTGAGATTAGGAAGGAATCCCATTGAAATTAGGAAAGTTTCCTAATTCTAGTTTTTACCGAGTACCGGGGGTCGATAGGGGGGTCGGAGATCCCGTCGACCCCTGGTCCTTAAAATGTCCGACTCCCCATGTAAAACTGGGGGTCTGACTTTTATACTGGGGGGGGTCCGACCCTCCCTTGCTGGGCATGCGACCCTCCCCTTATTTTGAGTGTTTTTGGGCCAGTTTAATACCTGGGATCGTGATCTCCTTCACGCACTTGGTCCAATTGGCTCAACCATGATGGGTAGACCTGGTTCAAGATGGTATGACCGGTTAGTTTGATATAGGTCTTACAGTAGGTGGGGCTGGCAAGTTTGTAGGATTAGCCTGGTCGTTAGCTTTTGGTGGTACCATATTCTGATTCTCATGTCTTTCAAGGTTTTCATGGCTACTTTCCTCTACAAGTGGTGGTGGTGGAATTGAGTTATGTCCTCGCCTGGTTACTCTTGGACCAGCCATTTCCTATTTCCGGTGGTGGTAGTGTCTGAAAAATCATAGAACATGTGAGGCAATGATAATATACGTCATTCCCATGTCAAAATCCAATTAATCATTGTAAAATTTCAAATATCCAAGTCATTCAGTCAAATATAGCATTTTCCATCGTGTGGTCGATGGTGGGGTCACAATATATGCGACCACAGGGTATGCGACCTCACAAAACCCTGTCAGCTCATCGAGAGCCTGTGGTCGATCGTGTGGTCACAATATGTGCGACCATAGGGTCCGACCACACGAAGTCTGTCTGGTCATCGAGAGCTTGTGGTCGATCGTGGGGTCAATCGTGTGGTCACATATTTGGTCGAATTCTGTGACCACACGACCCCAAATCAGGTTTTTAAACCTGATTTTTGGAGTCATTTCCCACTTTCTCTTTTGCTTTCAACTCAACACGCTTCCATTGAGTGGCTATAGTGTCGACGACTCCTGTTTGGTGATTCTTTCTTCCATTCACGACCTCCGCTCCGTTCCTTTAGGTATGTTCTCTATTGGTCCTCATTTTTAAACTCTCAATACTTGGTTTTTCTCCATTTATAGCGTTTCCTTCAAATTAAAATTTTTCTAACCGTAAAAATTTGATTTTTATTGGGGGCTTTTGCTATTGGTCACCCAATGGATGAAAGCCCTCAAGAAAATTTGAGTTTCATCGGTTAGTTTTTGAGAAACTTGAAATTTTCTATTTTGACCTAATTTTTGGGATTTTTTTTTTCAAATTTTTGAAATTTCTTCAAATTCGATCTTCCTAGTTTTAAATTTCCGACTGTATGTGCCTTGCAAGATGGTTTGGAGCATATGTAAATCCTCTTGCCCAACAGTTTGGGTGAAAAGTGAGGCTTTTGGCCGAATCATGCCGTTATAATGCCAAAATTTTGAGTTTTTCTCTATAACTAATATCTTGCTTGTTGGTCTGTGTCTTTACAGATAACATGGCTCACACCAAAGTCCCCAGAGTTCATGATCCTCTTCACTTCCGGTCTAATGAAGCAGAGATTCAGTATGCTCGTTATGAGTGTAAGAAGGTTGAAGGGGATCGTTATGTAAACCTGGCTAATTTTGCCTTGTTTAATGTGGAGGGTGCCTTTGGTGATATGGGTTGGCTCCTAGTGAACTTGTATGAAGGTTGCACCTGTCTTGCACTGGTGAAGCAGTTTTATTGCAATCTTCAAGTAGTGGGTGATCCAAATGATACAGACAGGGGTAGAGAGCTCAGGATCACTAGTTATATGTTAAAGGGGTGGAGATCTCCTTTAACTGCTAGGAGTTAGCTGATCTCCTGTGTATATCAAGCGATGGCCCCTTAGTATACTGTGCACCCAAGGAACCCCAATTCCTATGTGTGATGATCCAAGCAGAGATTGACCGCCAATTCTTAGGGATGATCGCTGGGAGATGAAGGCAATCAACCTACGACAGAACCTCGGGTGTACTGCAAGATTATTCAGCATAACCTGATTCTTCAGAGTGGGCACTATGAGAAGGTTTCCCAGTTGACCCAGTATCTCCTTTACTGCATCTGCACTAGGCAACTCGTCTGCCTTCCATACATTATCATCAGGACGATGCGCCGTGCTACGATGCCTGGTCAGATGGGTAACCTGCCCTATGGGTGTTTGATTACTACCCTTCTCACTCGCCTGCATGTCGATTTAGTTGATGAGAGGATATATGAGGACACCTTCTTGACTGACCTTGACTAGGAGGCCATCTGCAAGATGGGGATGCATGATGCGCAGGTCAGTGACGAGGAGAGGAACTCTTTGGTGCGTCCCCGTACTCGGGTAGAGATAGCAAACGCGGAGGCGGCAGCAGAGGTCCATGGGGGTGATGCTGAGGATGATGATCGTATGTAGATGGATGTGGACACCATACCTCCTCCATCACCACTGCATTCCACTAGAGCTGGCCCTTCTCGGGTTCCTTCCCACTCAGCTGATGATTTGCACCCACCACCAAATGACATGATGGGGCTGCTACGTGAGATTCAGGAGGCTCAGCGTGCTACTGATCAGCGGGTGGTAGATCTGGCAGCTAGTCTCCAGGAGACCCAGACTCAGGTAGCCTGGCTGATGAGGATGTATGCTGAGGATTATGATCGAGATAGTGAGGCACCTCCTCCTCCAGCACCCCCAGCTCCATGATGCATTTATTTATTTTTTCCTAATACTATAGAGTAACTGTCTTGGTTGTGGACCATACTCTGATTTGGATATATATATTAAATTTATTTGATGTATATATGAAACTTGCTTCTCATCTTAATAGTGCATTATTCTCTTTCTTAATTTTTGTTTCATACAACACAGGGGCTTAGTGTGTTCTTATTAAATCTTTTAAATTTTATCCTAACTCAGTTCACAAAATTTTGTGGAAGTATACAGGTTTAAAAGACAGGGCCCGAGGGCTCTGATACCAAGTTATCACACCCCAATTCTACACCAACCAGATTGGTGTGATGAACCGTCTATGATCCAACGGTTTAACCAAGATCTCAAATAGGTTGTGTCCTTTTTGCTTAAACCATACACATCCACAACCATAACCAGAGTAAATAAACAATAGCGGAAGTCTTTAATATTAATGAACTGAGTATCTAACAGTGATATCATAAATAAAGTATCCAATTATCTCAAATAACTGAAGACATAAAATAAAATAATTTAATCAATTACATATTCTGAATAATCCAACAAATATATTTAATCAAAGACGCATGAGTTGCACTCGCACGACGAATCATGCGACTCCATCATAGCTTCTATATCCATTGTCGCAACATGTCCGTACACTAGAGCATTCACATAAACTTCTACAGTAGGACCTGCATCATCAACTAAAAATATTCGACGTCGAAAGAGTGAGCACACATCATGGCTCAGTGAGCAATCAAAACAATGCAACAAACATATGCTTGCATTCAATTCATATCTTTGTTTGGTTCATAAGTTTGCAATGGGCAATAGAAAAGATAAGAGGCCGCCGCACCTCTATACACGAGTGTGTGAAGCCGCCCAATGGATCAAACACCATTGCCATCCCACATGCACCCATCATGGAATAGAGATAGAGCTAAAGTGCCTGGATCAAACACCGCATGACACTTCCCCTTATGCCCTACCCATACCAACACCAACACGTAAGCCCCTATTGGCAAGGGCTTGCACACTGGGCTTGCAACTAACCAGTCCTAATGTCAAACAGCGTATCCAAGGCCTCACCCCAGCATCCCTCAATACGTCCATAGAGATAGAGCTAAGGTCCCCTGATAGAGTCAGAGACTACACGGTCCGAGACCACCTCCCCTGATGCCCTTGTAAGCATCCCATTTTTGCTACCCTCAGCATATGTGAACCAATATGGTAGGTTTTTGGCTTTTAACCCAAGGGTTTGTGATTCTCTAGTGAACCCCACAGTAGGGTCATAGGCTATTACCTACTTGGATGAATAGGTCATGAAATTATCTTCGAAATGAGACCAGAATCATCAAATTCTGACTTCAAACAAGGAAGATATTGAAGTTTGAAAGTGCAAGGGCATTTACGTAATTATCGTATGATACATGCATTATCATTCAAACTTCAAGACATCATATCTTGGTCATCTGATATCAGAATCAGATGATTCAAAGGCCAATATTCTTTATTTTCAGTCATCTTCAAAGAGGACGTGAAAAATCCTGGACAAAGGTCACCAGTGGGCCCCATGCAAGCTTTCATGCAAAATTATCGTTAGAACTTCAGAGCTTCATATCTTTGTCGTTCTACGTCGGATTTCGATGATTCCAAAGCCATTATTCTTCATTTGTGATGTTCTACAAAGTGGATGTAAAAAATCTCGAGTAGAAGTCTCTGAAGAGTCCCATGCAAAATTACACTTGGAAATGGTAATTTAATATGCGAAAATTCATATTTTGGTCACCCCATATCCAAATCAGGTGATTTCAGTTTCATTATGTTTCATTTTTAGTACTCTACAAAGTGGACGTAAAGGATTTTCGATAAAAGTATCCAAAGGATTCCATGCAGAATGGTCAGTCAAATTATCGATAATTGGCCTGCTTAAACTTCATAAATTCATAAGTTAGCCATTTTATTTCCAAATGAGGTGATTCAAGTTTCAATATTCCTCAATTTTAATGTTCTACAAAGTGAAAGCAAAAAAATTGGAATAGATGCTATCAAAAAATTCTATATGGAAGAGTGACAGAAATGGACTATGAAATGTCAACCTTGGTCCAAACCAGCTCAATCCAGCTTAGTCTAACTTAGCCCGGCCCAGCTTAGACCAATCTAGACCAAGTTATGTTAGATCTTCCCATATTAGGTTATTGCCTTATTTGCAATGCATGCCATATTAGGGAGATTTTCATAATCTTACTATATATTGTGATAATTACCATAAATATCATACATGCCATGCTTAGAATATTCCATTTATGGAAATAACTTAATTTATACTGCACCCTAGTCGAACTGCCATTTCTATACACCTAGGAAATATATTAGGCGTGGGGACGTGCATTTAGGAACCCACATTCTTAGGAAGGTCATAATGGGAATAATAAAAATCTTAATGAAGAAAGAAAATGTTTTGCCAAACATTCTAAAATTATAACTTAGGATGAAAAGGGTAATTCATGACGATTTCCACCTCTCAGTAAACCCTAAACCTAGAATAGGTTCTAAACCCTAAACCTAGAACAGGTTCTCACATTTGACCCAGAAAAGGTTATCCAGTCTGAACTACGTGGATTCTGATTCCTAGGGCAAACTCTAGGATACGTAGAACATTTGGGAGAAACCCAAATTCGGATCCACATTTTAGTCCACTCGGACTATCCATACATCCACTTGAATATCCACCCATCAACCCGAACTACGCGGATTCTGATTCCTAGGTCAAACCCTAGGATACGTAGTCCATTTGGGTGAAACCCAATTCAGATCCACATTTTAGTCCACTCGGACTATCCATAGATCCACTAGGATATTTACCCATTTTCCAACCCAAATAGACTTAGTCATTTTGTACTACACGGATTTTGATTCCTAGGTCAAACCCTAGGATACATAGGCCATTTGGGAGAATCCCAAATTTGGATCCAAACCTTAGTCCACTTGGACTATTCATAGATCCACTAGGATATTTACCCACATTTTGACCCAAATAGGGTCATTCTTAGATCTACAAGGACTATCTATCAGTTCGCATGGATTATCTAGATCCTAACCCATAAGGATTCTCAGCCTTCCAAGCATAAACTTCAACTTGAATAATGAACTTAATCATGCACAAGCATAAATCACAGCCATAAACTTTAATTACACCTGAATTACAATGGTGAACCTGATTTTTGAAATAATTTCGTAATACGTAAACAATTTGATGGATACAGATTCAATTCAATGATATCAAACCACTTGGTTTGGTTTGGTTTAATAGATAGAGTCTAGCATAGGAAAGGTATAGGAGACTGATTTTGATCGGGCAGTTTGGGTGCCTAATCCCTTCCCATAACCATAACCTGACACTTACCCAATCTCTGATGGACCATAAAGGCAATCTAAGGGTCATGAGTCAATCAAAGTTTTATCTTAGGGTGAAATTTCATATTTTCTAAGGTCCTAGACTTTAATCTAGGTGGCGACTTCCAAGATTACGATCTTTGTCCTTACAGTGGCGACTTCACTGGGGATATAAACGTCAAACTCCTAAATGAAAACTTTCCTTGTGTGAATTAGATGCTAGCTCTTAGGATACTATATTTATGCTTGTATAATATTATTTTGGGGGAAATGGGTTCAGTTACACATTCGTGTGAGTAGCCGAACCAGGTCCCATGTAGATGGGGCAGCCCGCTAGGCAAAACACACAACCTTGTCCTATACTTTGTGAGATCACGATCGGCGAGCAGTCTCTAACGAGCATTTCTTGGGTCCGCCTGGGAATGCGTTATGCTACTCCACATCGCTTAATTCTCACAACATAGTATATAAAGGGATTCGGGGCCCATTATTCATCATGCATTCGGTGATAGGTTACCCCATCCTTGTCAAGGTGGCCTTTTCTGTCCTAACCCAGATTGTAGCCCAATGATTGTTATTTTTGGTTCATCCCTGAACCGACCCAGTAAAATCTGCTTAACCATGACATCCATGTTTGAGACGTCGAATTTCTGCCCCTTTTTCTCCTCGATTGGTCAACATGTTAGAATCTACACGATGAGCATCTTGAACTCTCACCCATTGGGAGTATGAGGTATGTATAAACCTGTTCTACATCATAGTAGACTGTCACTATACACCCTCCATTAAGTAAGCTCGATGTGTCAAAATCTCTCATTGTTAACACGTCGATTTCAAAAACGAACAGAAAATCCCTGTCAATACATAGATACAATGGTCAAGAAGAAATTTACTAGTATGTTCATCTATGAACCGCTTTTGCTAACCATCCCTAATAAGGACGACGGATTAATATATCCATTTCAATTTCATCGAATTCGATAATCCAATTGGCCGGACCTTGGTACCACTGATTATCCATTTTGGAATCATGAGGTCCCAAGACTGAACACATGGCTTAATCAAATTCAATTAAATTGACTTGGATAATGTTTACCCAATCGCCCTTATGAGGGAGCTAACTTTGTTTGGTTAAGTCATCTTTGATTGTGCATGTGACTTCTTCCATTCCTTTAGATGTCTAGAATCTTGATATTTCTCCATGGAGTTTCAATGCCTTTGGAAAAGAGAATCAATCTATAACCATATCCACCCTTTTAGGGTGAAAGGCCCCTACAACTAGGGAATTGTCTTGATCTCCCAACATGAGATCCATCCATGTTATCTTTCTAAATGAATCAATGGAAGTCATGAATCTAGATCTTTATTGAACATCAGATTATGTAAGAAAGAAGGCAACCTGATTTGGGAACACAATCAGTAACTCAGCCAATCTGGTCTAATAGAGCATTCAGTTTAGGCAGCGACAAGCACCTATACCTGAAAAGGTTTACAATATTCCCGTATAGTTAGTCCTTGGGCTTACTCAAATATCATATCTAGTTCATCTCAGAATCAAAGAAATATTCAGCCCCAGATTCAACCACAGAACTGAAGAAAGGTTCAACCCCTAGGCAGGTTCAATCATCACTCCCAGATCATGTTAAAATGGAGGAGGCATTCGGCCCCTAGGCTTTTTCACCCTTCACCTCCTGTTTAGGTTCCGATTCATGTTGGAACTGTGAAAAGTTCCATTCATCTAAATTTAATTAGCCACTAGGCTTATCGAACCATCAACTTCGATTAGGGTTCTGATTCATGTCGGAACTAGGAAAAGTTCCATTCATCTGAATTTAATTAGCCACAAGGCTTATCCAACCATCAACTTTGGTTAGGGTTCCGATTCATGTTGGAACTAAGAAGAGTTCCTTTGGCCAACCATCAACTTTGGTTAGGGTTCTGATTCATGTTAGAACTAAGAAGAGTTCCATTCATCTGAATTCATTTAGCCACTAGGCTTGTCCAACCATCAACTTTGGTTAGGATTCTGATTCATGTCTGAACTAGAAGAGTCTCATTCATCTGAATTTATTTAGCCACTAGGTTTATCCAACCATCAACTGTGGTTCATGTTCTGATTCATGTTGGAATTAAGAAGAATTCCATTCATTTGAATTTAATTAGCCCCTAGGCTTGTCCAACCGTCAACTCCTGTTCATGTTCCAATTCATGTTGGAACTGAGGAATGTTCCATTCATTTGAACTCAATGTCAGCATGAGTTAACCTCTAGGCTGTTCAACCATTACCTCTAGTCCGTGTTCCATTTCATGAAGAAATCGAAGAGAATTTCAGTCATTTTAACTCAATCAATTCCCATGAATTTAGACTAACAGAAACTGAGGGGTCGCAAGGGTGGCAACACCCGTGGTCTCAGTTTCTGCGACCACAGGGTGTGTGGTCACAGCGTGTGGTTGCATATCCTGTGACTACACATGCGACCACACCCTCCCTGGAAACTTCCCGAGTGCATGTGGTTGGATATGTGTGTGTCATGTGGTCGCACATCATGCGACCAAACGTGCAACCACATGTGTGATGATCGACTTTTTCATCCTCAACTCCTTTCCTTCATGTTTGGATCCCTTGGCTTATCATCATGGTCCTTCCTATGATTATTCTATGGCTCAGAACTATTATTTTATACACAATCCATTGTCCACATAATTTCCTCCCGTGGATTCTCTTGGAATTTATCCATGGATTGATGATTTGGGTTTCACCTAAATCCTATCTCTTTTATGAACTATTCTATGCTCTCAATTTAACATGGGGAATGTTTTCATACCTTAAGCTTGTTGAAGATTCAGAGTTTTCTCTGAATTTTCTTCCTCCTTTGTCTTCTTCTTTAATTCTCCTTCTCTTCCTTTTCTTATCTTTCTCTCACTTTCAGTTTGAGTTCTAAAAGGGTGAAAGAGACTAAGGGACGTCCTATTAATAGAGAAAAACCCTCCATAATAAGCCCTACTGAGTTTAGGAAAGAACCCCCTTTGGATTAGGAAGGATTCCTAAACTCGGTTCTGTCTAGAATCCTTGTGGTTGGAGGTGGGGTCGCAGAATCCATCGACCACACCCTCTGAAACATTCGACCACACGACTGAAATTCTTGTGGTTGCATTATTTTGAGGTGTGGTCGATCACACCTGTTTAAGTATGTGACCCAACGCTCATAATTGACTATTTTGGGTTAATTTTTGTACCTGGTCTTGTGGTTTCTTCATGCACTTGGTCCCCTTGGCCCGACCATGATAGGAAGACCTGATACAAGGTGGTAAGACCGGTTAGTTCAATACGGGTCTTACAGCCTCCCAGTCATGCTCGATCGAAAAGGTGTCCTCATGAATCCTCTCATCAACCAAGTCGACCTACAGGCGGGTGAGCAGAGTGGTGATCAAATGCCCATAGGGTAGGTTGCCCCTCAGACCAGGCGTCGTAGCATGGAGCATAGTCCTGGTAATAATGTATGGAAGGTAGTTGCAAGAGATACTGGGTCAACTGAGAAATCTTCTCATAGTGCCCACTCTAAGGAATCAGGTTGTGCTGAATAATCTTGCAGTACACCCGAGGTTCCGGTCGTACGTTGATTGCCTTCATCTCCCAGCGATCATCCCTAAGAAGTTGGCGGTCAATCTCTGCACACATCATCACCGATAGGAACTGGGGTTCCTTAGGTGCACAGTATACTAATGGCCCATCATTGGATATATCTAGGAGATCAGCCAACTCCTGACAGTTAAAGGAGATCTCTACCCCTTTAACATAGCTAGTGATCCTAAGCTCTCTACCCCTGTCTATATCATCTGAGTCACCCTCTACCTTGAGATTACAATAAAACTGCTTCACCAGTGCAGGGAAGGTGCAACCCTCATACAATATCACGGGGAGTCAACCCATATTACCAAAGGCACCCTCCACATTAAATAAGGCTAAATTAGCCAGATTTGCACAATGACCCCCTTCCACCTTTTTACGCTCATAACGAGCATACTGAGTCTATACTTCATTAGACCGGAAGCGAAGAGGATCATAAACTCTGGGGACCTTGGTGCGAGCCATGTTATCTGCAAAGACACAGACCAACAAGCAAGATATTAGATATAGAGAAAAACTCAAAATTTTGGAATTATAACGGCGTGATTTGGCCAAAAGCCTCACTTTTTGCCCAAACAATTTGGTAGGAGGACTTACATATGTTCCAAACCATCCTGCAAGGCTCATGCAGTTAGAAATTTAAACTAGGTATATTGAATTTGAAGAAATTTTGACAATTTGGAAAAATCCTGAAAATTAGTTTAAAAATGAAAAATTTTAGAGTTTCTCATAAACTAACTGATGAAACTCAAATTTTCTTGAGGGCTTTCATCCATTGGGTGGTCAATAGCAAAAGCCCCCAATAAAAATCAAATTTTTATGGTTAAAAAAAATTTTAATTTGAAGAAAATCCTATAAATAGAGAAAAACCTGGTTTTGAAAGCTTTAAAAGGAGAACTAGTAGAGAAAATACCTGAAAGAATGGAGCGGAGGTCGTGAATGGATGGGAGAATCACCAAACACGAGTGGTCGACACTGTAGCAACTCAGTGGAAGCGAGTTGAGTTGAAAGCAAAAGAGAAAGTGGAGAATGACTCTAAAAATCAGGTTTAAAAACCTGATTTGGGGTAATGTGGTCGCAAAATTTGATCAAATATGTGACCACACGATCGACCACAGGCTCTCGATGAGCTGACAGACTTCGTGTGGTCGCACATATTGCGACCAGACGATCGACCACAGGCTCTCGGTGAGCTGACAGGGTTTTGTGAGGTCGCATACCCTGTGGTCGCATATATTGCAACCCACCATCGACCACACGATGGAAAAATACTGTATTTTGACTGAATGACATGAAAAATTGAATTTTTACATTGATTAATTAGATTTTGACATGGTAATGATGCATATTATGATTGCCTCACATGTTCTATGATTTTTAGACACTACCACCATCGAAAATAGGAAATGGTTGGGCGAAGAGTAACCAGGCGAGGACATAACCCAATTCTACCACCACCACTTGTGGAGGAAAATAGCCATGAAAACCCTGAAAGACAAGGGAATTAGAATGTGGTACCACCAGGAGCCAACGACCAGGCTAATCCTACAAACTTGCCAACCCCACCTACAGATTTGGCTATCACGGTAATGAACCTAGCATAATAACTGTAGCAAATACAGCAAGTGCATGCTAATATGCAAGCTGTTATGGGAATGGCCTTCCCAGCTGCACATACTATACCTATATCAGTGAGACAAGCTAGCACCATACCAGGGGGTAGCAACACAGTACCCCAAGCACCACAAACGCCATTTGTACAAGCTCTAGTACAAAACCCTGAAGTAACCCAAGGTAGTTACCAGTATCAACCACCTATATATGGGGCCTATGCTCAGTATCAGTTGGACCATTCTCGACTGATCGAGCATTTTCTGAAAATGAAGCCTAAGGAATATAATAGCAAGCTAGTGGATCCTTTGTGGCCAGCTCACTAGATCGACAAGATGGAAAGGAATTTCATGATGATGACTGTTAATGAAGAGAAAAAAGTGATGTGTGCCACATTTATACTGAAGGGCGATGCACACCACTGGTGGAAGTCTACTCGGACTTATCTATTAACAAAGCATGCCCTAACCTGGGCTATCTATAAAGAGGTATTCTTCGAGAAATATTTTCCCAGAAGTTTCAGAGATGCTATGGAAAGAAAGTTCCTAAGTTTGTATCAAGGACAGATGACTGTGGATGCATATCAACAACGTTATGAAGAGCTATTTATCTTTCCTCCTTCTAGCATGCAGGAGGAAAATACTAAAACTTGAAGGTTCATCATGGGACTTAGGGGAAGCATTCGGGAGAATGTTTTGGGACTAGAAAAAAAAGTTTATAACGAAGCAGTATAGATTGCTCGAGTACTAGAATCGAGCCAAAGGGAGAGCTACTTTGCTCAGAATAGTGGTATCAAAAGGCCTAATGGAAATTCATATAATGGAGGGAACACAAAGACCTTTAAACCCTTCCGTACTCAAGGCTTTAATGCTACAGCCAAGACTACTCCAACAGTCCAACCTCAACAAAAGCAAAATAGTAAAGGAGTAAAATGCTTTAACTATAATCAAATAGGACATTATTCAAGGGAGTTTCCTTAGCCCAGGAAGTAGCTACAACAAGGAAAGGTTTATGTAGTTACATCTGAGGATGCTGCCGCATCGCCTGATGTGGTCATAGGTATGACCTGAACCCTTCATTTTGTATTACCTTATGTGAGCATGTAGACTAAATTAAAACAAATCACAAGTATCGTACCTATTAATGACATACCCGCTAGAGTACTCTTTGATTTTGGGGCTACTAATTCTTTTATATCTATGTCATTTGGAAAGAAGTTAAATCTACCCCTCAAATATTTAGACTACAAATTGCTTGTACGATCGCCTATGGGATTAGAAGTGGAACTAGAAAAAGGTTAAGGACTATGTCCAGTTCTTATCGACGAGAAGATTTTGAATGCAACCTTAATTCAACTTGAGATGGCAGACTTTGAGGTTATCTTGGGAATGGATTGGTTAGCTCAGCATTCTATAATCCTATTATGTGCAGAAAAGAAATTGACATTTAAAGACAAGGAAGGAACAGAGTTTAGTTTTGTGGGAACCAAACTTCTCCGTAAATGAAAACTCATCCTCTCTGCATTAAAGGCTAGAAAATGCCTCGAGAAAGGAGGAGTTTGGTATCTAGTATCCGTGATTGATCTTACCAAGGAAGTACCACAAATGGAAGATATTGATGTTGTGCGTGACTTTCCAGATATATTTCCTGAAGAACTACCAGGACTACCACCCGACCGAGCGACTGAGTTCGTTATAGATCTTAGACCTGGAGTCGCGCTAGTATCTAAAACACCCTATCGAATGGCTCCTACTGAACTGCAGGATCTGAAGGTATAGTTATAGGAATTTTTGGACAAGGGTTATATCAGACCCAATATATCACCATGGGGAGCGCCAGTATTGTTTGTGAAAAAGAAGGACGGTAGCGTTCGACTATGTATAGACTATTGAGAATTGAATAAGCTTACAATCAAGAATCGGCACCGTTGCCTCAGATCGATGACTTGTTCGATCAGTTGCAAGGTGCCAAGGTGTTCTCCAAGATTGATCTTCAGTCCGAATACCATCAGCTGAAGATTAAGGATGGTGATATTCCAAAGACAGCATTTAGAACAAGATATGGACATTATGAATTTTTAGTCATGTCTTTTGGATTAACTAACGCACCTGTAACTTTTATGGAACTCATGAATCGGGTATTCTATGATATGTTGGATACGTCAGTCATTGTGTTTATTGACGATATATTAGTCTACTCTAAGGACAAAGAAACTCATGTCACAAATCTAAGAGCCGCCTTGCAGCGACTAAGAAAAGAGAAGCTTTATGCCAAATTTACAAAGTGTGAGTTTTGGCTAAATGAGGTCGCTTTCCTAGGCCATGTTGTATCCACTGAGGGAATTAAAGTAGATCCTAGTAAGATTAATGCCATTGTAAAGTGGGAAGAACCTAAGAGTTTTGCAGAGATTAGAAGTTTCCTAGGTCTAGCTGGGTATTACCGATGATTCGTGGAAGATTACTCCAGGATCACCGTACCTCTCACCAGTTTGAGCAAGAAAGGAGAAAAGTTTGTTTGGACCGACAAATGTAAAGAAGGTTTTCCAACATTGAAAGCTAGATTGGTATCCGCTCCCATCTTGACTATTCCTATTCCAGGACAACCATTTACCTTGTACACTGATGCGTCTAGGTTGGGTTTAGGATGTGTACTTATGCAAGGAGAACAAGTAGTTGCGTATGCCTCAAGACAACTAAAGACACATGAGAAGAACAATCCCACTCATGATTTGGAGTTAGCAACTGTGATACATGCTGTCAAGATATGAAAACGTTATTTGTATGGAGAGAAATTTCAGATTAAATCAGATCATAAGAGTCTCACTTATCTTTTTAATTAGAAGGAGTTGAACATGAGACAAAGAAGACGGCTGAAATTATTAAAGGATTATGATTGTTATATCCAGTATCATCCAGGAAAGGCTAATGTAGTTGCTCATGCGCTAAGTAAAAAAGCAATGATAAAATCCCAAGGAGAGGTTAACATGACTGCGGCAATGTGTGTTACAGGAAAAGTATTCAATCATGGTAATGAGCAGTTCGTGATAGATGCACCGGGTGGATCTACCAACCAAGGGTTTAATCATCGATTTTCAAATATGTTTGCCACATTGAAGATTATACCTGATATATTAGATAAAGTAAAAGTCGCTATTAAATCAGACCCTTATCTGAGAATGGTACATGAAGACATCGAAAAGGTAAGACTATTCCTGAGTTTACCCTGGACATTGAAAAGGTACTAAAATACAAAGGAAGAGTATGTGTTCTTGAAAATGAAGACTTGGATATTAGACACAAACTAATGAAGGAAGCTCATACCACCGCTTATTTGGTACATCCTGGAAGTACGAAGATGATTTGAAGAAATTATATTGGTGGAGAGGAATGAAAGCGGATGTAGCTAAATTTCTGTTTCAATGCCTAAATTGTCAGAGGGTGAAGGCTGAAAGGCAAAGACCTACAGGATTGTTGCAACCACTACCAGAACCAGCTTGGAAATGGGACTGCATCACTATGGACTTCATCACCGGGTTACCATTGACTCCCCGAGTAGTTGATGCGGTCTGGGTGATTGTAGATCGTCTGACTAAGACAACTCGCTTCATAGCTATATGACCTCAGTATACCCTAGAGAGGTTAGCCAAGCTATAAGTGGATAATATTGTCAGATTGCATGGTGTACCTGAAAGCATTGTGTCTGACAGAGACCCACGCTTTACCTCTATGTTTTGGGAAGGATTACAGAAAGCTATGGGTACAACATTGAAGTTTAGTACTACATTCCATCCTCAGACAGACGGACAGTCAGAGCGTACCATTCAGATTTTAGAAGACATGCTTCGAGCCTGTGTTATTGATTTCAAAGGATCATGGGATGAGAAAATACCATTGATCGAGTTCTCCTATAACAACAGCTATCGAGCTACTATACAGATGTCACCCTATGAAGCATTGTATGGTAGAAAGTGTCAAACTCCTTTGTTTTGGAATGAAGTTGGAGAACAGAGTATTGTTGGACTAGAGTTTTCTGAAGAGACTTGTCAAGTAGTCGATATTATCAAGGAAAGGGTTAGAACAACTTAGAATCATTAGAAACTGTATGCAGATACTTGACGTCGAGACCTTGAATTCGCCGTAGGAGATAAGGTATTCTTGAAAGTATCACCTATGCGAGGCATAAAACAATTTGAGACAGAAAGGGAAGCTAAGTCTGAGATATGTCGGGCCATATGAGATTCTAGCTAAACGTGGGAAAGTGGCATATCAGTTAGCACTACCCCCATCTATGTCAAGTGTGTATGTCATATCTCATTACTAAAAAAGTACGTCAGAGATCCAATACATGTTATAACAGCGGATCCACCGGGTCTAACTGATGATTTGACATTCGAAGTAGCACCAACTGAAATTAGCAATTGAATGGTTAAACGTCTATGCCACCATGACATTTATTATGTTAAACTTACTTGGAGAAGCCAAGATATAGAAGAGATCACATGGGAAGAAGAAAATGTTATGCTAAAGCAATATCCTCACCTTTTCGACTCAGAAGGTATGTGCAAATTTCGAGGATGAAATTTATAATAAGAGGGGGGAGTTGTAAGACCCGTATCGAACTAACCGGTCTTACCACCTTATATCAGGTCTTCCTATTATGGTCGGGTCAAGCGAACCAAGTGCATAAAGAAACCATAAGACCAGGTATGAAATTGAACCCAAAAATAGTTAATTATGAGGGTGTGGTCGCATACCTAAACAGGTGTGGTCGATTACACCTCAAAATAATGCAACCACAGGAAATTAAGTCGTGTGGTGCATGTTTCAGAGGGTGTGGTCAACAGGTTCTGCGACCCCACCTGTAACCACATGGAACCCAGACAGAAATCGAGTTTAGGAAACCTTCTTAATCCAAAGGGGGTTCTTTACTAAACTAAGTAGGGCTTATTATGGAGGGTTTTCCTCTATAAATAGGACGTCCCTTGGCCTCTTTCACCCTTTTAGAATTCAAATTGAAAGTGAGAGAGAGAGAAGAGAAGGAAGAGAAGGAGAATTGAAGAGGAAGACTAAGAAGGGAAAATTCAAAGAAAACCTCTGAATCTTTAACAAGCTTAAGGTATGAAAACATTCCCCTTGTCAAATTGAAAGCCTAGAATAGTCCATGAAAGAGATAGGATTTAAGTGAGACCCCAATCATCAATCCATGGACAAATTCCAAGAGAATCCATGGAAGGAATTATGTAGACGAAGTATTATGTAAGAATAGTAATTTTGAGCCATAAAACAATCATAGGAAGGACCATGATGATAAGCCAAGGAATCCAAACATGAAGGAATGGAGCTGAGAGTGAAAAAATCAACCATCACACATGTGGTCGCATGATATGTGACCACACGAGACTTATATTCGACCACATACCCTTGGGAAGTCCAGGAAGGGTGTGGTCGCATGTATGGTAGCATGATATGCGACCACACCTTGCGAGCACATGCCCTCGGGAAGTTCTAGGGAGGGTGTGGTAGCATGTATGGTCGTAGGATATGCAACCACACCTTGCGACCACACACCCTGTGGTCGCAATAACTGAGGCCACAAGTGCTGCCACACCTGCGACCCCTCAGTTTTTGTTAGTCTAAATTCATGAAAATTTATTCTAATTTAAAATCTATAAATTTGTTAGGTTTTCAAGTGGTTTAAAAGTGATTTACAAAGCTTGAACGAGGATCTACTATCAACCAAAGGTGAGGGAACAAGACCTAAATTAATTGGCTAATAATAAACTATTTTTATTTATTAAGTTCAATACCATGAATGGTTCTATGCTTGTATGCATGTAATGTACATATCATATGTCATCCAATATTCATGTTATTACTGCCCATGTATATTTAATTCTATTTGTTTATAACATGATGTTGATGATGATGCTAGGAATAGGCATCTGAATGTATGTGTGTGGTTAGTGTACTGGATGCGAGTGGGGCATCAGGGGGAGGACGTGACACTGTGGTTCATCCTGGTCACCATACTCTAGCTCTTTCTCTACTCAAGTATTGTCCACTGACATCATCGTTGTCACACCCCAATTCTGCACCATTCAGAACGGTGTGATGAACCGCTAATAAACCAACGGTTCAACCAGGATCTCTAATAGGCGGAATCCATTAAAAATAAAACCATGCACATCCACAACCATAATCAGAATAAATACACAATAGCGGAAGTCTTATAGTAAATGAACTGAGAACTCTAACTGTAATAATCATAATTAAAATATCAAGTAATTATTGTATCAACTGAGACATAAATAAAAATAAAATATCAATTACATCCCTTTATAAATTCAAATAAAATCCTAATAGAATACGCTTGAGTTGCACTCGCATGAGGGGTCATGCGTATCCTGAAAGTCTTCAGCTTCCATTGCAGCAACAAGTGCATACACCGGAGCATTCATATAATCTGCAACTGTAATACTTACATCATCAACTAAAAATATTCGACGTTGAGAGGGTGAACACACATCATGGCTCAGTGAGCAAACAAAACAATGCAACAAACATATGCATGCATTCATTTCATATCTTTGGTCAGGTAAATAAGTTTGCAATGTGCAATAGAAAGAATAGGTGGCCAAAGATCACGTTTATTGACGCCGCACCTCTATACACGAGTGTGTGAAGCCACCCAAAGGTAACGTTTATTATCATTTCACATGCATCCACCATGGACAATGTACACGCAAAGGTCACGTTTATTGTTGTACCCATTGCCCATACCAACACGTAAGCCCATGCTGGAGAGGGCTCAAAAACTGGGCTCACAACTAACTAATCCTAATGCCAATCAGTGTATCCAAGGCCTCACCCCAGCATCCCTAAATACGTCCATAGAGATAGGGCTAAGGCTCCCCGGCAGAGTCAGAGACTACACGGTCCGAGACCACCTCCCCTCATACCCTATGACGTAATAGTTCTGCTAAGGTAATGGCGATACGATGATGTCAGTGGACAAGACTTGAGTTAGAGATAGAGCTAGAGTGCTGAGGCCCCGCCTATGACACCTCCCCCCGATACTCGATGGCATCAAGCACACCAACCACACACATACATTCACATGCCTATTCCTATCATCATCATCATCATCATGTTATAAACGATAATTAAATATGCATGAATAGTAATAATAAAAATATTGGATGACAAGTTGAATGCACATAACAATCATACACGCATAAAATCAATCATGGCATTGGACTCAAGAGTAAAACAGTTTATTATTAACCAATTAGTTTAGGTCTTGTTCCCTCACTTTTACTTGATCGTGGATCCTCTTTCAAACTTTAAGAATCAACTATATATCGATATTATATCACTAGAAGACCTAATCAAGTCGATAGAATTCAATTAGAATAAATTATGATTATAAAAAGCATGCTGTTAACTGGGAGTCGATGCCAGGGTCGGAGGTTCCATCGACCCTGGGTGCTACCACCCAGATTCTGGACTTCCCGAACACTGGGGGTCGATTGTCAGGGTCTGGTAGGGTCGATTGGCCATCAACCCCCCGTTCGACCCCCTGTGGGTTTAGTCAATTTTTCTTCCTACAGTCCATTCTTTCGTGTTTGGGTCCTATGGCTTGCTTCTACAATCCATTACATACATGTTCTATGGCTTAAAACCATAGTTTATTCCCCTACATGATTTCTATGATTTCCCCCATGGTTTTCCATGAAAACCTAACCATGGATGGATTATTTGGGTTTCTCCTAGATTATTCCCTCTTCACTATCTATTCTAAGGTCTGTAGAATTACATGGAGATAGTATCCATACCTGAGAATTAGGCTTGTTTCTCTGAAGCCTTCTCTTTGATCTTCTTCTCCACTTTCCTTCTCTTCTTTTTCTCTTCTCCTTCTCTTCTCTTTCTCTCAATCCAATTAGGGTTCTAAAAGGAGTGAAAGAGGCTTAGGGACGTCCTATTTATAGAGTAGAAACTCCCGAAAGAAGTCCCATTGAGATTAGGAAAGAATCCCATTGAAATTTGAGAAGTTCCTAATTCACGGTTTCTATCGACAGACTGGGGTCGATGAGGGGATCAGAGATCTCGTCGTCCCCTGGTTCTAAAATGTCTGACCCCCGGTTAAAAACTCAGGGTCTGACTTTCTATCTTGGGGGGTCCGACCCTGCCTAGCTGGGTGTGCGACCCTCCCCCTATTTTTAGTGTTTTTGGGTCAGTTTAATACCTGGGATCGTGATCTCCCTCACGCACTTGATCCATTTGGCTCGACCATGATGGGTAGACCTGGTCCAAGGTGGTAAGACCGGGTTAGTTCGATACGGGTCTTACAACTCCCCCCTACTTATAAAAATTTCGTCCTCGAAATTGTACATACCTTCCGAGTCAAATAAATGAGGATATTGCTTTCGCATAGCATTCTCTTCTTCCCATGTGATTTCTTCCATGTCTCTACTTCTCCAGGTGACCTTAACATAATAGATATCACGGTTGCGTAGTCGTTGAACCTTCCGACTAGTGATTTCAGTTGGTGTTACTTTAAATGTCAAATCATCAGTCAAATCAGGTAGATCTATTGTCAGAACGTGCGTTGGATCCTTGACATACTTCTTCAATAAGGAAATTTGAAATACGTCATGCACACTTGACATAGAAGGTGGTAGTGCCAACTAGTAAGTCACTTTCCCACGCTTAGCTAAAATCTCATATGGCCCGACATATCTTGGACTTAGTTTCCCTTTCTGTCCAAACCGTTTCAATCCTCGCATAGGCGATACTTTTAAGAATACTTTGTCATCCACGATGAACTCAAGGTCTCGGCGTCGAGTATCGACATATTGCTTCTGACGATTCGGAGCTATTCTCACTCTTTCCTTGATAATGTCGACCACTCGACAAGTCTCTTCAACAAATTCTGATTCAACAATACTACGTTCCCCAACTTCATTCCAAAACAAAGGAGTTCGACACTTTCTGCCATACAGTGCTTCATAGGGTGACATCTGTATAGTAGCCTGATAGCTATTATTATAAGCGAACTCTATCAGTGGTAACTTTTCATCCCATGATCCTTTAAAATCAATTATACATGCTCAAAGCATATCTTCTAGAATATGAATTGTACGCTCTGATTGTCCATCTGTCTGTGGATGGAATGCAGTACTAAACTTCAATGTTGTACCCATAGCCTTTTGAAATCCTTCCCAAAACTTTGAAGTAATTCGTGGATCTCTATCGGACACAATGCTTTCAGGTACACCATGTAATCACACAATGTTATCCACATACAACTTAGCTAACCTCTCTAGTGTATACTGAGGTCGTATAGGTATAAAGCGAGCTGTTTTAGTCAGGCGGTCTACAATCACCCAAATTGCGTCAACTACTCGAGGAGTCAATGGTAATCCTATGACAAAGTCCATCGTGATGCAGTCCCATTTCCATGGTGGTTCCGGTAACGGCTGTGACAGTCCTATCGGTCTTTGTCGTTCAGCCTTTACCTTCTGACAATTTAGGTACTGAGACACAAACTTAGCTACATCTGCTTTCATTCCTCTCTACCAATATAATTTCTTTAGATCGTGATACATCTTTGTACTTCTAGGATGTATCGAATAAATGGTGGTATGGGCTTCTTTCATCAATCGGTGTCTAATGTCCACGCTTTCTGTTTCGGGTACACATATTCTTCCTTTGTACATCACTACCTTTTCTTCGTCCAAGGTGAACTCAGGGTTAGTCTTACCTTTTTCGATGTCCTCTTGTACCGTTCTTAGGTAAGGGTCTGATTTGATAGCTGTCTTCGCTTCATCTACTATATCCGGTATAATCTTCAATGCGGCAAACATATTTAAAAATCGATGAATAAAACCTTGGTTGGCTGATCCATCTGGTGCACATCTATCACAAACTGCTCGTTACCGTGCTTGAATACCTTTCTGGTAGTACACATTGCGGCAGTTGTGCTAACCTCTCCCTGAGATTTTATCATTGCCTTTCTACTCAACCCATCGGCTACTACATTAGCTTTCCCCTGATGATACTAGATATCACAATCATAGTCTTTCAATAGTTTCAGCCATCTTCTTTGTCTCATATTCAGCTCCTTCTGATTAAATAGATAAGTAAGACTTTTATGGTCTGATTTAATCTGAAACTTCTCCTCGTACAGATCATATCTTCATATTTTGACAGCATGTACTACTGCCGCTAGTTCCAAATCATGTGTAGGATAGTCCTTCTCATGTATCTTCAGTTGTCTTGAGGCATAAGCAATTACTTGTTCTCCTTGCATAAGTACACATCCTAATCCCAGTCTTGACGCATCGGTGTACAAGATAAATGGTTGTCCTGGAATCAAGATGGTCAAGATTGGAGCTGATATCAATCTAGCCTTCAAGGTTTGGAAACTCTTTTCGCGTTTGTTCGTCCATACAAATTTCTCGCCCTTCTTAGTCAAACTGGTAAGAGGTACGACAATTCGGGAATAGTCTTCCACAAATCGTCGATAATACCCAGTTAGATCCAGAAAACTTCTAATTTCTGCAACTCTCTTCGGTGCTTCCCACATTACAATAGCCTCAATCTTGCTAGGATCCACTTTAATTCCTTCAGCAGATACTACATGGCCTAGAAATGTGACTTCCTTTAGCCAAAACTCACACTTTGAAAATTTGGCGTAGACCTTCTCCTTACATAGTCATTGCAGAGCGGCGTTTAGATTCTTAACATGCGTTTCCTGGTCCTTGGAGTAGACTAATATATCATCAATGAATACAATAACCGACGTATCCAACATGTCATGGAAAACCCGGTTCATATGTTCCATAAAGGTTGCTGGTGCGTTCATCAATCTAAAAGACATGACCAAAAAATTCATAATGTCCATAACTGGTTCAGAATGCTGTCTTGGGAATATCACCATCCTTAATCTTCAACTGATGGTAGCCTGACCGAAGATCGATCATGGAGAACACTTTGGCACCTTGCAACTGATCGAACATGTCATCGATCCAAGGCAATGGATACCGATTCTTAATTGTCAGTTTATTCAGTTCTCAGTAGTCTATACACATGTGAACGCTACCGTCCTTCTTCTTCACGAATAATACTGGCGCTCCCCATGGTGATATACTAGGGCGAATGTAACCCTTGTCCAGCAGTTCTTGTAGTTTTACTTTCAATTCCTTCAGTTCAGTAGGAGCCATTCGATAAGGTGCTTTCGATACTGGTGCGGCTCCAGGTATGAGATCTATAACAAACTCTGTAGCTCGGTCGGGTGATAATCCTGGTAATTCTTCAGGGAATAAGTCTGGATAGTCCCGCCCGACATCAATATCTTCCATTTGTGGTGCTTCCTTAGTAAGGTCGACCACAGATACTAAATACCCGACTGCTCCTTCCTCAAGGAACTTCTTAGCCTTTAGTGCCGAGAGTATGAGCTTTGGTTTACGGGGAAGTTTGGTTCCCAAAAAATTGAACTCTGCTCCTTCCTTGTCTTTAAATGTCAGCTTTTTTTGGCACACAATAGGTTTACAGAATGCCGAACTAACCAGTCCATTCCCAAGATGACGTCAAAGTCTGCCACATCAAGTTGGATCAAGGTTGCATCCAAAGTCTTTTCACCAATAAGAACTGGACATGGTCCATAACCTTTTTCCAACTCCACTTCTAATCCCATAGGTGATCGTACAAGTAGTTTGTAGTATAAGGATTTAAGGGGTAGATTTAACTTCTTTCCAAATGTCACAGATATAAAGGAATGAGTAGCTCCTGAATCAAAGAGTACTCTGGCGGGAATGCCATTAATAGGTACAATACCTATGATTTGTTTTGGTTTAGTCTACTTGCTCATACAATGTAATACAACTAACTAAAAATGTGAGTCATACTTGTGACCACATTAGGCGATGCGAAAGCATCCTCAGATGTAATCGCGTAAACTCGTCCTTGATGTAGCTGCTTTTTGGGCTTAGGACATTCCCTTGCTATATGTCCCACTTGGTTGCAGTTAAAACATTTTATCCCTTCAGTAATTGGCTTCTGTTGCTGTTGAGCTACGGGAGTAGTCTTGGTTGCAGCGGCAAAGCCTTGAGCACGAAAGGGTTTGAATGGCTTATTATTCCCTCCATTATAAGAATTTCCAGCTGGCCTTTTGATACCTCTGTTTTGCATGAAATAACTCTCCTTCTGGCTCGATTCTATAACTCGAGCAATTTTTGCCGCTTCATTATAAATTTTCTTTTCATGTCCCAAAACAAGTTTGCGGATGCTTCCCCTAAGTCCCATGACGAACCTTCGGGTCTTTGTGTTTTCCTCTTGCATACTAGTGGGTGCAAAGAAGAACAACTCTTCATAATGCTGTT
Source organism: Protea cynaroides (assembly GCA_028583415.1). NCBI lineage: Eukaryota > Viridiplantae > Streptophyta > Magnoliopsida > Proteales > Proteaceae > Protea > Protea cynaroides. The sequence goes on from CM053267.1 coordinate 22,771,025, forward strand.
GATACGCATCCACGGTCATCTGTCCCTGATATAAACTCAGGAACTCTTTTTCCATAAAATCTCTGAAACTTCTCGAAAAGTACTTCTCAAAGAATGCCTCTTTATAAATATCCCAAGTTAGTTGGGCGTGCTTTGTAAGTAAATACGTCCTGGTAGACCTCCACCAATGGTGTGCATCTCCTTTCAGCATAAAGGTGGCACACAACACTTTTTCAGCTTCATTTAACGTCATCATCATAAAGTTTCTTTCCATTTTGTCAAACCAGTGTGCCGGCCATAAAAGATATGTTGGCTTGCCATTGAATTCTCTTGGCTTTAGTTTCAGAAAATGCTCCACCAGTCTGGAGTGGTCTAGTTGTTGCGGGACATACGCTCCATACATAGGTGGTTGGTATTGACATCCACCTTGAGCTATCTCAGGATTCGGTACTTGAGCCTGCATGATAGGAGTTTGAGGTGCGTGGGGTACTATGTTACTTCCCCCTGGTGCTGTGCATGCCTGTCCAGCTGGCATTGGAGGTGTTTGTGCAGCTGGAAGATTATGCCTATGGCAGCTTGGATAGTAGCTTGTGCCTGTTGAATCTGTTACAGCTGTTGGGCCAAGTTCATTACGACTGTGGCCAAGTCTGTAGGTGGAGCTGGCAGATTTGTCGGATTTGTCTGCCCATTTATGATGGACGGTGCCGTGTTCATGTTTCCCTGTGTTTCCGGGTGTGTCTGGTTATCTTCCCCTACAGGTGGTGGTTGTGGGATAGAGGTACGACTCTATCTGGTTGCTCTGCGTCCCGCCATTAATTAATTTTATAATGGGATTGTCTGAAATCATTGAACACGAGAGACAATCATTAAATACTTCATTCTCATATTCTAAAACTATTAACAATTGTAAATTTCAAAATTTTCAGGTCATTCTATCGAAAATGCTATGTTTTCACTGCAGGGTCGATGGTGGGGGTTGATGGGTGTCCGACCCTCAGTCTGCGACCCTGGGAAATCACCCATTCATCCCGAAAGCCGGGGGTCGATGGGGGGTCGGAGGATGTCCAACCCAGGGTGCGACCCCTGGTTTTTGTCAGGTCACCGAGAGCCGAGGGTCGATGCGGGGGTCGATTGTTTTAATCAAATTTTCCGACCCCCCGGACTAAAAATCTGATTTTTAAGTTCCGATTCAAAGTCCATTTCTCATTCTTTCTTCTCCACTTCGACTCAACTCGTCCCTCTGAGGTACTACAGTGACAACTCTGATCCGTTGGTGGTTTGCACTCCTTGATTCGTTGTCTACACCTCCGCTACAGGTACGTCTTCTACCTTTTCATGTTTTTAGGTTTCTTTACCTAGGTTTTTGCTCGTTTATCTTGTATTTTTCAAATTAAACTTTTTCCAACCGTAAAAATTTGATTTTTATTGGGGGCTTTTGTTGTTGGTGACTCGAGGAACGAAAGCCCTCAAAAATATTTGAGTTTCATCGGTTGGTTATTGAGAAACTCGTAATTTACACTTTTTGCCCTAATTTTGTCGAGATTTTAAATTTCTTAAAATTTCTTGCAATTCAATCTAATTAGTTGAAATTTTCGATTGTGTGAGTCTCTCACGATAGGCTAGGAACTATGTAAGTCCTCCTACCCACGTGTATGAGTGAAAAGTGAGGCTCTTGACCAATTTACGTCATTATTATGTCAAAATTTTAGGTTTTTCCTCTCTACTAACTCATTATTTGGTTTTCTTTCTTATTTACTGATACTATGGCTCGTATCAAGGTATCCAAAGTTTGCAACCGTCTTCGCTTCCGTTCCAATGAAGCCGAGACACAGTATGCCCACTATGCTCGCAAGAAGGTAGAGGGAGGCCGCAAAGTGGACTTGGCTAGCTTAGCCTTGTTCAATGTGGAGGGGGCCTTTGGTGATATAGGATGGCTTCCCGTCATCACCTATGACACGTGTACCCATCCTGACTTGGTAGGCCAGTTCTACTGTAATCTCCAGGTGGTGGAAGATTACAATGATGTTGAGAGGGGTGGTGAGCTTCGGATCACCAGCTACGTCAAGGGGTTGATGTTTCATTCGATTATTGGCAGCTAGCCGACTTGTTGGGCATTTCCAATGTTGGTCCCTTGGTGTTCTATGCTCCTGGAGAGCCCCAGTTCTTTTCTCTACAGATGAGGGCTGAGATCGATAGTCAGCTCATCAGACCTGATCACTGGGAAATGAAAGCGAGTTATCTGCGTTCAGATCCACGGGTATGCTGCAAGATCATTCGGCATAACCTGATACCGCAGAGTAGTCACTCTGAGAGGGTCTCCCAGTTGACCCAGTACCTGCTGTACTGCATATGCACTAGGCAGCCCGTCTGCCTTCCCTACATCATCATGCGTACGATGATCAGTGCCACGTTGCCCAGTCACACTGGTAACCTTCCTTATGGACGCATGATCACTACCTTACTTACCTGCCTGGGGGTTGATTTATTGGATGAGAAGATTCAGGAGAAATCCTTTTCATCGCCTCTGGATTGGGAGGTTATTTGCAAGATGGGCATTCAGGATGCCCAGGTCAGCGATGAGGAAAGGAACGCGATGGTGCTCCCTCGCACTCGAGTAGAGATGGCTGACGCTGAGGCAGCAGCAGTAGCCGCTAGAGTAGGGGTTCATGGGGATGATGAAGATCGGATATACATGGATGTAGATGCCATACCTCCTCCATCACATACTCATGCTACTGGAGCTGGTCCGTCTTCTTTAGCTGGTCCTTCGCATGCAGCTAGTCTTTCGTATTCTCTATCTAATGACATGATGAGGATCTTGCACGAGATACGAGAGGCTCAGCGTATGTCTGACCTGAGGATGGGAGAGCTTTTAGAGACTCAGCGCTCGTCTGATCAGCGGGTGGGAGAGCTTCTAGCTGCTCAGCATGTATCGGATCAGTAGATGGGAAGGCTGAGGGATGCCCAGCGTATGACTGACCAACAGGTGGCTGATCTCACAGCTAGTCTCCAGACGACCCAGACTCAGATAGCTTGGTTGACTAGAGTCTACGTTGAGGACTATGATAGAGACCGTGAGGAACGGCCTCCCCCATCACCTCCAGCTTCTTGATGTACTTCTTTAATTTTTTTTTTTGTACTTCAGAGTAACTATTCGGACAGTGGACTGTACTCTACTTTAATCATATATATATAAATATTTTTTCTTTCTTTTGGTTGTATATAAATTTGTTTCTCGTTTAATAGATGCATTATTCTCTTTCAATTTAGTCTCAAACAACACAGATGCTTATGGTGTGTTATTATTATATCTTTTAAATTTTTATCCTATCTCAATTCACTACCTCTTATTGAAGTATACGGTTTAACAGATAAAGCCTGAGATGCTCTGATACCAAGTTGTCACACCCCAATTCGGCACCATTCAGAATGGTGTGATGAACCGCTGATAAACCAACGGTTCAATCAGGATCTCTAATAGGCGATATCCGTTAAAAATAAAACCATGCACATCCACAACCATAATAAGAACAAATACACAATAGCGGAAGTCTTATAGTAAATGAACTGAGAACTCTAACTGTAATAATCATAATTAAAATATCAAGTTATTGTTGTATCAACTGAGACATAAATAAAATATCAATTACATCCCTTTATAAATTCAAATAAAATCCTAATAGAATACGCATGAGTTGCACTCGCATGAGGGGTCATGCGTATCCTCTAAGACTTCAGCTTCCATTGCAGCAACACAAGCATACACCGGAGCATTCATATAATCTGCAACTGTAGTACCCACATCATCAACTAAAAATATTCGACGTCGAGAAGGTGAGCACACATCATGGCTCAGTGAGCAAACAAAACAATGCAACAAACATATGCATGCATTCATTTCATATCTTTGGTCTGGTAAATAAGTTTGCAATGTGCTATAGAAAGGATAGGTGGCCAAAGATCACGTTTATTGATAATGCACCTCTATACACGAGTGTGTGAAGCCGCCCAAAGGTAACGTTTATTGTCGTTCCACATGCACCCACCATGGAAAATGTACACGCAAAGGTCACGTTTATTGTTGTACCCATTGCCCATACCAACACGTAAGCCCCTGCTGGCGAGGGTTCACAAACTGGGCTCGCATCTAATCAATCCTAATGCCAATCAGTGTATCCAAGGCCTCACCCCAGCATCCCTCAATACGTCCATAGAGATAGGGCTAAGGCCCCCCCGATAGAGTGAGAGACTATACGGTCTGAGACCACCTCCCCTCATACCCTATGATGTAATAGTTCTGGTAAGGTAATGGCGATACGACGATGTTAGTGGACAAGACTTGAGTTAAAGATAGAGCTAAAGTGTTGAGGCCCCGCCTATGACCCCTCCCCTTGATACTCGCTCGCATCAAGCACACCAACCACACACATACATTCACATGCCTATTCCTATCATCATTATCAACATCATGTTATAAACAATAATTAAATATGCATGAACATTAATAATAGAAATTTTGGATGACATGTTGAATGCACATAACAATCATACACGCATAAAATCAATCGTGGCATTGGACTCAAGAGTAAAATAGTTTATTATTAACCAATTAGTTTAGGTCTTGTTCCCTTACATTTACTTGATCGTGGATCCTCTTTCATGCTTTTAGAATCAACTATATATCGATATGATATCACTAGAAGGCTTAATCAAGTCGATAGAATTCAATTAGAATAAATTCTGATTTTAAAAAGCATGTTGTTAACTGGGGTCGATGCCAGGGTCGGAGGTTCCATTGACCCTGGGTGCTACCACCCAGATTCTGGACTTCCCGAACACCGGGGGTCGATTGTCAAGGTTTGGTAGGGTCGATTGGCCATCGACCCTCGTGCGACCCCCTATGGGTTTAGTCAATTTTTCATCCTACAGTCCATTCCTTCGTGTTTGGGTCCTATGGCTTGCTTCTACAATCCATTACATACATGTTCTATGGCTTAAAACCATAGTTTATTTCCCTACATGGTTTTTATGATTTCTCCCATGGTTTTCCATGAAAACCTAACCATGGATGGATGATTTGGGTTTCTCCTAGATCATTCCCTCTTTACTATCTATTCTAAGGTCTGTAGAATTACATGGAGATAGTATCCATACCTGAGAATTAGGCTTGTTTATCTTAAGCTTTCTCTTTGATCTTCTTCTCCACTTTCCTTCTCTTCTCTTTCTCTTCTCCTTCTCTTCTCTTTCTCTCAATCCAATTAGGGTTCTAAAAGGAGTGAAAGAGGCTTAGAGACGTCTTATTTATAGAGTAGAAACTCCCAAAATAAGTTCCATTGAGATTAGCAAAGAATCTCATTGAAATTTGGAAAGCTCCTAATTCACGATTTCTGTCGGTAGTCTGGGGGTCGATGAGGGGGTCGGAGATTCCGTCGACCCTTGGTTCTAAAATCTCCGACCCCCGGTTAAAAACTCAGGGTCTGACTTTTATACTGGGGGGTCCAACCCTGCCTTGCTAGGTATGCGACCCTCCCCCTTATTTTAATGTTTTTTGGGTCAGTTTAATACCTAGGATCGTGATCTCCCTCACGCACTTGATCAATTTGGCTCGACCATGATGGGTAGACCTGGTTCAAGGTGGTATGACCAGGTTAGTTCGATAAGGGTCTTACTACTCCCACCTACTTATACAAATTTCTTCCTCAAAATTGTACATACCTTTTGAGTCAAATAAATGAGGATATTGCTTTCGCATAGCATTCTCTTCTTCCCATTTGATTTCTTCCATATCTCTACTTCTCTAGGTGACCTTAACATAATAGATATCACGGTTGCATAGTCGTTGAACCTTCCGACTAGTGATTTCAGTTGGTGTTACTTCAAATATCAAATCATCAGTCAAATCAGGTAGATCTACTGTCAGAACATGCATTGAATCCTTGACATACTTCTTCAATAAGGAAATATGAAATAAGTCATGCACACTTGACATAGATGGTGGTAGTTCTAACTGGTAAGCTACTTTTCCACGTTTGGTTAGAATCTCATATGGACCAACATATCTCGGACTTAGTTTCCCTTTCTGTCCGAACCGTTTCAATCCTCGCATAGGCGATACTTTTAAGAATACTTTATCACCCACGACAAACTCAAGGTCTCGGCGTCGAGTATCGGCATATTGCTTCTGACGATTCAGAGTTGTTCTCACTCTTTCTTTCATAATGTTGACCACTCGACAAGTCTCTTCAACAAATTCTAGTCCAACAATACTACGTTCCCCAACTTCATTCCAAAACAAAGGAGTTCGACACTTTCTGTCATACAGTGCTTCATAGGGTGACATCTGTATAGTAGCCTGATAGCTATTATTATAAGCGAACTCTATCAGTGATAACTTTTCATCCCATGATCCTTTAAAATCAATTACACATGCTCGAAGCATATCTTCTAGAATCTGAATTGTACGCTCTGACTGTCCATTTGTCTGTGGATGGAATGCAGTACTAAACTTCAATGTTGTACCCATAGCCTTTTGTAATCTTTCCCAAAACTTTGAAGTAAATCATGGGTCTCTATTGGACACAATGCTTTCAGGTACATCGTGTAATCGCACAATGTTATCTACATACAGCTTAGCTAACCTCTCCAGTGTATACTGAGGTCATATAGGTATAAAGTGAGCTATTTTAGTCAGGCGGTCTACAATCACCCAAACTGCGTCAACTACTCGAGTAGTCAATGGTAACCCTGTGACGAAGTCCATTGTGATGCAGTCCCATTTCCATGCTGGTTCCGATAACAGCTGTAACAGTCCTGCCGATCTTTGTCGTTCAGCCTTTACCTTCTTGACAATTTAGGCATTGAGACACGAACTTAGCTACATCTGCTTTCATTCCTCTCCACCAATATAATTTCTTTAGATCATGATAGATCTTTGTACTTCTAGGATGTATCGAATAAATGGTGGTATGGGCTTCTTTCATCAATCGGTGTCTAATGTCTACGGTTTCTGTTTTGGGTACACATATTCTTCCTTTGTTCTTCAGTACCTTTTCTTCGTCCAAGGTGAACTCAGGGTTAGTCCTACCTTTTTCGATGTCCTCTTGTACCGTTCTTAGGTAAGGATCTGATTTGATAACTGTCTTCACTTCATCTACTATATCCGGTATAATCTTCATTACGGCAAACATATTTGAAAACTGATAAATAAACCCTTGGTTGGCTGATCCATCTGGTGCATCTATCACAAACTACTCGTTACCGTGCTTGAATACCTTTCTGGTAGTACACATTGCGGCAGTTGTGCTAACCTCTCCCTGAGATTTTATCATTGCCTTTCTACTCAACGCATCGGCTACTACATTAGCTTTCCCCGGATGATACTGGATATCACAATCGTAGTCTTTCAATAGTTCCAGCCATCTTCTTTGTCTCATATTCAACTCCTTTTGATTTAATAGATAAGTAAGACTTTTATGGTCTGATTTAATCTGAAACTTCTCCCCGTACAAATAATGTCTCCATATTTTGACAGCATGTACTACTGCCGCTAGTTCCAAATCATGTGTAGGATAGTTCTTCTCATGTATCTTCAGTTGTCTTGAGGCATAAGCAATTACTTGTTCTCCTTGCATAAGTACACATCCTAATCCCACTCTAGATGCATCTGTGTACAAAATAAATGGTTGTCCTGGAATCGGGATGGTCAAGATTGGAGCTGATATCAATCTAGCCTTCAAGGTTTGGAAACTCTTTTCGCATGTCCGTCCAAACAAATTTCTCGCCCTTCTTAGTCAAACTGGTTAGAGGTACGACAATTCGGGAATAGTCTTCCATAAATCGTCGATAATACCCAGCTAGACCCAGAAAACTTCTAATTTCTACAACGCTCTTCGGTGCTTCCCACTTTACAATAGCCTCGATCTTGCTAGGATCCACTTTAATTCCTTCACCAGATACTACATGGCCTAGAAATGCGACTTCCTTTAGCCAAAACTCACACTTTGAAAATTTGGCGTAGAGCTTCTCCTTACGTAGTCGTTGCAGAGCGGCGTTTAGATTCTTAACATGCATTTCCTCGTCCTTGAAGTAGACTAATATATCATCAATGAATACAATAACTGACGTATCCAACATGTCGTGGAAAACCCAATTCATAAGTCCCATAAAGGTTGCTGGTGCGTTCGTCAATCCGAAAGACATGATAAAAAATTCATAATGTCCATATCTGGTCCTGAATGCTGTCTTGGGAATAACACCATCCTTAATCTTCAACTGATGGTAGCCTGACCGAAGATCGAACTTGGAGAACACTTTGGCACCTTGCAACTGATCGAACAGGTCATCGATCCGAGGCAACAGATACCAATTCTTGATTGTCAGTTTATTCAGTTCTCGGTAGTCTATACACAAGCAAACGCTATCGTCCTTCTTCTTCACGAATAATACTGGCGCTCCCCATGGTGATATACTCGGGCAAATGTAATCCTTGTCTAGCAGTTCTTGTAGTTGTAGTTTCAATTCCTTCAGTTCAGTAGGAGCCATTCGATAAGGTGCTTTCGATACAGGTGCGGCTCCATGTATGAGATCTATAACAAACTCTGTAGCTCGGTCGGGTGGTAATCCTGGTAATTCTGTAGGAAATACGTCTGGATAGTCCCGTACGACATCAATATCTTCCATTCGTGGTGCTTCCTTGGTATGGTCGACCACATATACTAAGTACCTGACTGCTCCTTTCTCAAGGCACTTCTTAGCCCTTAGCGCCGAGAGTATGAGCTTTCGTTTACGGGGAAGTTTGGTTCCCAAAACACTGAACTCTGCTCCTTCCTTGTCTTTAAATGTCAGCTTCTTTTCGGAACACAATAGGTTTACAGAATGCCGAACTAACCAGTCCATTCCCAAGATGACGTCAAAGTTTGCCATCTCAAATTGGATGAAGGTTGCATCCAAGGTCTTTTCACCAATAAGAACTGGACATGGTCCATAACCTTTTTCTAACACCACTTCTAATCCCATAGGTGATCGTACAAGTAGTTTGTAGTCTAAGGATTTAAGGGGTAGATTTAACTTCTTTCCAAACGTCACAGATATAAAGGAATGAGTAGCTCCTGAATCAAAGAGTACTCTGGCTGGAATGCCATTAATAGGTACAATACCTGTGATTTGTTTTGGTTTAGTCTACATGCTCAAACAATGTAATACAACTAACTAAAAATGTAAATCATACATGTGACCACATCAGGCGATGCGGCAGCATCCTCGGATGTAACCGCGTAAACTCGTCCTTGATGTAGCTGCTTCTTGGGCTTAGGACATTCCCTTGCTATATGTCCCACTTGGTTAGAGTTAAAACATTTTATCCCTTCAGTAATTGGCTTCTGTTGCTGTTGAGTTACGGGAGTAGTCTTGGTTGCAGCGGTAAAGCCTTGAGCACGGAAGCGTTTGAATGTCTTGTTATTCCCTCCATTATAAGAATTTCCAGCTGGCCTTTTGATACCTCTGTTTTGCATGAAATAACTCTCCTTCTGGCTCGATTCTATAACTCGAGCAATTTGTGCCGCTTCATTATAAATTTTCTTTTCATGTCCCAGAACGTGCTCGCGGATGCTTCCCCTAAGCCCCATGACGAACCTTCGGGTCTTTGTGTTTTCCACTTGCATACTAGTGGGTGCAAAGAAGAACAGCTCTTCTTAACGTTGTTGATACGCATCCACGGTCATCTGTCCCTGATATAAACTCTGGAACTCTCTTTCCATAGAATCTCTGAAACTTCTCGGAAAGTACTTCTCAAAGAACGCCTCTTTATAAATATCCCAAGTCAGTTGGGCATGCTTTGTAAGTAAATACGTCTTGGTAGACCTCCACCAATGGTGTGCATCTCCTTTTAGCATAAAGGTGGCACACAACACTTTTTCTTCTTCATTTAACATCATCATCATAAAGTTTCTTTCCATTTCGTCAACCCAGTTTTTCGGCCATAAAGGATCTGCTGGCTTGCCATTGAATTCTCTGGGCTTTAGTTTCAGAAAACTCTCCACCAGTATGGAGTGGTCTAGTTTCTGCGGGACATACGCTCCATACATAGGTGGTTGGTATTGATATCCACCTTGAGCTATCTCAGGATTCGGTACTTGAGCCTGCATGATAGGAGTCTGAGGTGCGTGGGGTACTGTGTTACTTCCTCCTGGTGCTGTGCTTGCTTGTCCAGCTAGCATTGGAGGTGTTTGTGCAACTGGAAGGGTTATGCCTATGGTAGCTTGGACAGTAGCTTTTGCCTGTTGCATCTGTTGCAGCTGTTGGGCCAAGTTCATTATGATTGTGGCCAAGTCTGTAGGTGGAGCTGATAGATTCGTAGGATTTGTCTGTCCATTTTTTATGGACGGTGCCGTGTTCATGTTTCCCTGTGTTTCCGGGTGTGTCTGGTTATCTTCCCCCACAGGTGGTGGTGGTGGGATAGAGTTACGACTTTGTCTGGTTGCTCTGCGTCCCGCCATTAATTATTCTGATAATGGGATTGTCTGAAATCATTGAACACAAGAGACAGTCATTAAATACTTCATTCTCATATTCTAAAACAATTAAAAATTGCGAATTTCAAAATTTTTAGGTCATTCTGTCGAAAATGCTGTGTTTTCATTGCAGGGTCGATGGTGGGGGTCGATGGGTGTCCGACCCTCAGTCTGCGACCCTGGGAAATCACCCATTCTTCCCGAGAGCCAGGGGTCGATGGGGGGGTCGAAGGATGTTCGACCCAGGGTGCGACCCCTGGTTCTCCGTCAGATCACCGAGAGCCGAGGGTCGATTGTTTTTATCGAATTTTTTGACCCCCCGGACTAAAAATCTGATTTTTAAGTTCCGATTCAAAGTCCATTTCTCATTCTTTCTTCTCCGCTTCGTCTCAACTCGTCCCTCTGAGTTGCTACAGTGACAACTCTGATCCGTTGGTGGTTTGCACTCCTTGTTTCGTCGTCTACACCTCCGCTACAGGTACGTCTTCTACCTTTCATGTTTTTAGGTTTTTTTACCTAGGTTTTTGCTCGTTTATCTTGTATTTTTCAAATTAAAATTTTTCCAACCGTAAAAATTGATTTTTATTAGGGGCTTTTGTTGTTGGTGACTCGAGGAATGAAAGCCCGCAAAATATTTGAGTCTGATTGGTTGGTTATCGAGAAACTCAAAATTTACATTTTTTGCCCTAATTTTGTCGAGATTTTGAATTTCTTGAAATTTCTTGCAATTCAATCTAATTAGTTGAAATTTTTTACTGTGTGAGTCTCATAGGATAGGCTAGGATCTATGTAAGTCCTCCTGCCCACGTGTATGGGTGAAAAGTGAGGCTTTTGACCAATTTACGTCGTTATTATGTTGAAATTTCAGGTTTTTCCTCTCTACTAACCCATTATTTGTTTTTCTTTCTTATTTGCAGATACTATGGCTCGTACCAAGGTACCCAGAGTTCGCGACCATCTTTGCTTCCGTTCCAATGAATCCGAGACACAGTATGCCGACTATGCTCACAAGAAGGTAGAGGGAGGCCGCAAAGTGGACTTGGCTAGCTTAGCCTTGTTCAATGTGGAGGGGGCCTTTGGTGATATGGGATGGCTTCCCGTCATCACCTATGATGCGTGTACCCATCCTGACTTGGTATGCCAGTTCTACTGTAATCTCTAGGTGGTGGGAGATTACAATGATGTTGAGAGGGGTGGTGAGCTTCGGATCACCTACTACGTCATGGGGTTGATGTTTCATTTGATTATCGGCAACTGGCCAACTTGTTGGACATTTCCTATGCTAGCCCCTTGGTGTTCTGTGCTCCTGGAGAGCCCCAGTTCTTTTCTCTACAGATGAGGGCTAAGATCGATAGTCAGCTCATCAGACCTGATCGCTGGGAGATGAAAGCGAGTTATCTGCGTTCAGATCCATGGGTATACTGTAAGATCATTCAGCATAACCTGATACCGCAGAGTGGTCACTATGAGAGGGTCACCCAGTTGACCCAATGTAAGACCCGCACTCCGTAAACCCGGTCTAAACCTTGATTTTGTGTCATAGCAGGTCTTCCGATCATCACTGGGCCAGACGGGACAAGCGGATGACAAACAGGTATGAAATCGGACCAAAGACGATCGAAAGTCATCATTTTATGTTGACCGGTCGATGGTACCGGTCTTGGTACCGGTCGACCGGTATGGTCTGCGCAGCTAAGTGCGGAGATCTGGAAATTAAATTCTGAGGGTCCCACTTTCCTAAATTTGAATCCTAGAAGTTTCCTAATCCTAGTAGGGTTACTAAACCCTATTTTTAGCCTATAAATACACCCTTAAACCTCCTCAAATCCTTCCATTGTCTCTCACAAACCCTAGAGAAGAGAAAGGGGATGGAAAGGAGAAGGAGCTAGGAAGAAGAAGGAGGTACTGCCATTACCGTTCGACGAATCTCACTCTACGCCAGTCAATGGTAAGTGTTTTAATTATTCTTCTTACTTTGTGACTCTAGAATAGTCGTGTGGGTGGATCAATACCATGCATGTAGGTATTGATCTAAAACCCTAAATTGGCCAATAAACCCTAAGTTGCCGTCAAACCCTAGATTTGAGTTTCGAGATGATATTCATCGAAACGAGACGCGAATGAGTTGGGGATAACTCTAACTCCAAGTTTAGACTTAGAATGGATAGGAGAAACCCTGAAAATCCATGGAGGGTGATCGGTGGCAGTCGAAAAACCCATGTATGGTCGTCCAGAGACATACCGGTTGCACATAGTGCGACCGGTATGTTGCTACCGGTATCCCTTGGGAGGCTGGACGGTGGGGACCGGCTGACCATACCAATCGCCAGTCTTTCCCACAGAGCTACGACCGGTACATGCCACCGATCAGCTCTGTGAGGGTATTTTGTAACCATGTTGGTTCCCGACCAACATGAAATCCTAAGCAATATATTCTAATGAAACTCAAATAATATTGTAGGACTTTGTGACATATCGTTTGGATCTTGCGACGTGGAGCAAGCTAACAAATGAGCGTCAGGTAAGGGAATCTGACCTAAACCTAATAATTAATGGACAGTAAATTATTGTTAATCACCTGGTTATATGAGATGTGTTGTTGTGCATATTCACATGCCATCCTTTACTTTCAGTTGTTATTACTGTTCATGCATTGATAGGATGTGATTGTTAGGCATGTGATTGTTTTCGTTAGTGTGTGGAGTGGGGCATGGGCCTGGGATCGCTCTTCACATTAGCACCTTTTTGTAGTATTCTATCTTAACATGCTTGGTACGGGTGGGGCATCAGGGGAAGGTCGTGGTACGGTGGTCTCCGATATTGATGTTGGCCTGGCCATGGTTATGTGGCACTGTGGTCTCCGAGTCGACGCTGGCTTGTCCACGATGTTTTAGGTCTATCTCTATGCCGTAGGGAGTTATGTTGGGATAGGGTCTACCTACGTTATGTATCTATCCTAGTGGGTTAGTTGCGGATAGGGCATCAGGGGAGGTATGGGAATGCCTTAGCTCTATCTCTATGTCGTAGACGGCTGTGCTGGGATAGAGCATACATTGATGACATATAGGATTGGTTAGTTGCGAGCCCAGTTTGTGAGCCCTGGCCAGTAGGGGCTTAGGTACTGGTATGGGTAGAGTATCAGGGGAGGTACGGGGGTATCTTAGCTCTATCTCTATTCCATGATGGGTGCATGTGGGCCAATGGGGGTGTGATCCATGAGGTGCCACACACTCGTGTATAGAGGTGCGGGGGCCACCAAACCTTTCTATAGGACATTACAAACTTTAAAACCAGACCACAACATAAAATTGATTGTTACTCTTGCATAATATTGTGAAACTGTCTGATTGTCTTACTGAGCTATGTTGTGAGCTCACCCTTTGTATATATACATGTTTTTAGATGTTGATGCAGGTTACACTGTGGATGACTACATGAACGCTCCGGCTTATGGTGGTGTTGCTGCATTAGACGTATAGGCAGGAGAGGACGAGCATGACGCTTCATGCAAGTGCCCTTTCTGCGTGTACCTTTGATTGGTTTTATTTATTTATTTCAGTTATTTCAGTTAGACTAAATGGATGTAAGGATATTATATTATATGTTTGAATTTGAATAATTAGATATTTTATTTAAAGTTATCAATAGATACTCAGTTCATTCTATTTAAAATCTTCCGCTGTATATTTATATTCTGATTATGGTTATGTGTGATGGTTTGTATGAGTGGACACGGCCTATTCGAGATCCTGGTGTGAACTGTTGGTTCAATGACGGTTCACTCACACCATTCTGGTTGGATCAGAATTGGGGTGTGACACCCAATACCTGCTGTACTGCATATGCACTGAGCAGCCCGTTTGCCTTCCCTACATCATCATGCGTACGATGATCAGTGACACATTGCCCAGTCACACTGGCAACCTTCCTTAGGGATGCATGATCACTACCTTGCTTACCCGCCTGGGGTTGATTTATTGGGTGAGAAGATTCAGGAGAAATCCTTTTCATCGCCTCTGGATTAGGAGGCTATTTGAAAGATGGGCATGCGGGATGCCCAGGTCACTGATGAGGAGAGGAATGCGATGGTGCGCCGTCGCACTCGAGTGGAGATGGCTGACGCAGAGGCAGCAGCAGCAGCCACTGGAGCAATGGTTCATGGGGATGATGACGATCGGCTATACATGGATGTAGATGCCATACCTCCTCCATTACTTACTTATGCTACTGGAGCTGGTCCGTCTTCTTCAGCTGGTCCTTCGCATGCAGCTGGTCCTTTATATTCTTCATCTGATGACATGATGAGGATCTTGCATGAGATACGAGAGGCTCAGCGTATGTCTGACCTGAGGATGGGAGAGCTTCTAGAGTCTCAGCACTCGTTCGATCAGTGGGTGGGAGAGCTTCTAGCTGCTCAGCACGTATCGGATCAGCAGATGGGAGAGGCGAGGGATGCCCAGCGTGTGACTGACCAGCGGGTGGTTGATCTTACAGCTAGTCTCCAGACGACCCAGACTCAGATAGCTTGGTTGACTAGAGTCTACGCTGAGGACTATGATAGAGACCGTGAGGCACCGCCTTCCCCATCACCTCCGGCTTCTTGATGTACTTCTTTTATTTTTCTTTTTGTACTTCAGAGTAACTATCCGGACTGTGGACTGTACTCTGCTTTAATCATATATATATATATATATATATATAAACATTTGTTCTTCCTTTTGGTTGTATATAAATTTATTTCTCATTTAATAGATGCATTATTCTCTTTCAGTTTAGTCTCAAACAACACAGATGCTTATGGTGTGTTATTATTACATCTTTTAAATTTTTATCCTATCTCAGTTCACTACCTCTTGTGGAAGTATACGGTTTCACAGATAAAGCCTGAGATGCTCTGATACCAAGTTTTCATACCCCAATTCTACACCATTTAGAACGGTGTGATGAACCGCTAATAAACCAACGGTTCAACTAGGATCTCTAATAGGCGGTATCCATTAAAAATAAAACCATGCACATCCACAACCATAATCAGAATTAATACACAATAGCGGAAGTCTTATAGTAAATGAACTGAGAACTCTAACTGTAATAATCATAATTAAAATATCAAGTTATTGTTGTATCAACTGAGACATAAATAAAATATCAATTACATCCCTTTATAAATTCAAATAAAATCCTAATAGAATATGCATGAGTTGCACTCGCATGAGGGGTCATGCGTATCCTCTAAGGCTTCAGTTTCCATTACAGCAACACGCGCATACACCGGAGCATTCATATAATCTACAACTATAGTACCTGCATCATCAACTAAAAATATTCGACGTTGAGAGGATGAGCACACATCATGGCTCAGTGAGCAAACAAAACAATGCAACAAACATATGCTTGCATTCAATTCATATCTTTGGTCGGGTAAATAAGTTTGCAATGTGCTATAGAAAGGATAGGTGGCCAAAGATCACGTTTATTGACGCCGCACCTCTATACACGAGTGTATGAAGCCGCTCAAAGGTAACATTTATTGTCGTTCCACATGCACCCACCATGGACAATGTACACGTAAAGGTCACATTTATTGTTGTACCCGTTGCCCATACCAACACATAAGCCCCTGCTGGCGAGGGCTCGCAAACTGGGCTCGCAACTAACCAATCCTAATGCCAATCAGTGTATCCAAGGCCTCACCCCAGCATCCCTCAATACGTCCATAGAGATAGGGCTAAGCCCCTCCGGCAGAGTCAGAGATTGCACGGTCTGAGACCACCTCCCCTCATACCCTATGACGTAATAGTTCTGCTAAGGTAATGGTGATACGACGATGTCAGTGGACAAGATTTGAGTTAAAGATAGAACTAGAGTGCTGAGGCTCTGCCTATGACACCTCTCCTTAATACTCGCTCGCGTCAAGCACACCAACCACACACATACATTCACATGCCTATTCCTATCATCATCATCATCATCATCATGTTATAAACAATAATTAAATATGCATGAACATTAATAATAGAAATATTAGATGACATGTTGAATGGACATAACAATCATACACGTATAAAATCAATCATGGCATTGGACTCAAGAGTAAAACAGTTTATTATTAACCAATTAGTTTAGGTCTTGTTTCCTCACCGTTGCTTGATCCTAGGTCCTCTTTCAAGCTTTAAGAATCAACTAAATATCAATATTAGATCACTAGAAGACCTAATCAAGTCGATAAAATTTAATTAGAATTAATTCTGAATTTAAAAAGAATGCTATTAACTGGGGGTCGATGCCAGGGTCAGAGGTTCCATCGACCCTGGGTGCGACCACCCAGATTCTAGACTTCCCGAACACTGGGGGTCGATTGTCAGGGTCTGGTAGGGTCGATTGGCCATCGATCCCCTGTGCGACCCCCTGTGGGTTTAGTCAATTTTTTATCCGACAGTCCATTCCTTCATGTTTGGGTCCTATGGCTTGCTTCTACAATCCATTACATACATGTTCTATGGCTTAGGACCATAGTTTATTCCCCTACATGGTTTCTATGATTTTTCCCATGGTTTTCCATAAAAACCTAACCATTGATGGATGATTTGGGTTTCTCCTAGATTATTCCCTCTTCAATATCTATTCTAAGGTCTGTAGAATTACATGGAGATAGTACCCATACCTGAGAATTAGGCTTATTTCTCTGAAGCCTTCTCTTTGATCTTCTTCTCCACTTTCCTTCTCTTCTCCTTCTCTTCTCCTTCTCTTCTCTTTTTCTCAATCCAATTAGGGTTCTAAAAGGAGTGAAAGAGGCTTAGGGACGTCCTATTTATAGAGTAGAAACTCCCAAAATAAGTCCCATTGAGATTAGGAAAGAATTCCATTGAAATTTGGAAAGTTCCTAATTCACGGTTTCTGTCGGCAGACTGGGGGTCGATGAGGGGGTCGGAGATCCCGTCGACCCCTGGTTCTAAAATGTCCGACCCCTGGTTAAAAACTCTGGGTCTGACTTTTATACTGGGGGGGGTCCGACCCTGCCTTGCTGGGTATGCGACCCTCCCCCTTATTTTAATGTTTTTGGGTCAGTTTAATACCTGGGATCGTGATCTCCCTCACGCACTTGATCCATTTGGCTCGACCATGATGGGTAGACCTGGTTCAAGGTGGTAAGACCGGGTTAGTTCGATATGGGTCTTACACTTTTGGCCGAATGGGTCAAAATTTATTTTTGGAGCTCGATCTACCCTCTTTGTCCAAACCAAATGTATTCATAGAATGGTGAACTCTTTTGGCCAAATGGGTCACAGTCTATGTTTAGAGCTCAATTTATCCTCCTCAACCAAATGTGTTCACAGGTCGGTGAACTCTTTTGACTGTATGGGCCACAATCTATGTTTGGAACTCAATCTACTCTCCTCGGTTAAATTTGCTCATAGGTTGGTGAATTCTTTTGGCTATATGGGCCATAATCTATGTTTGGAGCTCAATCTACCCTCCTCGGCCAAATGTGTTTACAGGTCGGTGAACTCCTTTGGTCGTATGGGTCACAATTTATGTTTGGAGCTCAATCTACCATCCTGGGCCAAATGTATTCACAGGTCGGTGAACTCTTGTGAACTCTTTTGGCCGTATGGGTCATAATTTATGTTTGGAGCTCAATCTACCTTCCTTGGCTAAATGTGTTCATAGGTCGGTGAACTCCTTTGGTCGTATGGGTCACAATCTATGTTTGAAGCTCGATCTACCCTCCTTGGCGAAATGTGTTCATAAGTTGGTGAACTCTATTGGCTGAATGGGTCACAAATTACCTTGGAGCATGATCTATCCTGTTTCTTTTCTTTTTCTTTAATCGTTAGAATAACAGTGGAAAAATGTAGAAAAGTCAAGGGGCACTTTCACTGATGTAAAAATGGCCAGCAGATCGAGTTACTTCATGGTAAAACTACTGGTAGAAAAGAAAAAGGTGCTTCGCATTTCATGCTTGAGGTAGGGCCTTGCCTTCCATGTCTTCAAGATGATAGGCACCATTCTGAATTGTTTGAATGACTCAATAATGTCACACCCCAATTCTGGACTAACCGTTGGTGTGATGAACCGTCATGTGACCAACGGTTTAAACCAGGATCTCATATAAACTATACCCACCATAGTTAAACCAAACAAATTCCATAATAGTAATCAGAGATAATAATTAAATAATGAAAGTCTTATTAATAATGAACTGAGGTCTAGCATGATAAATAATTAAATAATCCAGTTATCTCCAAGTAACCAAAACATAAATATAACAAACTATTATAAATACCAAATACAAAAGTTAAATACTAAGCGTAATCATAGTTGAAACACTTGTTAGACGAGTCATATTCATCCTCCACAGCTTACTCATCCATAGCCACCATATGTCCATATGTTGGAGCATCGATTTAATCTTCAATCATAACACCTGCAACATCAGAAACTAAAAAGAACTACACGCGTGAGGGTCTGCTCTCCTACATGAGCTCAGTGAGTGAACAAAACAATGCAACAAACATATGCATGCATTCAAATCATATCTTTGGTCTGGTTTTAAGTTTGAAACTGTGCTATAGAAAGGTTTGGCGGCCACCGCACCTCTTCCCAATAGATCAAACACCATTGTCGTATACATCCACCCCATCATAGAATAGAGATAGAGCTAAAGTGTCTAGATCACATACCACCAATACTTTCCCTGATGCCCTACCCATACCAACACGTAAGTCCCTATTGACGAGGGGTTGTAAACTGAGCTCACAACTAACTAATCTTAATGCCATCCAAATGTATCCAAGGCCTCACCCCAGCATCCCTCAATACGTCCATAAAGATAGAGCTAAGGCCCCTTGACAGAGTCAAAGACCATACGGTCCAAGACCACCTCCCCTGATGCCCTATGACATAATAGTTCTACTATGGTAATGGTGATACGATGATGTCAGTGGGAAAGACTTGAGTAGAGATAGAGCTAGAGTCTAGTGACCAGGCTGAACCATAAGCCACGTCCTCCCCCTGATGCTCTACTCGCATCTAACACACTGACCACACACACAATCACATGACTATTCCTAGCATCATCATCATGTTATATATAGATAGAAATAAATATGCATGAGCAGAAATAGTAGTAATAATGGATGACATGTGAGATACACATTACAAGTATACAAGCATAGAATCATTCATTGCATTAGACAAATAAGATAAAATAGTTTTTTATTATCTAATTAGTTTAAGTCTTCTTCCCTCACCTTTGATTGATGTTTGTTCCTCTCTCAAGCTTTGGAAGTCACTTTGAATCTATTGGAAACCTAAACAATTAATGTATTGAAGTTAGGGATAGAGCTAAAGTGTCTACATCCACCCCACCATGGAATAGAGATGGAGCTAAAGTGTCCAGATCATCTACCACCAACATTTCTCCTGATGCCCTGCCCATACTAACACGTAAGCCCCTATTGGCAAGGGCTTGCAAACTGGGCTCGCAACTAACCAATCCTAATGCCATCCAAATATATCCAAGGCCTTACCCCAACATCCCTCAATACGTACATAGAGATAGAGCTAAGGCCCCCCGACAGAGTCAAAGACCATACTGTCTGAGACCACCTTAAATCTATTGGGAACTTAAACAATTAATGTATTTAAGTTAGGGATTAATTTCCTCAAGTTGCAGTAGTCAAAAAACTTGTTTGGTCTCAAAATATACTTGATGTTATCGTGTGGTTGCAGGTGTGGTCGAACCTATGGTCTCAATACATGCGACCACACACTGTGTAGTCGACCCCTGTGGTCGCATATGATGCTACCATAGCATGCGACCACACGATTATGGGAAACTTCCCGAATAGCTATGGTCAGTGCTCTGGTCACCCTGTGGTCGACCATAGCTGTGACCATACGAAGTTGGGTTGATTTTTACTTTTTCTACGAGTTCCTCCACTTGGATTATCAATGGGATTCACCCTAAGATCATTCTATGACCTTTAATCACAGTTTATCCTTGTCAATTTTCCCTAACCTATTCTCTTATGGTTTCCTATAGAAAAATCTATAACCGAAATCATTACATTAGATGTAACACATCAACTTGATGAAAAGGAACCTATCCTACCTAATCTAGCTTTTCAAAGATAGGTTCATACCTTAAGCTTGCTATAGAGAGATAAAACCCTTCTCTGTAAAACCTTTTCCAAAGCTTTCCTCTCCTTTTCTTCCTCTCTCTTTCTCTTTTAGGATTAAAATTTTAATTTGGGTTCTAAAAGAGTGAGAGAGGCTAAGGGACGTCCTTTATATAGAGGAAAACCTCCATATAGAGTCAAGAGATCACTTAAGATTTGGAAAGTTTCCAAATCACGGAGTCAGTCACAACATCATGCAGTCGCACGTGTGGTCGTAGAATCCGTCGACCACACATCCCAAATATGTGACCACACATTGTGTGGTCTCATGTGGTCGCCCACCCAACCAAAATTTATTAGTTTTTAATTTTTGACTAGTTACTTCTACACAAACTTAAACAGTTAATCACACCAACTAAATTTGACTTGTTGTTTACCGTATCTTGTGGTTTCTTCATACAATTGGTTCACTTGAGTCGGTTACGATGGGAAGACCAGTCACGACATGTAAACATAAGGTTAGACCGGGTTCGTAGCGTGCGGGTCTTACAACTCCACCACCCTTAAAAGAAATTTCGTCCTTGAAATTTATACGCACGGATTTTACAACTCCCCCACCCTCAAAAAAAATTTCATCCTCGAAATTTGAATATTCTTCGGAGTGAAATAGTTGGGAATACTATTTCTGCATGGCATTTTCCTCTTCTCATGTAATCTCTTTTATGTCTTGGCTTCACTAGGCTACCTTCACCTAATAAATATCCAGCTTCTGGAGATGTTGTACCTTCTAACTAGTGATCTAGGCTGGTACCACTTCAAAAGTTAAGTCTTCTGTCTAATCTAATGGATCCGTGGTCAATACCCGTGATGGAACTTTGACGTACTTCTTCAATAGAGACACGCAAAATGAATCATGCATACTGGACATGGATGGTAGTAACGCTAGTTGATATACAACTTTTCTACGTCTTTTTAAAATTTTATAAGGTCCAAAACATATATAGGACATAACTTTCCCTTCTTACCACACCATTTGGAACTACGCATAAGTGACATCATCAAGAATACTTTGTTGCTTATAGTGAACTTGTGATATTGGTCTCTTTTGACAACCTTGAGCTGTCTTGGCCCTTTCTTTGATCTTGTCTGCTACTTGATAGGTTTCTTTGACAAACTCAGGTCTTATGATTCTTTGTCCTCAGACTTCATTCCAAAATAGAGGAGTTTGACATTTCCTACCATATCACACTTCATAGATGACATCCATATGGTAGTTTGGTAGCAACTTCGATCAGTTGGAACTTCTGATCTCAAGCTCCTTTGAAAACAATTTCACAGGCTAGGAGAATACCTCCTAGGATCTATATAACCAGCTCCGACTATCCACCGGTTTAAGGGTGAAATGTGGTACTAAACTTCAACTTTGTTCCCATTGCTTTTTGTAGTCCCTCCTAAAACTTTGAGGTAAAGCGTGAGCCTCTATTTGACACTATGCTCTTAGGCATATCATTCAATCTAACAATATTACCCACATATAGCTTAGCTAGCTACTCCAAAGCACACCAAGGTCGTATAGTAATGAAACAAGCCATCTTTATAAGGCGATTAACAATCACCCAAACAACGTCAATCTATATGGGAGTCAGTGGTAAACAAGTGACATAGTCCATTGTAATATAGTTCCACTTCTAAACTGGCTTCGATAGTAGTTGTAGTAAGCCTGCTGGTTTTAGTCTTTCAGCCTTTACTTGCTAACAATTTAGACACTGAAACTCGCACTAAGCCACATCTGTTATCATTCTTCTTTACCAGTAAAATCTCTTCAAGTCATGACACATATTGGTATCCCAAGTTGTCCTGAATATAGAGTATAGTAGGCTCCTATCAATATCCTATTCATGATGTCAGAGTCTTCTCCTTCAAGTATTTGTAATCTACCTCTATATTTGAGTACCTTTTCCACATCCAAAGTAAGTCAAGGTTAGGTTTTCCCTTCTCTAAATCTACTTGCACCGCTCTTAGTTATGGATCTAACAAAATTACTGCTTTTACTTCGTCCATCAAATCAGAGATGATTTTAACGTTGTGAACGCAAGCGATGAACTATTTTTCCATAAGTTCTCCCTCAATTGGATCATCACGGGTTTTTATTATATGTTGGTCTTCTTCTAAATCAGAATCTGTTGCTGAGAAAAAAAAGATGGCATTTATACCAGGTCCTCCTTCTGGCTTCATTATTCCCCTTTTTGCTCAAAGGTTCAGCTACCACTTTAGCCTTGCTCAAGCGAGACTAAATATCACAGTCTTAATCTTTCAGGAGCTCCAACCATCTTCTCTGCCTCATGTTCAACTCTTTCTAGGTGAAGAGATAAATAAAACTCTCGTAATCCGATTTCATCTGAAATCCTTCTCTATATAGATAATAGAGAAATCTCGATTGCATGAATCACCGTCGGTAACTCCAAGTCATGAGTCAAGTAATTCTTTTCATAGTCTTTCAGTTGTCTTTAAGCGTAGACAATCACTTATTCTTCTTGTATCAGCACGCATCCTAGACCCAATCTGAAACATCGATGTATAGGTTAAAAGGTTCCCCTGATGCCATAACGATCAAGATGGGAGTTAATATCTACCTTGCTTTCAGAGTTTGAAAATATGCTTCATACTTGTCGGTCCAAAAAAACTTTTCCCCTTTCTTGGCCAGCTTAGGAGGTATTGCTATCCTAGAGTAATCCTCCATGAATCGTCTGTAATAACCAGCTACACCCAAGAAACTTCTAATCTCTGTAATGTTCTTAGGCACTTCTCACCATATATTTCTTCTATCTTACTAGGGTCCACTTTTATTCCTTCTGATGACACTACGTGACCCAAGAAAGTCATCTTGTTTAATCAGAACTCACACCTTTTGAATTGGCATAAAGCTTCTCCTTTCTCAGCCATTATAAGGCTGCTCTAAGGTCCGTTGCATGACTTTTTTTGTCTTTCGAATAGACCAAATATCATCGATAAAAGCTATGTCCAGAGTGTCCAACACATCATGGAATATCCGGTTCATAAGCTCTATAAAAGATGTAGGGCATTGGATAATCCAAGGGTATACCCAAGAACCCATAGTGCTCGAACTTGGTTCTGAAAGTCATCCTCAGAATGTCACTATCCTTGATCTTCAACTGATGATACCTTGACTGAAGAACAATCTTGGAGAACACCTTGGCATCTTGTAACTGATCGAACAAGTCATCTATTCATAGCAATGGATATCAATTCTTTTTGGTGAACTTATTCAATTCCCGATAGTCTATACATAGTCAAACACTACCGTTCTTCTCTTTCACGAATAGCACTGGTGCTTTTTGTGATGGAATACTTGGCTGATTAGATCCTTTGTCTAATAACTCCTATAGTTGAGTCTTCAGTTTCTTTAACTCTGTAGGAGCTATTCTATAGAGTGTATTAGACACAGGTGCCAACCTTGGTAACAAGTTGATAATGAACTCAGTCGCAAGATTAGGTGGCAACCCAGGTAAGTCTCCTGGAAACATATCAAGAAATTTACCCATCACATCACTATCTTTAATGTTCTGGTTCTATCCAGTGAACTGTAGCGGTGGTGGTGCAGTAGTGTTCCTTGTAAGCACCACAGTGGACTGAGCCCTGTATGGGCGGAATGGTCTATGATTGCCTCCACCTGAAGTCTCAGTAGCAGGCCTCTTCAGTCCCCTATTCTGAGCAAAGAAGCTATCTCTTTGACTGGATTCAATTACTCTGGAAATCTGCACAGCCTCATTATAAACTTTCTTCTCCAAACCCAAGATGTGCTCTCTAATGCTTCCTCGTAATCCCATGGTGAACCTACGAGTCTTGGTTTCTTTTTCTTGCATGCTTGCCGGTGCAAAGAAAAATAGCTCTTTATACCTTTGCTGGTAAGCATCAACAGTCGATTGAGATTGCTGCAGGTTGAGGAATTCCTTCTCTATTTGATCTCTGAAGCTCTTTGGAAAATATTTATCAAAGAAATCTCCCTTAAATATTGCCCAATCAATCTGAGTGTGCTTTACCTCTAAGTATGACCAAGTAGAATTCCACCAGGCATTTGCATCTTCCTTGAGCATGTGCGTAGCAAACAAAACCTTCTCATCCTCAGTACAAGTCATCAGACGGAAATTCTTCTCCATCTCAGCAACCCACTGTGCAGGCCATAGTGGTTTTCCTGATTTTCCTGTGAAAGAAGGGGGTTTCAGCTTCAAAAACCTATCCACCGCTCGACCTAAGTCATTCTACCCCTGTGCTTTCTTTCCATACCATGGTGGTGGATATGGATAGAAACAGTGATAGGCAGACGACGATGGAAATTTGTGTGGTGGTTGTAGATTCTGTCCTTGGCCAATTGGCCCAGAGCTACCATCCATTGGCAGTGTGGTGTTATTTCCCCTATATTCAAGTGTGCCTTCTGTAGGGATATATCTAGGTGGCCTGAACATCTTCAGCATCTCATCCAGGAACGTCTTCTATTGAGCTTCCATCTGATAAACCAAATTTGTGACAATCGTCTCCGAGTTAGAGTGAGGAGGGCCTGGCAAGTTTATCGGTGCCCTAGGGATCTGCCCTTCTCCACTTTCTGGGTTCTGATTTTGCACTTCAACATATCCAGTTTCCACATTTTCCTCAGTTTGGAGCACCCTGGAGTGGTGATGTTTCCATGAACCTCTTCGACCATTTCCGCCTACCATCCCAAACTAGTCTGTTTGGATCTGTGATGAAGACATAACACATGAGGTTCAGTCGAATAATCATAATAGTGTTAGTCTTTAACAATTGCAAGGCGAATAATCGAAATGGAAACTTAAAATTGAAATTTTTAAAATTTTTCCAAAATTTTTCTGGGTTGCACATAGCTGACCGGTCGCAACATACCGGTCGCTAGTCTGTAGAGTATGGTGAGACCGGTATGATCGATCGGTCAGCACCATCTCTTGATCGAGAGATAGCAGTCGCAGTACCCAGGGGGTACCGATCGATCGGTATGGGCAAAACCGTCGACCGGTATGCCCAGATTCCTCCTTAAAGTCGCGAAAAGTGAGATTTTTCTCACTTTTCTCTTCTTCTTCTTCTTCTCCGGTGGCGATTCCTCTCTGACTTTTTGAGTTGCTACGGTCCGAATGGTGATCTTAGAAGCCATTTCCTTCCGATCCGGACCTAGAACATTGCCTCAAAGTAAGTTCCTTCCTTCCATTCATCATTTTCATATCGTTTCTCTATGGTTCCAAGCCCAAAATTGAGGTTTTTCTTTGTTTAGGAAATTCTAACCATAGGAACTCTTTTCCTTCGGCTTAGAATGGGTTTAGGGACCTCTATGAGCAAAAGCCCTCAACCAATTTGAGGTTCTACCGAAAGGTTTTTACAAAAATCAAAATTTTTTATTTTTTAACCTAGGTTTTGGTAAAAAATCCATTTTGCTGAAATTTCCCAAATTTCTTGTTTAATTGATGAATGTTTGGATTCCATGAAGTGTTTGGGGGTTACATAAGTCCTCTTCCCCAAGTTTTTAGGTGAGTTCGAGGCTTTTGCTTGATTTGCTGTCATTATGTTGCAAAAATTTCTAAAAATTCTAATAATTTCTCATTATTTGTCTTTGTTTTGCAGTTTCAATGGCTCCGCGCAGAGGTGCCGGTAAGCGCTCATACGGTCTTGGCATGCACCTTCCTCATCCACCTGTTCCACAGCTCGATGAGCGGTAGTTTCATTTTGAGGAGGCACAAGCCCGCTTTCCCTGGTTTGAGGAGAAAAATATTGAGTCAGGACGATGGGCAAACCTAGAGCAGTTACAGCGGTTTGATGTTGAAGCCGCTTTTGGCAGGCTTGGTTGGTTATCTGTCATCACCTACACTGTAACCACCCGCCCCAACCTTGTCAAGAATTTCTATGCCAATCTGGAGATAGATGGAGATGTAAATGACTTCAATCAGTGCCGGGCACTCTCCAACCAGCTACGTCAAGGGTGTCCCCATCTCTTTTGACACTCACCAGCTCGCCGATCTCCTAGGGATTCCCAATGATGGGGACTTAGTCTACTGTGCCCCTAAGATGAAGGGCTTTCTCACTAACGATCTGTGCCAGGAGATCTCAGAGCAGCTACTTAACACTGGGGCGCCCATGAAGGCTGCTAGTTTGAACCTTGTGCCTCCGGTATACAGTCGCTTCATCCAGCACAACATTGTACCTCAGAGTGGCCAATATAGTGAGTTGTCTCAGCTCACTCAGTACCTGACCTACTGCGTCTACACTGGGGAGTGGGTCTATCTACCCTACATCATCATCAGGACCATGCATCAGGCTACACTGCCCGATCAGGCCAGCAACCTTCCATACGGTTGACTCATCACCACTCTTCTACGGCGATTACGAGTGGACATGAGGGATGAGATCGCCGTTGAGGATACTATGACTTCGGACATCGACTGGGATGCCATTCTGTAGATGCAGATGGATAACCTTCCGATCAGCGATGAGGACTTAGAGGCTCATCCTTGCCCACTCAGGAGGGTAGCAGCCACGGCAGCAGTAGCAGCAGTAGCCAATGCTGCTCATCCAGCAGAGGCAGAGAGTGATGATGAGGGTGGTGATGATCATATGGAGGATGTTTCAGCTCCAGCACCACAGCCCACATATACAGTGGGACCATCTCAGTCTCCTCCCGACATCGTGATGGGTATGTTCATGGAGATCAGGGACGCTCAGCGTGAGATGAGCCATGACTTGGGGCACTTGGCTCGCAGCCTCTGAGTCACTTAGGAGCAGGTGCACTGGCTCAGGGTCGCTTATGAGCGGGATTATGATATTTTTTACCCTATTCCTCCTATGCCTCCAACCCCATGATTGAGTTCTTATTTTTCCTCTCTTTTCACAATACAGTTTATATAACAGGATAACTGTCCGGCTTGTGGACCGTACCCTGTAGCACTTTTAACTTAGCACTCTTTAATGTTTTAATAGCAGTTTATGGTTTTGCCTATCTAGAGCATGTGCATTTATTAATTCCATATTTAATATAGTATGTTATGCTCTTCCTTATATAGTCTCAGGCATCAAACAAGTGCTTAAGGTGTGTTCTTATTAAGGCTTTTAAATTTTCCTATCTTAGTTCATCGACTCGGTTAAGTGCAATATGGTCTGTTGGACAGGGCCTAAGAGTTCTGATACCAAGTTGTCACACTCCAATTCTGGTCGAACCAGAAGTGTGAGTGAACCATCACTAAACCAACGGTTCACACCAGGATCTCAATAAGACCGTGTCCACTCATACAAGCCATTGCACATAACCACAATCAGAATATAATAAATACAGCGGAAGTCTTTAAATAAAATGAACTAAGCATCTATTGATAGATTTAAATAAATATTCAATTATCTAAATTCTCAAACATAAATAAATATCTTTACATCACTTTAATGTTAACCAAAAATAACTGAAACAAATAAAGAAAAATCCTAGAGATACACGCAGAAAGGGCACTCGCATGAAGGGTCATGCTCGTCCTCTCCTGCCTACACGTCCAGAGCAGCCACGCCTCCGTACGTCGATGCGTTGATGTAGTCATCCACCGTGTAACCTGCATCAACATCTAAAAAAGGTGTGTACACAAGGGTGAGCTCACAACTTAGCTCAGTAAGACAATTAGACTATGTAACATTTATATGCATGAATAACAATCATATTACATTATGGTCTGGTTTAAGTTTGCAATGTGCTATAGAAAGGATTGGCGGCCACCACACCTCTATACACGAGTGTGTGAAGCCGCCCAGTAGATCACACCATTGTCGTCCCACATGCACCCACCATGGAATAGAGATAGAGCTAAGGCATCCCAATCAACATCGCCAATACCTCCCCTGATGCCCTACCCATACCAACACGTAAGCCCCTATTGGCGAGGGCTTGCAAACTGGGTTCGCAACTAACCAATCCTATATGTCATCACAGTAGGCCCTATCCCAACATAGCTCCCTACGGCATAGAGATAGAGCTAGAGTCTGGTGGCCAGGCCGAAGACCACAGTACCACGTCCTCCCCCTAATGCCCTACCCGCACCAAGCATGCTAAGATAGAACGATACGAAAGGTAGACCCTATCCCAACATATCTCCCTACGGCATAGAGATAGAGCTAGAATCTGGTGGCCAGGCCGAAGACCACAGTGCCACGTCCTCCCCCAGATGCCCTACCCACACCAAGCATACTAAGATAGAATACTATGAAAAGGTGCTAGTGTGAAGAATGATCCCAGACCCCAGGCCCTTCCCATTCCACACACCAACGAAAATAATCACATGCCTAACAATCACATCCTAGCATAGCGAGTATGCATGAACAATAATAATAACTACAAGTAAAGGATGACATGCGAGTATGCACAAACATTAATCCATAGAGTCATAGTTATTAACAACGGTTTACTGTCCATTAGATTATTAGGGTTTAGGTCTGATTCCCTTACCTGTCGCTCGTTTCACAGCTTGCTCTGTGTCGCAAGGTCCAAACATGCTATCACAAGGTCCTATACGATATGAGGGTTTAGTTAGAATAGATTTATGTTGGTCGGAAAACCAAAAATGGTAAAACACATCTCATAGAGCTGACCAGTCACAGTACCGATCCCAGCACTGTGGGGAAACCTGCGACCAGTATGGTCAGTCGGTCCCCACAGACCAGCCCCCGGAAGGTATCGGTCATAGTACCGGTCGCACAGGGTGTAACCGGTATAGTCGACCGATATGTCTCCGAAAGACCATACGTCCGGTTTTCGACTGCCGTCGATCATCCCCTATTGATCCTAGGGTTCCTTCTACACATTCAAGGTCTGAGCACTTGGTTAGAGTTGTTTCCAACTCCATTCAAGTCCTAGCTTTGACGGTCTTCTTCCTATAACTCGAATCTAGGGTTTACTGACTAGATTAGGGTTTGTCGGCAAAAATAGGGTTTATCGGCAAAATAGGGTTTTAGATCAATACCTGCTTTGCATGGTAATGATCAAAGCAACCTAACCATACTAGAGTCATAATGTAAAAGAAGGTTTAAGCACTCACCGTCGACTGGCTGTAAGGTGTTCTTCGTCGAATAGCAATATCGGCTCTTCCTAGCTTCTCCTCCTTCTTCAGCCTCTTTCTCCTTTCTAGGGTTTGTGAAGATCAATGGAAGGGATTCTAGGAGGTTTAGAGGGGTTTATATTGCCTAGGTTTAGGTTTAGGAAGTCTCTTAAGATTAGGAAAGTCCTAGGGTTCAGAATTTGGAAAGTAGGACTTGCAGAGATCCGATTCTGGATCTTGGTAGTCTGCTGTGGAGACTATACCGGTTGACCGGTACCAAGACCGGTACCATCGACTGGTATGAATAAATTCATACTTAATTTGGTCTGTTTGGTCTGATTTCATACCTGGTTGTCATCCGCTCATCCCGTCTGGCCCGGTGATGATTGGAAGACCTGTTACGACATGAAATCAAGGTTTAGATCGGGTTCATGGAGTGCGGGTCTTACACTAGAGCGTCCACATAGTCCTCCACAATATTGCTTACATCAACATCTAAAAATGGTCTATATACAAGTTATCACACCCCAATACTGACTGAACCAAAAGTGTGATTGAACTGTCACTAAACCAACGGTTCACACCAGGATCTCAATAAGACCATGTCCACTAATACAAACCATTACACATAACCATAATCAGAATATAAATAAATACAGCGAAAGTCTTAATATAAATAAATTGAGTATTCTATTGATAAATAAAATAAATTATCTGATTATTCAAATACCAAGACATAAATAAATATCTTTACATTGTTTATAAAACTCTAACTGAAATAAATCAACTAACTAAATTAACATATCCTAGAGGTATACGCAGAAAGGGCACTCACATGAAGCGTCATGCTCGTCCTCCCCTACTTGCACTTCTAAAGTAGCAACACCTCCATACATTGGAGCGTCCACGTAGTCCTCCACAGTATAGCCTGCATTAGCATCTAAAAATGGTGTATACACAAGGGTGAGCTCACAACTTAGCTCAGTAAGAAAATCAAATAATGCAACAAACAACATGCATGAATAACATTCACATTATGGTCTGGTTTTAAGTTTACAATGTGCTATAGAAAGGATTGGCGGCCACCGCACCTCTATACACGAGTGTGTGAATCCACCCAATGGATCAAACACCACTATCGTCCCACATACACCCACCATGGAATAGGGATAGAGCTAAAGTGTCTGGATCACACACCGCCAACACTTTCCCTCATGCTCTACCCATACCAACATGTAAGCCCCTGTTGACGAAGGCTTACAAACTGGGCTCGTAACTAACCAATCCTATATGTCATCATAGTAGGTCCTATCCCATACAGCTCCCTATGGCATAGAGAGAGGGCTAGAGTCTGGTGGCCAGGCCAGAGACCACAATGCCATGTGCTCCCCTTGATACCCTACCCGCACCAAGCATGCTAAGATAGTAACGATTCGAAAGGTGCTAGTGTGAGGAATGATCCAAGACCCCAGGCCCTTCCCATTCCACACACCAACGAAAACAATCACATGCCTAACAATCACATCCTAGCATAGCGAGTATGCATGAATAATATAATAACCAAAAGTAAAGATGACATGTGAATATGCACAAGTAACACACCATAGAACAGTAGTTATTAATAACGTTTTACTGTTATTAGTTAATTAGGGTTTGAATCCGATTCCCTTACCTAACGCCTGATTGCTAGCTTGTTCCACGTTATAGTGTCTAATCTTGCTATCACAGGGTCCTATACGATGTTAGGGTTTAGTTAGAATTGGTTCCTTAAGGTTTACATTGGTCGAAATCCAACTGGTATCAAAATAAACCCAATATAGTGTATACCGGTCGCAGGTACCGGTCACTGCCCTGTAGGGAATGGTGCGACTTGTATGGTCAATCGATCCCTTCATGACCAGCTCCCAAGAGGTACCGATCGATGTATCGGTCGCATATGGTGCGACCAGTTTACCTCCAGAAAACCACCAACTTGGTGTTCGTCTCCCGTTAGTCATCCGTTATGGCTTCTAGGGTTCCTCCTATGCCTTCTAGGCTTGAGAAATGTTTTAGGATTGTTTTTATCTTTCATTCAAAGCCTACATTCTAAGAAATCTTAGTTTAGAATTCAAATCTAGGGTTTTTCAACCGAATTAGGGTTTGATGAGAAGGGATTTTGATCAATACCTAGCCTTGCATGGTATTGATCAGTCATGATCAGTCATTCATAATGCTTAACTTAGAGTGATGTTCAAGCACTTACCGTTGGTTCTCAACTATGGTGTTCTTTGTCCAACGGCGGCTCCTCTTCTACTTTTCTTAGCTCTTTCTCCTCTTCAAATCTCTTTATCCTCTCTAGGGTTTGTGAGGATCAATCAAAGAGGTTTAAGGAGATTTAAGAGTCCTTAAATAGACTAGGATGGGGTTTAGGAAGTTTCCCTAGGTTAGGAAAGTCTTTAGGATTGAGATTTGGCAAGCGGGACCTATAGAGATCTATTTTTGGATCTAACGAGTCTGCTCGCACAGACATACCGGTCGATCGGTATATAGACCGGTATGATGAGACCGGTACTGTATGACCCATAACGAACTAATCGGTCTTACCACCTTGTACCAGGTCTACCTATCATGGTTGAGCCAAGTGGACCAACTGTGTGAAGAAATCACAAGACCAGGTATGAAGTCTAACCCAAAAACAGTAAATGAGAGGGTAGGGTCACATGCCTAAATAGGTAGGGTCAACCCCACCTCAACAAAAGTCCAACCCATCACTTTCTAGTTGTAGGGTCGCTTGACTAAGAAGGTGTAGGGTCAACGGATTCTATGACCCTTCCGACCCTATGATGACAGACAGAAACCAAAAATTAGGAAACTTTCCTAATCCAAAGGGGGTTCTTTCCTAAACTAAGTAGGGCTTATTATGGAGGGTTTTTCTCTATAAATAAGACGTCCCTTAGCCTCTTTCACTCCTTTAGAACCCTAATTGAGAGTGAGAGAAAGAGAAAGAGAAGGAAACTTGGAGAAGAAGACTAAGGAAGAGGAGGAAGTTCAGAGAAACCTCTGAATTAAGGTATGAAAATAATTCCTTACCTAAATAGGAGAGTCTAGAATGGTTATGAAGAACATAGGATTAGGAGAAACCCAAATCATCTATCCATGGATAAGTTCCAAGAGATTCCATGGAGGAAATCATTATAGACTATGAATAGTATATAAATTATAGTTTTGAGCCATAGAACAATCATAGAATGGACCATGAAAGTAAGCCAAAGGATCCAAACATGAAGGGATGGACTTTAGAATGAAAGGTCGACTCAGAATACATGTGGTCGCACGTAGGGTCGAATGATGTCCGACCCTACGAGACCACATGATCGACCACATCCCCTTGGGAAGTCCCAGGGAGGGTGTGGTCACACGTAGGGTCAAATGGTATCCGACCCCACCTGTGACTCTACACCCGAGGATCGTAGAAACTGCTACCCTAGGTGCTACCCTACCTGCGACCCTATAGGTTCTGTCAGTCTAAATCTATTGGAACTAATTTTAATTAAAATCTATCAACTTGTTAGGTCTTTCTAGTGATTTAAAAGTGATTCATAAAGCTTGAACGAGGATCTATGCTCAATCAAAGGTGAGGGAACAAGACTTAAACTAATTGATTAATAATAAACTATTTTCATTTATTGAGTCCAACACCATGAATGATTCTATGCTTGTATGCTTGTAATGCACATATCACATGTCATCCACTATTTCTGTTATTACTGTTCATGCATATTTAATTTTTGTTTATTTATAACATGATGATGATGATGATGATGCTAGGAATAGGCATGTGAATGTATGTGTGTGGTTAGTTTACTTGATGCGAGTGGAGCATCAGGGGGAGGACGTGACACTGTGGTTCATCCTGGTCACCAGACTCTAGCTTTATCTCTACTCAAGTCTTGTCCACTAACATCGTCGTATTGTCGTTACCTTAGCAGAACTATTATGTCATAGGGCATTAGGGGAGGTGGTCTCGGACCGTGTAGTCTATGACTCTGCGGGGGGCCTTAGCTCTATCTCTATGGACATATTGAGAGATGCTGGGGTGAGGCCTTAGATACACTGTTTAACATTATGATTGGTTAGTTGCGAGCCCAGTTTGCAAGCCCTCGTCAACAGAGGCTTACGTGTTGGTATGGATAGAGCATCAGGGAAAGTGTGATGCAGTGCGGTCCTAAGCACTTTAGCTCTATCTCTAATCCATGGTGGGTGCATGTCGGGGCGGCAATGGTGTTTGATCCATTGGGCGATTCCATACATTTGTGTATAGAGGTGCGACGGCCACCTATCCTTTCTATTGCACATTGCAAAAACCAGACTAAAGATATGAACTGAATGCATGCATATGTTTGTTGTATTGTTTTGTTTGCTCACTGAGCCATAATGTGTGCTCACCCTTTTCGAATTCGAATATTTTTAGTTGATGATGCAGGTACGACTGTGGAAGATTATATGAATGTTCCCACATACGGGCATGTTGCGGCGATGGACGCAGAGGCTATAATGGAGTCGCACGATCCATTATGCGAATGCAATTCATGCATTTTTTATTAGTTTTTTATTTGGATTATTAAGGAAATGTAATTATTATTTATTTATTTATGTATTAGTCAATGAAAGATAATTGGATATTTTATTTATGTTATCATTCTTAGATTCTCAGTTCATTTAATATATAAGACTTATGTTATTGTTTATTTACTCTGATTATGGTTGTGGATGTGTATGGTTTAAGCAATGGACACAGCCTATTCGAGATCCTGATTGAACCATTGGTTTATTAGCGGTTCATCATATCATTCTGAATAGTGTGGAATTGGGGTGTGATAGGTATGACAATTATCCTAAATTTATGTCAATTTTTGTACTTGATTGTCATCTGCTCATCCCGTCTGATCCAGTTATGATTGAAAGACCTGTTACGACATGAAATAGAGGTTTAGATCGGGTTTATAGAGTGCGGGTCTTACAAGTAGTACCCTTAGTCAATATAAAATTACATAAATATACTTTAGGGTAAAAACTTGTTGCTAACTCCAATGAAACCCACAAACTACTCATTGTTGCTTCTTCTCCAACAAAACCCACAAACAAAGAAGATGCAACATTGGATCTTTTTCAGCAGCCACTACCTCTGCCATTGTTCGCTGCAATTGGAGGTGGAATTCCAGAGACAAATGGTAATGGTGGTTCTTCTGCATCATCAGAATCGAAAGGGAATCTAAACCTGAGTATTATCATAATCTCTCTCATCTTAATTGCAGTGCTTCTCTTCTCCGTCTTACTTTATCTCCTCATTCGCTACTTCAACGGCTCCTCCTCATCCTCTTCTAGCAATCACCACATGGTTTCTGCAGATCATGCTCTTTGCCTATCCAGCTGCCGTGTGTCCTCTAAGTATCATCAGTACCTGGTTGACTCGCTCCCTCTCTTCTCCCTTACACTCACTCATTCATCTCAAAAACTCATCATCAAATGATTGTGCCATTTATTTATCCAAACTCGAGCCTCACGATCAGCTACATTTGCTTCTACTTATGTATCGCACCAGTAATTCCGTTAATTACTCCAGATGCTATGTATCTTTTAGAAAAGAAATTCCAAAATTTAGACATTTCTTAACTAATTATTTTGTTTATTTTTGTTTCTACAGAAAATTCCAGAACTTGGCATATATAAGTCTCAAGTGGGAGTTAGTGAAGAAGGAGCTGCTCATAGGAATGACTTTGCAGATCCCCCTCCAGCCACTCTTATCGACATGGGGGAGATCATGCTGTAGTCCTTCTACAAGCCCTAATTGAGTTCATCGCTTGCTGTCACAACCAAGAATGCCAAAAGAAGAAAAAATCCAGAACCGATAACTTATTTTAGAGATGATGCCTTAGACAAAGGTTCTCATTGATGAAGAGTAAAACATCAAAATCCCTTACCAAAAGCTTCCCATAATTGTCTAAATGGATCACTTGCAAATTGCACACCAAATTGAACAGAAGGCAAGCTGATAAAGAGATTGTGGTCAAATAAGTCCATGAGAAACCATGGCTAGTAACATAGCAACTGATTGCCACCAGAAATCATCATACATGTATATATTACGAAAAATCTCATGCGCAGTCTTCAAAAGGATGCATGGCAATATCCAGAAAATTAGCAAGCAGAAGAAATGCTAGAGAATATTTATAAAAAAAAAGGTTAGATTTATCTTAACGTTGGGGAAGAAGAAGAAGAAGTTGGAGAACTTGCTGAGGTCTCGTTCCAGAGCATCAAGAAATCCCAATATCCGACTATTTTTTGTGGTCCGCCATCTTCAACACCACCACCACTATTAGTACATTAGCAGTTAGTGGTTCCATAGCATGCCAGACCGGCTATTGATGGATGCTGATTTAGAAAATCTTCCTGTGGAAAGGCTCTACCAACATTGGAAACCGAACATACACCGGTGGTGATGACCACAGGTGCTAGAGGAGCATCATTGATGAGGTAAGGAAAAGGTAGTCGGAATGAGAGGCAGCGAGGTAGTAGTCGAAATCAAAAAATTCCTCTTACTAAGGTTTCTCTCTCTCTCTCTCTCTCTCTCTCTCTCTCTCTCTCTCTCTCTCTCTCTCTCACTCTCACTCTCCTATCCCATCCATTATTCGTTTTTAAAATACTATAATTTTGAAGGGTATTTTTGTCTATCTAAATTTTAAGTTAACACCATTAGTAATAAGGTAATAGACAGTAAATCCAAAAGACATAGGGTAATTTTATGTAGTAAAGCAATTGTCAAGGGGGTGTCTGAGTAAATTTTCCGTTTTATTTTAATGCTTTCCATATGGTATACTTCTAAATCATAAGTCCACTTTCATATATGATTAAAATTATTTTAATGCTTTCCATGGCTTTTCCTCTCCTTTGGTCCTCACTCTCTTCCTCTCCCTCCCGATAGTGAAACAGTTTAAGAACCGTAAAACTGAAACCGATTAATAATTGGTAATGGTAAGCATTTTGAAACCGTTTATTAAATGGTTCAATTTTAGTTTTACTATTACACGCCGAACCGTACCATTAAACCGAAACCGCACCATTTAACAACCTTATTCCCTAGAAATAAAGGAAAAAGAAACCTCAAAGTTACACCGAGTGATATTAAAACCACATTTTTTTTATCATCAAAATATTTTCTAAGATCTATTAAAAATCAGTACAAAATAATATAAAAATATTAACATTTTAAATAAGAAAAAATAGTTTCTTGAAATGTAATACAAAAAGTTAGGAAACAAATATTCAGAATTTGTCCCAAAATTCAGGATGTTTTTTTCCTAAAACAATGAAGTTATCTTCATACCAATAGACACTACACCCATGGAAGGCTCCACCCCCATCCTATAGTTAAATTCATTCCCTCCTTCATATTCAAATATACTTCTTTGTTTTATCTAGCCAAAAAAAATATGTCAAAAAATTATAAATTATAATTTATAAATGGAAGAAGGATCTACACACTAATGAAACATATCATAATGTGATACATTAACATACATTTAGTCTTTGGATGGGAATCATTTAATTAGAAAATGTTGGATAAGAAAAGAGAATTAATGAGGAGAAAGACAACCAAAGGAGATTGCCTCTTGAAGGCAGTCCCCAAAGCCTTGCCTCTAGTTCCAGTGGCTGGGCTGTCTAGTGAGTGATCTGAGTGATCTGACAGCTTCAGATTCCTTGGGTGGCCCAACCTGCTATAGAGGATGCAAACTCCAAAGCCTTCCCTGTTTTAGAATGAAGGCAACTTTAAGGCAGCTTAAGAGTTTCTTTTGGCTGCACCTAGTCCTTTTGGGACCACCATCACTTTTAAATTTATACCCCTTATCAATGTGGTAAATATAGGACTATAGAGTAGCAATTCTTTGGTTGGGCTGCCAAGGAAATGAATATCGTATTTCCTGCAAAGAGAATTAAAAAGAACGGAAGTGAAATTTTTAAGTTTAAAAAGGAAATTTTTGCTATCTTTATAGCACAAGCTATCAAATAAAAATCATCTCCTATCATTGGAGAGGAGCCAGCCGTGATCACACGGATGACCTTCACTTGAACGCTTATCGGTATGAGCGCCAAGTGAAGGCTAGTCATGTGATCATGACTGACGCCCCTCCAACGACAAGAGACAATTTTTTCCCATGCTATCACATTACTATATAATTAATACCAAATCATTCCATTTTTGGTTATTAACTTACACTTTACTTTGCATCCAAATCTCTTGCATTTGGAAAGTAAAATAAAATTTGCATCTAAAAGTATCATTACTAATGTGCAATAAGAAATTTAAGTCATTAATACAATCATGTTAAGTACTAGCTATAAAAGTTTTCTTTTTGGGAGAATTACTTGTACCTCCCCTGGCTTATGACTTATTTCCATCCAGTACCCAGTAGTTTTTGACAACTACAGTTACTACCCCTAATTTCAATAATGTGTTACACACAAACCCAATCCGTTAGTTGATATCTGTTAAATGCTGATGTAATATTATCCTCAAAATTTTAAAGACAAAACTACCCTTATTAATGAGGTAGTGAAGTTTCTTCTCTGTCCTTAATGGAACATGAAGTTCCATTATTAGGTTTACATCATACCTACAAATAAAAACCCCTTCCACGACAATATATGACTTCTTTCAAATCTCCCTTCCCTTCCCTTCCCCCGTCAGTGGTGTATTGTTTATTTGGAGAGCATCTCCGGCATAGACGGTGTAGGTTTCAGAGGCTAGTTCAGATTTTCTTTTGTCTGCTCGTAAAAGTTTTCATTCTTTCTCTGGTTTTTCTCTTACCATCTCTCGGGGAGAATTTATCCTTCTCCTTTGTCGATTTAATCAGAGATCTTTGATCTCCCAGGGGGATTTCACCCCTCCCACTATTACCAGTTGTCTCACTACAACTTGTGTGTACAACACCTTGCAACAAGGGATCCGCCTCAAACCCACCTAATCTCTACAACTTTTCACTGATGCCAATATCTCTCCCCACTACCACTCAACAGACCAAATAGAAGAGCCCAAAAATCATAATCACCAAGCTGTTTCGGGAATTGACAAACCTCCACTGAATGTAGCTGGTAAAGCAAAAAAAGTTTTGACAAGATCACCATCCAAAAAAAAGTTTATCCTTGAGATGTCTGATACAGGAGAAACCAAAGACCTTTTCTTATTGCCAGGGACAGAACAAGAAAGAAACCTCAGATTCATAGTTTAAGTTTTGTTTTGGACTTCTATTTCACAGGCTATGTTCACGGCAAGTGTTCCTGCTCTCATTGTTGCCTCAGATTCATTGTTTAGGTTTAATGAGTTGCACATCATTTCTCCGTCGCCTTAAATTAAGAATCATAATATGAACTGTCACACCCCAATTCTAGAGTAACCAATGGTGTGATGAACAGTCATAAGAACCAACGATTCAAACCAGGATCTCATATAGGCTATGCCAATCATGTTAAACTAAAATACATTTCACAGTAATAATCAGAGATAATAATTAAATAGCAAAAGTCTTATTAATAATGAACTGAGGTCTACATGATAAATGATTTAATAGTCTAGTCATCTCCAAGTAACTAAAACATAATTAATACCTATTACATGTATCAAAATACAAAAATTAACCACCAAGCATAAATAAAGTTGAAACACTCGCTTGACAAGTCATATTCGTCATCCACAGCTTGCACATCCATAGCCGCCACATGTCCATACGTTGGCGCATCAATATAATCTTTGACAATAACAATTGCAACATCAGAAACTAAAAAGAATTGGGTGCGCGAGGGTCAGCTCTCCAACTTGAGCTCAATGAGTAAATAAAACAATGCAACAAACATAAACATGCATTCAATTCATATCTTAGATCTGATTTTAAAGTTTACAATGTGCTATAGAAAGGTTTGGTGGCCCCTATACCTCTATACACAAGTGTGTGAATCCGCCCAATGAATCAAACACCATTGCCATCCCACATACACCCACCATGGAATAGAGATAGAGCTAAAGTGTCTAGATAACACACCGCCAATACTTCCCCCGATGCCCTACCCATACCAATACTTAAGCCCCTATTGGAGAAGGCTTACAAACTGGGCTCACAACTAACTAATCCTAATGCCATCTCATGTATCCAAGGCCTCACCCCACCATCCCACAATACGTCCATAGAGATAAAGCTAAGGCCCCCCGATAGAGTCAAAGACCACACGATCTGAGACCACCTCCCCTGATGCCCGACAATGTAATAGTTCTACTAAGGTAATGGCAATACGATGATGTCAGTGGGCAAGACTTGAGTAGAGATAGAATTAGAGTCTGGTGACCAGGTCAGAGACCATAATGCCCCGTCCTCCCCCTGATGCCTCACTCTCATCTAATGCACTAACCACACACACAATCGCATGCATATTCCTAGCATCATCATTGTAAGACCTGTATCGAACTAACCGGTCTTACCATCTTGTACTAGGTCTACCTATCATGGTCGAGCCAAGTGGACCAAGTGCGTGAAGAAACTATAAGACCAGATATAAAGTTTAACTCAAAAATAGTTAAATATGAGGGTAGAGTTGCATGCCTAAATAAGTGTGACCGACCCCACCTCAAAAGTGTCCCACCCATGAATTTTTGGTCGTGGGGTCTCATGTCTTAAAAAACATAGGGTCGACAAATTCTGCGACCCTACTTTCGACCCTACGAAAATAGTCAGAAACCAGAAATTGGGAAACCTTCCTAATTCAAAGGGGGGCTTTCCTAAACTCATTGGGACACATTATGGAAGATTTTCCTCTATAAATAAGATGTCCCTTAGCCTCTTTCACTCCTTTAGAACCCTAATTGAAAGTGAAAGAAGGAGAAGAGAAGGAAGAGAAGGAAAATTAAAGAAGAAGACTAAGGAAGATGAAGTTCAGAGAAATCTCTAAATCTCAGTAAACTCAAGGTATGAACCTAAATCTCTACATGAATTAAGAGCCTAGAATAGTTTATAAAGAACAGAAGATTAGGAGAAACCCAAATCATCCATCCATGGACAAATTCTAAGAGATTCCATGGAGGAAATCATTATGGACAATGAATGGTGAATAAATTATAGTTTTGAGCATAGAGCAATCATAGGATGGACCATGATAGCAAGCCAAAGGATCCAAACATCAAGGAATGGACTTAAGAGTATAAAAAGAACACGTGTGGTCGCACGTAGGGTCAAATGATATCTGACCCTACGAGACCACATGATCGACCACATGCCTTGGGAAGTCCCAGGGAGGGTGTAGTCGCATGTAGGGTTGAATTATGTTTGACCCCACCTGCGACCCTACACCCTGGGGTCGCAGAAACTGCTACCCTAGGTGCGACCCTACCCCTGTGGTCGCAGAAACTGAGACCCTAGGTGCTACCTCACCTGCGACCCCTCAGCTTTTGTTAGCCTAAACATATTGGAATTAATTCTAATTAAAATCTATCGACTTGTTAGGTATTTTTAGTGATTTAAAAATGAATTATAAAGCTTGAACAAGGATCTACTAGCAATCAAAGGTGAGGGAACAAGACCTAAACTAATTGATTAATAATAAACTATTTTTATTTATTGAGTCCAATGCCATAAATGATTCTATGCTTGCATGCGTGTATTGTGCATTTCACATGTCATCTAATATTCCTGCTATTAATGTTCATGCATATCTAATTCAGTTTATTTATAACATGATGATGATGATGATGCTAGAAATAGGCATGTAAATGTTTGTATGTGGTTAGTGTACTTGATGCGAGT
Organism: Protea cynaroides; assembly: GCA_028583415.1. Taxonomy (NCBI): domain Eukaryota; kingdom Viridiplantae; phylum Streptophyta; class Magnoliopsida; order Proteales; family Proteaceae; genus Protea; species Protea cynaroides. The sequence continues at coordinate 22,812,550 of CM053267.1, forward strand.
GGGGCATCACTTGATGTGAATGATGCAGGTACCACCGTAGAAGACTATATGAATGCTCCGATGTATGGACATGCGACGGCGATGGAAGCAGAAGTCATGATGGAGTCGCATGATTCATCATGCGAGTGCAACCCATGCATCTTCGATTAGATTTTTATTATTAAGGAAATGTAATTGATTATTTTATTTTATTTTATGTCTTAGTCAATGGAGGATAAATGGATAATTTATTTATGTTATAATTGTTAGACTCTCAGTTCATTAGTATAAAGTCTTTCGCTATTGTTTATTTACTCTGATTATGGTTGTGGATGTGTATGGTTTAAGCAAATGGACATAGCATATTCGAGATCCTGGTTAAACCATTGATTTATTGATGGTTCATCACACCATTCTGAATAGTACAAAATTAGGGTGTGCCAACTTGGTATCAGAGCTCTCAGGCCCTGTCTATTAAACCAGTATACTTCCACAAAAGTGTGTGAACTGTGTTAGGATAAATTTAAAAGTTGTAATAATAACACACCATAAGCACCTATGTTGTATGAGACAAAATTAAGAAAGAGAATAATACATATATAAAAGGAAAAACAAGTTTCATATAGACTCGAGTAAAAGCAACGTATATATATATATATATATATATATATATATATATATATATATATATATATCCAAATCAGAGTACGATCCATAATCCAGATAGTTACTCTGAAGTACAAGGAAAAATAAAAAAAAATATACATCATGGAGCTGAAGGTGCTGGAGGAGGAGGTGCCTCACGATCTCTATCGTAATCCTCAGCATACACTCTAGTCAACCAGGCTACCTGAGTGTGGGTCGTCTGGAGACTAGCTGTCAACTCGGTCATTCGCTGATTAGACGCACACTGAGCATCTAGAAGCTCTCTTACTCTCAAATCAGTCACGCACTGAGCCTCTCTAATCTCACACAGTAACCCCATCATATCATCAGATGGCAGGTGTGAAGGACCAGTAGTGTGTGAAAGAGCCCGAGATGGACCAGCTCCAGTATAATATAGTGGTGATGGAGGAGGTATGGCGTCTACATCCATGAACATACGATCATCATCCTCAGCATCACCCCTATGGACCCTTGCTGCTGCTGCCGCCTCAGCGTCTGCTATGTCTACCCGGGTACGAGGACGCACCAGAGCATTCCTTTCATCAATACTAACCTGTGCATCCTGCATACCCATCCTACAGATGGCCTCCCAGTCAAGGTCCGATGAGAAGGTATCCTCATGAATCCTCTCATCCAATAAATCGACGTGTAGGCATGTGAGCAAAGTAGTGATCAAACGTCTGTAGGGCAGGTTTCCTAGCTGACCAGGTAGCGTAGCATGGATCATCATTCGGATGATAATATAAGGAAGACAGACAGGCTGCCTAGTGTAAATGCAGTACAGGACATACTGGTTCAATTGAGAAATCCTATCATAGTGGCCACTCTTGGGGATCAGTTTATGCTGGATGATCTTGCAGTACACCCGAGGCTCTGGCCATAAGTTGATCGCCTTCATCTCCCAGCGATCATCTCTAAGAAGCGGACTATCAATTTCAACACGCATCATCAAGGATAGGAACTAGGGTTCCTTAGGAGCACAGTACACCAAGGGGCCGTTGTTTCGGCCCAGATCTATCCTGTGGGTCCTCCAAGCTGACTAGATCTGCAAGACAAGGAAAGGCAAAGGAGGGGGGGAGGCAGGCTGGATGCCCCGGGTCCACTCCGATGCCAAAGTTAGGGCTCTGTAAACATTCAGTGGGCTCGGTGTCGAGCCCACGAAGATATTATAGAAAAGTGTGGGGTGAGGTGAGATTTTCGGTCCCAAGTGTCAAAGCGTGAATCTCTAGGAGTAAATGAGCAGTAAATGTTGTCCGTAAAAAACCTCGGGATTCGCCCTATTTATAGTGAATAGTGTAAATTCCTCAGAATACCGATTTTACCCTTTGTTCTTGTATTTGAGGGGCCTTCTTATGTCAAATAGGGGGTCTCCACGTGGCTCTGAGATTGAGTCCTATGTGTCAGGGCCTCATTGCCAGTGTGGCGTAGTTCCCTAACACTTGCCTCGTTGCCCTGCCAAATCTGTAAGGTTTGGCTGAGCAAAAAATAGTAATGGGTTCTCCCCCTAACAACTTGCCTCGTTGCTCTGCTGAATTCAGAAGATTCGGCCTATGTGTACTGTACTTTCTTTCCTGTTGAGGTGGGCGGTTCGGGCCAACTTCTGTGGTTAATTACCTCAGGGCTGGGCTGTGGTGAAAAAACTGATGCTGAAAAATACCACGCCGAGGTGGTCGCCGCGGCCCATCTTCCACAGTCAGAGGGGTGTGGAGAGAGGCCGAGGCTGAACAAGACCAATGTGGGCACCACGGCTCGATCACGTCGACCATTGCTGAGGGCGAAGGTCTGAGGCCGATGTGGGCACTACGACCTGATCACGTCGGTCATAGCTGAGGGCGGAGGTCCAAGGCCGATGTGGGTACTGCGGCCCGATCACGTCGGTCATTGCTGAGGGCAGAGGTCCGAGGCCGTCACGCGCTGATCACGTGATCCGAGCCAATATAACCGATGTGGGCACTGCGGCCAATACACATCGGTCTTTGCTGAGGAAGGAAGTTTGAGGCCGTCACGCACCGATCACGTGATCCGAGGCCGTCATGCACCGATCACGTGAGAATGGTGCATTATAAAAAGGGGTCGTGGGGTATGGAGGTCCCTCACTCTGAAATCACTGTTTTAGCCACTTACATCGGTTTCTCCTCTTCACCTTGGTACGTTCTTTGCGCATTGGCTCGGATATCTCACAGCAGCTCGGACCTTTGACGTCGGTACTGCCTTCAGATCAGTAATTAGTAAGTATTCATCTTTTCTTCTAAGTCTTTTTGAAATATGGCTGACGTGGGTAGGGAGGCCGAAGTGGAAGTAGACATAGAGAATGCGGGGACATCTTCCAACAACAGTAATAGTAGCTCGTCCTCGTCCGGAAGCGGGACGACCTCGGGCACGTCCTCACCTAGTGGATCAGTGCGATGGGTATCCGAGGGCGGTCCCGAGGTGGAGCTGATTATTGAGGAAGAGGTCAAAGGGGGACAGCCAGGACCCACCGCTGGGCCCTCACGACGTGATCTTTTGGTGGGCATGTCAACGCATGAGGTTGGCTCCGAAGTCTTGATCCAGGCTCGAGAAGAGGCCGAGGCCCCCCTAGAGTTTGATGCTCGTAGTGAGGTTTGCCTTTTGTCTAAGGCTGAGTTCGACAGTCTCTGGGAGCAGTACCAGATACCGGATGACGTGGAGATTAGAATGCCCACTGAGGGGGAGCGAGCCTGCTGGAGTCGGAAGTTGGAACTGTGCGTCAAGATTGAGATGTTTAAGGCCGGCTTCCGAGTGCCGGTACCGAAGTTGGTGGGAGAAATCCTGAAGTACTACCAAGTGGCCCCTATCCAACTGATGCCGAACTCTTGGAAGAACTTGATGGCGTTCGTCATCTACTTCCAGAGGTTGGGGAACGTACCGACGCTGAACATGTTCCGCCACATGTTCACCTTCAACGACTATTGTAGGACAGGGTGGTATTATTTTGCCAAGAAGCCCGACTTCGGCAACCTCCTAGCCGACAAGCCGACCTCAATCAAGCTGTGGAAGAACAAATTCTTCTACATCCGTGGTGATGACGTGCTGCTGGAGAACGTGTGGAAGAAGTTAGACACCGAGACACTCAACACGGACGTACCCCTGATGCCCGTGGAGTCTGAGATGTTGCGGCGTGCTCGGCATTCCGAGGGGGCTCCCATCCGCGTGGCCTAACTGAAGGATCCCCTCGTTTTGCACGAGAACCGTCTATGTGAGTATTATTTTGACATTGAGCTGGCCGATGTTGACTTACTAACTGGGCTGATTCTGTTGTTGTTTCTCGTAGTGAAGCTAAACAAGACCTACCTGATGGAGCTGAGGAAGAAGGATGAGGCTCGGAAGGAGGCCCCGAGGAAGAGGGCCCAGGAGGAGCAAATCATGAAGGCGTCGGCGGATCAGGCCGGTGCTGAGGTGGACTTGACGAAGAGGCCATCAAAGAGGACACGTAAGTTCTCACCTGATACTGCCTTCGCCGAGGCCGCGCGTGTCTATGCAATAGCACTGACTCCGCGGTACCGTGTGCTTGATTTTTCAGGAAAGGGTAGTACCACGGCCTGGCTGGAGGCAGTCCTTGCACTTGGAGAGGCATCAGGAGTCAACGCGGCTAGGCAGCCTACCCCGATACGGGTTCAGACGTCCCCGGCTTCAACACCAACGAGGCCGAGGGTGATTCAAAGGCAGGGGGAGTCCCCAGTGAGATTAGACGCCTCCCCCTGATGGGTCCCCGTCCGTGGGACCGCACTGGTGATGAGTGTGCTTTCCGCCCGGATTGGGCGCTGACCGAGAAGGATACGGCCATGGGCGATATCCATGCCACTAGGGAGCTGATGAAAGGAGCCATCTTGCCTCGGGACCATTTGTTGGTGCAAGAGCTTCCCATGCCTTCGCTGATTTCCGGGGCGAACACTTTGGGTGCGTCGATAAGTAATCAGGGCACGATAGTTCCACCCCTCTCCATTCTAACTTGTTCTTGTTTTTCTTCTAACTATTCTTCGTGTTTTGGTGCAGCTCGGTGTATATATGGAGACCTTAAAGGAACATGCCGAGGAAACGGCCCAGAACTTGGCCGAGATGGACAGTAAACTGCATACGGCCGAGGAAGAGCGAGACAATGCCCGAACGCAACTTTGGTACAAAGAGCGGGAGGTGATGTCCATTTTCTCCGAGGTCAACCGCCTTCAGAGAGAGGTTGCCCAGGTACGTGAGGATAAGCGCCGCCTTGAGGAGGATGCAAAGGCGAGGGAGGACCGGGTCGGCCAGCTGAAGTCGGCCTTGGAGCGCGCAAGGGACCGTGGGGCTAGATTCAAGGATGCTTTCATGAAGACGCGCTCCCTTGCTACTGGGGCGGTTCGGCTTTACCAGAAGTCCGAGGACTTCAAGGAGCTGGTGGGGCGCTTCTCCCTCCAAAGCTTCACCGAGGGGGTGCTGGCTCTGAAGGAGTTCCTGGATGAGAGGGTGCCAGGGCTGGACTACACCGAAGCCGAATGCCTCATCCCTGCTGATGAGGAAGTTGAGATCCTCGAAGTGGATGACGTCAAAATGCTTCGGAGGTTGGATGAGGTTTTCGAGGGTGAGGAACCTCCGATCTCTCCCGACCTGGAGGAGACTCCTACGACCCCCCAGGACGGCACGGCATTGCCGATGGGCCCTCCCCAAACTCCTGGCATTTCCCTTCCGCACGGCGCAGATGAAGCGGGGTGCAGCGGGACGAACCCTCCTGAAGATAGTACTTGGGATTTTACCCGCATCGGAGTGAACCCCCCTGATGATAACACTTAGATTTTTTTTTTGTATTTTGTAAGCTTTTCTCTTTGTTTTTGTTGCACCGATTTACCGTGCATCCTCGCCTCTTTTGGCACCCATGTAAGCTTGATATTTGAATCAATGACAAAAGCCTTTGAATTGAACCGTTTCGTCTCGTCTCGTCTTCTTTTGTTTTTGAAAAGGTTGGTGTGTCAGTCCGTGTCTACCCTCCTTGGCCCAATGTGTTCCATACTTGAATCTTTGGGTCGAATGGGTCTCCCATCGGCGCGGGGCCGGGTCGATATTCGTTTTGGCGCAGAGCCGTGTCTACCCTCCTCGGCCCAATGCGTTCCCCACTTGGAAAAATCTTTGGGCCGAATGGGTCTCACATCGGCACGGGGCCGGGACGTTATTCGTTTTGGCGCGGAGTTGTATCTACCCTCCTCGGCCCAATGCGTTCCACACTTGGAGAAATCTTTGGGCTAAATGGGTCTCACATCGGCACGAGGCCGGGACGATATTCATTTTGGCACGGAGCCGCGTCTGCCCTCTTCGGCCCAATGCATTCCACACTTGGAGAAATCTTTGGGCCGAATGGGTCTCACATCGGCACGGGGCCGGGACGATATTCATTTTGGCGCGGAGCCGTGTCTACCCTCCTCGCCCAATGCGTTCCACACTCGGAGAAATCTTTGGGCCTCATGGGCCTCACATCGGCATGGGACCGGGACGATATTCGTATCAGCGCGGAGCCATATCTACCCTCTTCGGCCCAAAGATTCCACACTTGGTGAAATCTTTTGGGCCTAATGGGTCATACTTCGGCAAGGGGTCAGGACGGTATTCGTATCGGCATAAGGTCGTGCATTATTGATCTTGTCATGTTGTCGACCTTATGGCCGCTGGTGCTGGAGAATGGAGTAGAAGTCTGAATTTGGAATTTCATTTAGATGAAAAGGGGGCTTCCGTGGCCTATTTACATGGGTGGGGATAGTCACTGGTATAATGGGCGAAGGTGCTCCGCATTCCATGCTCGTGGCAAGGCTTTACCATCCATATCCCTGAGGTGATAGGATCCTGTCTGCAGTGCTTCGGTGACTTGATATGGCCCTTCCCAATTTGGAGCAAGCTTCCCCTAATTGGTTGGGTCGGAGGCAATGGTCAGTCTAAGGATGAGCTCTCCAACTTTGAACGATCATGGGCAAACCTTCTTATTGTAGTGCTTGGCTACTTGCTGTTGATTGGTCGCAATTCGGATTTGCGCTTGATCTCGCACTTCGTCCACTAGGTCCAAATTTGCACGTAGGCCCGGCTCATTGGAGGTTGGGTCGTAGTTGGCGATCTGGTGGGATGTAATTCGGACCTCCAATGGGACCACTGCATCCGTTCCAAAGGCAAGCCAGAACGGTGATTCTTCTGTGGCAGTTTTTGGAGTGGTGCGGTCCGCCCATAGTATGCGAGGCAGTTCGTCCAACCACCGACCTTTTGCCCCATCTAGTCTGGACTTTATCCCTTTCAATAAGATTTTATTGGTGGCCTCTGTCTGTCCGCTGGTTTGCGGGTGCTTCACGACTCCGCGTCGGTGGTCAATGCGATGCTCTGCACAGAATGTCGCGAAGGCTTTGTTGTCAAATTTCTTACCATTATCCGTGATGAGCACCCTGGGGACTCCATACCAATACACCACCGACTTGATAAAAAATTCGCGAATAGCGCTCTCTGGTATACTGGATAATGCCTCGGCCCATTTAGTGAAATAATCCACCGCGACGACCACAAACTTACGTTGATAGTGGGCCAGCGGGAATGGCCCCATGATATCCATGCCCCAAGTGGCGAAGGGAATGGGAGCTGCTTCAATGGATCGAGTAGTGCGGCTGGGAGGTGAGACACTGGTGCGTACATTTGGCATTTGGCACACTTCTTGACGTAGTCAATGCAATCTTTTCGCATTGTTGGCCAATAATATCCCTGACGCAGTATTTTATGGGCTAAGACTCTTCCCCCCTGATGTGCACCGCATATACCCTCATGGACTTCCTTGATGGCTTGGGCCGATTCGAAAGGTCGTAAACACCGTAACAGGGGAAACGTGAAGGCTCTTTTGTAGAGGATATCCCCCTCAATGACGTAGTGATTGGATTTGGATTGGATCCGCCTCGCCTCCTTCTTATCCTCTGGTAATTGGCCAGTTTTGAGAAAAGACAAGATTGGGTCGATCCAGGACGGCTCTGATGTGGCCGGCAGTATGGCCTTGGAGGTAGGATCCACCGATGAATGGGCCAAAATTTTGATGTATACTGAATGATCCAAATCACTCAAGTTCGATGTGGCTAGCTTAGAGAGGGAATCGGCCAATGTGTTTTGGTCCCGAAGTACATGGCGTAACATGAAATATTCGAATGTTGATGCGGCCTCCTACACCTTTCTCAATTAGGCGGACATGCTGGCCTTCTTTGCCTCATATTCGCCATTGACGTGATGCACCACGAGCTGGGAATCGCTAGACGCCTCTACCCTCCGAGCCATTACAGCCTTGGCCAGGCGAAGTCCAGCAATGAGCGCTTCATATTCGGTCTCATTGTTGGTTACCTGAAACATGAAACGGAGGGTGCACCGAATTTCAAATCTGTCCGAACTGGTGAGGATGAAGTCTGCGCCACAGTGAGTTTTGTTGGAAGCGCCATCGACAAATAAGGTCCATGGCAGCGAAGGTTCTGCAGAGGCCGGGGTGTCTGTGACTTGTTCCTCTTGAGGGGAGGATTCGATTAGGAAGTCGGCCAACGCCTGAACTTTGATAGCCGTGCGAGGCTTGTAGCTAAGGTCAAATTCTCCTAGCTCGACCGCCCAATTGATTACCCGACCAGAGATATCAGGTTTGGACAAGATTTTCTTGAGGGGCTGGTCGGTCAGGACGGTGATGGAATGCGCCTGGAAGTAAGGTCGTAGCTTTCGCGCGGATGTCACCAGTGCCAAGGTGACCTTCTCGATAAACTTATATCTGGTCTCGGCCTCCAACAAGATTTTACTCACATAATAAATGGGGCACTGGACGCCCTCCACTTCCTTGTTGAGCACCGCACTCACCGCTTTTGGCGACATAGTCAAGTACAACTCCAAAGTATCCCCGATTTCTGGACTAACTAATAATGGGGGAGATGCCAAGTAGGTCTTCAGTGCCTCGAATGCCTGTTGACATTCGATCGTCCACTGGAAGGTTTTGTTGCCCTTGAGGGTTTGAAAAAATGGTAGACATTTATCCGCCGATCGGGACAAGAATCGACTGAGCGCGGCCACCCGCCCGGTGAGCTCTTGTACCTCCTTTATTCTGGTAGGTGCGGGCATGTCAAGAATGGCCATGATTTTTGCGGGGTTTGCCTCGATGCCGTGGCTGGAGACCATGAATCCAAGGAATTTCCCAGAAGTGACTCCGAATGAGCATTTGGCTAGATTGAGGCGCATCCTATGCCTGCGCAGTACTCCGAATGTCTCTTCCAAGTCTCGTACATGGTTACTCCCGACCAAACTCTTCACCAACATGTCATCCACGTAGACCTCCATATTTCAGCCTATCTGTGCTGCAAAGATCTTGTTAACCAACCTCTGGTAGGTTGCCCCAACATTTTTAAGACCGAAGGGCATTACGTCATAGCAGAAAAGGCATCAGATGGTCACGAAGGCTGTCTTCTCTGAATCAGCTGCGTGCATCCGGATCTGGTTGTAGCCTGAGTAGGCATCCATAAAGCTCAGCTGCGCATGACTGAAAGTAGCATCAATGAGTTGATCAATCCTCAGGAGGGGAAACTATCCTTGGGGCAGGCCTTGTTGAGGTCCATAAAATCGATTCAAACTCTCCATTTATCCCCAGCTTTTGGGACCATGACAACTTTGGCGAGCCATTCTGGATAATGAATTTCCCGGATAAATCCAGCATCTAGCAATTTTCCAACTTCCTCATCAATGACCCACTGACGGGAGGCGGCGAATGACCCCTTCTTCTATCTTATCGGCCAGCGCTGGGGATCCACATTGAGGCAATGCTGCGCTATGTCCCTTGGGATACCTGGCATATCAGCTGCAGACCAGGCGAAGATATCGGTGTTGGTCCTTAGGAAGTTGACAAGCTCCATCCTCTGCGGCTATCTGAGGGAGGATCCTATCTGGATCGTCCTATCCGGATTCTCTTCTGTTAGCGGGATTTGGATCAGGTCTTCTGTGGGTGCGCCTCTTTGTTGTTTCGGATTGTCGCGGAGATCCTCAATTTGTACTTGTGTAGCTTGGGCCGGCTTTTTAAGGTCGGTAAGCTCGTTTGAGTAATCTTTTCGGGACATCAGCTGATCTATCCTTCGTGGGACTGGCTTCTTGAAATCGGTGAGCTCGGCCGAATAACACTTACGGGACACTAATTGATCTGTCCTGCATTCCCCTGCTCCTCTGGGGGTAGGGAACTTGATGACCAAATGCTAAGGGGATGGAACTGACCTGAGGGCGATCATCCCGGGCCTCCCCAGTAATGCATTGTAAGAAGATGGGACATCGACCACTAGGAAATTCATGGTTATCCTCGACTCCCGTGGTTAAGTACTCGCCCTGACGCGTAACCGAATTGATCCTTTTGCACTGACTAGGTCACCCGAGAAACTGAGTAAAGGGTAATCCACGGGTAGCAACCGCTCCAAAGGGATCTCCATCCGTTGAAAGGCTTTCCAGTAAATGATATCGGCGGAGCTGCCGGTGTCCACCATGATTTTGTGAACATCACTGTCTTCTATCCGCATAGTGATAACTATGGCATCTTCGTGGGGCAGCTCTAACCCGCACAGGTCTTCGTCGTTGATGGTCGAGAAATCCCATGTACGGGCTCTCTTTCCTGGCCATTCAGTCGATTTAATGCTTCTTGCGTAAGCCTTTTTCGCTTTGGCCGATGTGTTTCCTGCCGCTGGACCACCGATGATGGTCATGGCCTTCCACCCTTATATGGAAGGGTCACGAATTTCATTATCTTCTAAATCTTTTGAGGCCGAGGTGGCGGCTTCGGCCACTCGAGGTCGGTGGATTTTGGTAGTGTCATCCGCGGTCGAGCTGGCCGTCTCGGCCAATACAGGTCGACTGCTCGACGGACTCTTGCCGCATCCTGATTCGATTATTACTGGTCTGGGAATGTCATGGCTAACCGTTGAACTACATCGATGCGTCATGCGCCTGACCATGTACACGCGTTCGTAAGGAATGTCCTCCTCTGAAGGTGGGTCGATGACGTGCAATGGAGGCGGCGGTCGCGTTTGGTCCAGCCGTTGTCTTGCCAACCTAGGGTCAGTCCTCAGCTTTGTCCTCCCCCGGGTTTCCAATGAATTCAGGACTCTGCCTCGTTCATGTATCTGCTGGGGGGTGCGAGCGAGCTGGCAGAGGATGAGACCGATGTCTCGATGTGCCGGGGTAGGTCCTCTTTCTCTTCTCTCCACATGTTGAGCGGGCTCTTGGTCGAGGTGCCTTTCTTGGTATCGGGGCTCAACTGCCCTATCTCTTCTTCTGTCCTCCGTAGGAGGATCTCTGCGAACTTCTCTTCTTTCACCCCTCCTGGGTTCTCTTTCCTCTTTCCTTCTTGGCTCTCTCTCTGGATTCCTCGCCCGCGGTGGGGGAGGTTGTCTTCTCCGATCCTCGGCTGTAGCAGCCGGAACTCTCGGAGCATTATGGTCCACGTACTGCCTATAATATCCCCGTTGGATGAGGTCTTCTATTTCAGCTTGCAGGTTTTGGCATTCATCGGTGGTGTGGCCGATGTCCTTGTAATACTGGCAGTACTTGTTCGGATTTCTCCTTTTTGCTTCGGTTACGATCTTCTAGGGCTTTTGTAGATACCCGTCATTAGCAATGAGAGTATACACGTCCCCGAGGGATCGGTTGAGTGGGGTATAATCATTGAATTTCTTCTGAAGTAACCCTCTAGCTCGCGCTTCTTCTCTCCTCGACCTCTTGTTCTCCTGGCCGTGCGAGGTTTTGCCTCTCATCCATTCGCTTGGGGAGTATCGACTAAGCCTTTTCTTGCCTCGTAGATTTCATTAGCGGTGGCGAACTTCTCGCACCATGCCAAGAGGTCCTGTAAGTCTGCCGGTTCCTTTTTAGCTATAGAAAATCTGAGCTTTGGGTCGGTGACCGCTGCTCCCAATGTGGCAAAGTGAACTGCCTCATCAATGTCCTTGGCTTGTAGTACTTCAAGGTTGAATCTGGCCAAGAAAGTCCTCAGGGTCTCACCGGACCTCTGTCTCATGTTCATCAGGTGTGCGTTGGTCTTCCGCTGCACCCTGCTTCCTTGGAAGTGCATCCTGAATAGTCTGCCCATGGTCTTAAAAGAGTCAATAGACTGTGGTGGTAGGTTGTTGAACCACATCCGAGCCATGCCCTTTAGTGTAAGGGGGAAGGCTTTGCACATGATGGCGTCGGGGTTTGCATAGAGTACCATCGCGCCCACGAAATTGTTTAGGTGATCGACAGGATCTGTAGATCCATCATAAGAATCCACCGGCGGCATGGTAAACCACTTAGGTAAGGGTACCCTCATGATAATGTCAGTGAGAGGGTTATCTGTTGAATAATCCCTATCTTCGTCCTGGGTGACTCCGGCCTTCGCCATGGTCACGACTTTTCGATGCAATGCCGCCAGTTGGTCCGCTAAAGTTGCCGCTACCTCCGGGTCCATGGTAGCATTTGGTTTGTCTGCGCCCATGACAACCTCTGGTAGTGTTATGCGCCGCGGGACTAAAAGCTCATCCATCGCATCCTCATCCAGTTGAGGCACTGCCCCAGGCTGTGGATCGAGCCTTTCTCAAGCGGGGATTCTTCCGCGCTGTGAAGTTGATCCTGTGCCACTCAATTCTGGGACGGGACGAGCGCTGGTTCCTGGTCTCGAAGGTCGAGCTCCATCTCGCCCAAGGTGGTGACAAGGTTCTCTGGGTAGGTCAGTCTCCCTATGCGGGTCTGTTGGTGGGACAACTCCGACAAGGGGACGAGAAGTGGCTTCGGCAGCCGGGGACTGTAGCCCTTGTACGAACCATGTTAGCACTGCAAGCTGTTGTGCCTCGGTCTCGAACTGTTCGTATGTGACAAAGGATTCATGTGCGGGGACTGGGTCAGCTGCGCGTTTTCCTCGGTCCCTGCTGGACCGCATTTCAGACCTATCTCCTTCCTTGGGATTCACCCGTTGATCGATCACGGGGGGTTGGGACTAATCATCTGGCTTCGAGTTCTTCTTGGGCTCATGACTAAAGATTCCTCTTTGGCTTTATCTTACGATGCCGAATCTCACGAGCCCCACGGTGGGCGCCAAACTGTTTCGGCCCAGATCCGTCCTGTGGGTCCTCCAAGCTGACTAGACCTGCAAGACAAGGAAAGGCAAAGGAGGGGGGAGGCGGGCTGGATGCCCCGGATCCACTCCGATGCCAAAGTTAGGGCTCTATGAACAGTCAGTGGGCTCGGTGTCGAGCCCACGAAGATATTATAGAAAAGTGTGGGATGCGGTGAGATTTTCCGTCCCAAGTGTCAGAGCATGAATCTCTAGGAGTAAATGAGCAGTAAATGTTGTCCGTAAAAAACCTCGACATTCGCCCTATTTATAGTGAATAGTGCGAAATCCTCGGAATGCCGATTTTACCCTTTGCTCTTGTATTTGAGGGGCCTTCTTTTGTCGAATAGGGGGTCTCCACGTGGCTCTGAGATTGAGTCCTATGTGTCAGGGCCTCATTGCCAGCGTGGCGTAGTTCCCTACAGCCATCATTTGATATGCCCAGGAGATCAGCTAACTGTTGGTAGTTAAATGAAACTTCTACCCCTTTTACATAGCTGGTAATCCTGAGCTCCCTACCCCTCTCTGTATCATTATGATCCCCTACTACCTGGAAGTTGCAATAGAACTGCTTCACTAAAGCAGGACAGGTACAAGCCTCATAGGTAAGCACAGGAATCCAACCCATGTAACCAAAGGCACCCTCTACGTTAAACAAGGCTAGACTAACCAAGTTCATACAGCGATCCCCTTCTACTTTCTTACGCTCATAGCGAGCATACCGAGCCTCTGCCTCGTTGGAGAGGAAACGAACGGGATCATGAGCCCTAGGATCCTTAGTACTAGCCATACTACCTACAAAGACACAGAAAAATAAACAAGATATTAGATATGGTGAAAAACTCAAAAGTTTGGCATTATAACAGCATGATTTGGCCAAAAACCTCACTTTTCACCCAAACAGCTGGGCAGGAGGACTTATATAGGTTCCAAACCATCCTACAAAGCTCATACAGTTGGACATTTAATCTAGAAAGATCGAATTTGAAGAAATTTCAATAATTTGGAAAATTCTCGAAAATTAGGTCAAAATGGAAAATTTCAAGTTTCTCGATAACCAACCGATGAAACTCAAATATTTTTGAGGGCTTTTGTCCATTGGGAAGCAAAATCCCCCAACAAAAATCAAATTTTTACGATTAGAAAAAGTTTAATTTGAAGAAAACGATATAAATGGAGAAAAACCTAGTTTTGAAAGCTTAAAAATGAGAAACAGTAGAGAGTATACCTGAAGGGAAGGAGCGGGGTTGTGAACGGAAGAAATAATCACCAAACACTAGGGGTCGATACTGTAGCAACTTAGGGGAAGCATTTTGAGTTAGAAGAAAGAAGAAAGAGTAGGAAATGAATCCAAAATCAGGTTTAAAAACCTAATTTTGGATCGTAGGGTCGCAAAATTCGACAAAATGTGCGACCGTACGACCGGCCCTACCATCGACCCTAGGCTCTTGGTGATCTGACAGACATCGTGTGGTCAGACCTAGGATCGGACATATACCGACCCTACGACCGACCCTAGGCTCTCGGTGAGCTGACAATGTTCATGGGGCCACATACCCTAGGGTCGAATACAGTGCGACCCTACCATCGACCCTACGATGGAAAATTCAGTATTTTCATTAAATGACTTGAAAAGTTAGAAATTTACATTGATTAGTTGGATTTTAACTTTTGAACAACTTATATTGATTGCCTTACATGTTCTATGATTGTTTTTCGAATACTACCACCACCAGAATAGGAAATGGTTGGGCGAAGAGTGACCAGACGAGGCCGTAACCCAATTCCACCACCACCACCTGTGGAGGAGGACAGCCATGAGATTCCTGAAGTACAAGAGAATTGGAATGCGGCACCGCCAGTAGCTAATGGCCAAGCAAATCCTACAAATTTGCCAGCCCCACCTACAGATTTGGCTACAACCGTGATGAACCTGGCACAACAGTTGCAGCAAATACAGCAGGTGCAAGCCAATATGCAAGCTACTATAGGAATGGTTTTTCGCTGCGCATGCTACACCTATGCTAGTCAGACAAGCTAGCACAGTACGAGGGGAAGTAACACGGTACCCCACGCACCTCAAACGCTAGTTATGCGAGCTCCAGTACAGAATCCTGAGGTAGCTCAAGGCAGTTACCAGTACCAACCACCTATGTATGGGGCCTATGCTCACTATCAGTTGGACCACTCTCGACTGATCGAGCACTTCCTGAAGATGAAACCTAAAGAGTATAATGGCAAGCCAGCAGATCCTTTGTGGCCAGCCCATTGGATCGATGAAATGGAAAGGAATTTTATGATGATGATGGTTGATGAGGAGGAGAAAGTACTATGTGCAACATTTATGCTGAAAGCCGATGCACACCATTGGAGGAAGTTTACTTGGACTTATCTGTTGCCCAAGCATGCCCAATTGACATGGGCTATCTATAAAGAGGCATTCTTTGAGAAGTTTCCCAAAAGTTTCAGAGATGCTATGGAGAGAGAGTTCCTGAGTTTATATCAGGGACAGATGACTGTGGATACATACCAACAGCGTTATGAAGAGCTATTCTTCTTTGCACCCGCTAGCATGCAAGAGAAAAATACTAAGACCTGAAGGTTCATCATGGGAATCAGGGAAAGCATCCGTGAGCATGTTCTGGGATTGGAAAATAAATTTTACAACGAAGCAGTACAGATTGCTCGAGTAATAAAGTCGAGCCAGAAGGAGAGCTACCTTGCTCAAAATAGGGGTATAAAAAGGCTAAACAGAAATTCATACAACAGAGGGAATACAAGAACATTCAAACCCTTCCGTACTCAAGGCTTTAATGCTGTAGCCAAGACTACTCCAACAGCTCAACCGCAACAAAAGCAAAATAAAGGAGTAAAATGCTATAACTGCAATCAAGTGGGACATTTTTCCAGGGAGTGCCTTAAGCCCAGGAAGCAGCTACAGCAAGGGAAGGTTTATGCAGTTACCTCTGAGGATGTTACCCTGTCGCCTGATGTGGTCACAGGTATGACCTGAACCTTTCATTTTGTATCACCTTGTGTGAGCATGTAGACTAAATAAAAACAAATCACAGGTATCGTACCTATTAATAGCATACCCGCTAGAGTACTCTTTGATTCTGGAGCTACTCATTCTTTTATATCTGTGACATTTGGAAAAAAACTAAATCTACCCTCAGATCTTTAGACTACAAATTGCTTGTATGATCGCCTAAGGGATTAGAAGTGGAATTAGAAAAAGGTTGTGGACCATGTCCAGTTCTTATCGGTGAGAAGATTTTGGATGCAACCTTGATTCAACTCGAGATGTCAAACTTTGACGTTATCTTGGGAATGGATTGGTTAGCTCAGCATACTGCAAACCTATTATGTGCAGAAAAAAAACTAACATTTAAAGACAAGGAAGGAGCAGAGTTTAGTTTTGTGGGAACCAGACTACCCCGTAAACGAAAACTCATCCACTCTGCATTAAAGGCTAGAAAATGCCTCGAGAAAGGAGGAGTTGGATATCTAGTATCCGTGGTTGATCTCACCAAGGAAGCACCACGAATGGAGGATATTGATGTTGTGCGTGACTTTTCAGATGTATTTTCTGAGGAACTACCAGGACTACCACCCGACCGAGTGACAGAGTTCATTATAGATCTTATTCCCAGAGCCGCACCAGTATCTAAAGCACCCTATCGAATGGCTCCTACTGAATTGAAGGAATTAAAGGTACAGTTATAGGAATTACTGGACAAGGGTTATATCAGACCTAGCATATCACCATGGGGAGCGCCAGTATTATTTGTAAAGAAGAAGGACGGTAGCGTTCGATTGTGTATAGACTACCGAGAATTGAATAAGCTTATAATCAAGAATCGGTACCCGTTGCCTCGGATCGATGATTTGTTCGATCAGCTGCAAGGTGCCAAGGTGTTCTCTAAGATTGATCTTCGGTCAGGATACCATCAGTTGAAGATTAAGGAAGGTGATATTCCAAAGACAGCATTCAGAACAAGATACGGATATTATGAATTTTTAGTCATGTCTTTTGGATTGACTAACGCACCCGCAACTTTTATGGAACTCATGAATCGGGTATTCCATGATATGTTGGATACGTCAATCATTGTGTTTATTGATGATATATTGGTTTACTCCAAGGACAAGGAAACTCATGTCAAGAATCTAAGAGCCGCTATGCAACGATTAAGGAAAGAAAAGCTTACACCAAATTTACAAAGTGTGAGTTTTGGTTAAATGAGGTCGCTTTCTTAGGCCATGTTGTATCCACTGAGGGAATTAAAATGAATCCTAGCAAGATTGAAGCCATTGTGAAGTGGAAAGCACCTAAGAGTGTTGCGAAAATTAGAGGTTTCCTAGGTCTAGCTGGGTATTATCGACGATTCGTGGAAGATTATTCCAGAATTGCCATACCTCTCACCAGTTTGACTAAGAAAGGAAAAAAGTTTGTTTGGACCGAAAAATGTGAGAAAAGTTTCCAAACATTGAAGGCTAGATTGATATCTACTCCTATCTTGACTATTCCTATTCCAGGACAACCATTTACCTTGTACACTGATGCGTCTGGATTGGGTTTAAGATGTGTACTTATGCAAGGAGAACAAGTAGTTGCGTATGCCTCAAGACAACTGAAGACACATGAGAATAATTATATCACTCGTGACTTGGAATTAGCGATAGTAGTACATGCGGTCAAGATATGGAGACATTATTTGTACGAAGAGAAATTTCAAATTAAATCAGATCATAAGAGTCTTAGTTATCTATTTAATCAAAAGGAGTTGAACATGAGACAAAGAAGATGGCTGAAATTATTGAAGGATTATGATTGTGATATCCAGTATCATCCAGGAAAGGCTAATGTAGTTGCTGATGTGCTAAGCAGAAAAGCAATGATAAAATCTCAAGGAGAGGGTAACACGACTGCAGCAATGTGTGTTACAGGGAAAGTATTCAATTATGGTAATGAACAGTTCGTGATAGATGCACCGGGTGGATCAACCAACCAAAGGTTTATTCATCGATTTTCAAATATGTTTACCACATTGAAGATTGTACCTGATATAATTGATGAAGTAAAAGCCACTATTAAATCAGACCCTTATCTGAGAATGGTACAAGAAGACATCGAAAAAGGTAGGACTATTCATGAGTTCACCTTGGATGATGAGAAGGTACTGAAGTACAAAGGAAGAGTATGTGTTCTTGAAATGGAAAACTTGGACATTAGACACAAACTAATGAAGGAAGCTCACACCACCACTTATTTGGTGCATCCTGAAAGTACGAAAATATATCATGATTTGAAGAAATTATATTGGTGGAGAGGAATGAAAGCTGATGTAGCTAAATTTGTGTCTCAATACCTAAATTGTCAGAGGGTGAAGGCTGAACAGCAAAGACCTGCAGGATTGTTGCAGCCACTGCCAGAACCAGCATGGAAATGGGACTGCATCACTATGGACTTCGTCACTAGGTTACCATTGACTCCTCGAGTAGTTGACGCGGTCTGGGTGATTGTAGATCGTCTGACTAAGACAGCTCGATTTATAGCTATACGACCTCAGTATACCCTGGAGAGGTTAGCCAAGCTATATGTGGATAATATTGTCAGAATACATGGTGTACCTAAAAGCATTGTGTATGATAGAGACCCACGCTTTACCTCAATGTTTTAGGAAGGATTACAAAAGGCTATGGGTACAATGTTGAAGTTTAGTACTACAACATTCCATCCTCAGACAGATGGAAAGTCGGAGCGTACTATTCAGATCTTAGAAGACATGCTTCGAGCCTGTGTTATTGATTTCAAAGGCTCATGGGATGAGAAACTACCATTGATCGAGTTCGCTTATAACAACAGCTATCAGGTTACTATACAGATGTCACCCTATGAGGCACTGTATGGTAGGAAGTGTCGAACTCCTTTGTTTTGGAATGAAGTTGGTGAACGAAGTATTGTTGGACCAGAATTTGTTGAAGAGACTTGTCGTGTAGTCGACATTATCAAGGAAAAAGTTAGAACAGCTCAGAATCGTCATAATAGTATGCAGATACTCGACGTCGAGACCTTCAATTTGTTGTAGGTGATAAGGTATTCTTGAAAGTATCACCTATGCGACACTTGAAATGATTCGGACAGAAAGGGAAGCTAAGTTCAAGATATGTCGGGCCATATAAGATTCTAGCTAAACGTAGAAAAGTGGCGTATCAGTCAGTACTACCACCATCTATGTCAAGTGTGCATGATGTATTTCATATCTCTTTATTGAAGAAGTACGTCAGAGATCCAACACATGTTTTAACAACGGATCCACCAGATCTAACTAATGATTTAACATTCGAAGTAGCACCAACTGCAATCACTAGCAGAAAGGTTCAACGTCTATGCAACCGTGACATCTATTATGTTAAGGTCACCTAGAGGAGCCGAGATATAGAAGAGATCACATGGGAAGAAGAGAATGCTATGCGAAAGCAATATTTTCATCTTTTCAACTCGAAAGGTATGTGTAAATTTCGAGGACAAAATTTCTAATAAAAGGGAGGGGAGTTGTAAAACCTGTATCGAACTAACCGGTCTTACCACCTTGTACTAGGTCTACCTATCATGGTCGAGCCAAGTGGACCAAGTGTGTAAAGAAACCATAAGACCAAGTATGAAGTTTAACTCAAAAATAGTCAAATATGAGGGTAGGGTCGCATGCCTAAACAAGTGTGACCGACCCCACCTCAAAAGAGTCCCACCCATGACTTTTTGGTCATGGGGTCGCATGTCTTAAAAAACGTAGGGTCGACAGATTCTGCGACCCTACATCCGACCCTATGAAAACAGTCAGAAACCAGAAATTAGGAAACCTTCCTAATTCAAAGGGGGGGCTTTCCTAAACTCATTGGGGCACATTATGGAGGATTTTCCTCTATAAATAAGATGTCCCTTAGCCTCTTTTACTCCTTTAGAACCCTAATTGAAAGTGAAAGAAAGAGAAGAGAAGGAAGAGAAGGAAAATTAAAGAAGAAGACTAAGGAAGAAGAAGTTCAGAGAAACCTCTAAATCTCAGTAAACACAAGGTATGAACCTAGATCTCTACATGAATTAAGAGCCTAGAATAGTTTATGAAGAACAGAGGATTAGGAGAAACCCAAATCATCCATCCATGGATAAATTCCAAGAGATTCCATGGATGAAATCATTATGGACAATTAATGGTGTATAAATTATAGTTTTGACCCATAGAACAATCATAGGATGGACCATGATAGTAAGCCAAAGGATCCAAACATCAAGGAATGGACTTAAGAATAAAAAAAGAATATGTGTAGTCGCACGTAGGGTCGAATGATATCCGACCCTACGAGACCACATGATCTACCACATGCCTCGGAAAGTCCCAGGGAGGGTGTGGTCGCACATAGGGTCAAATTATGTCCGACCCCACCTGCGACCCTACACCCTGGGGTTGCAGAAACTGCTACCCTAGGTGCTACCCTACCCTGCGACCCTACCCCTGTGGTCGCAGAAACTAAGACCCTAAGTGCTACCCCACCTGCGACCCCTCAGCTTCTGTTAGCCTAAACATATTGGAATTAATTTTAATTAAAATCTATCGACTTGTTAGGTATTTCTGGTGATTTAAAAGTGAATTATAAAGCTTGAACGAGGTTCTACTAGCAATCAAAGGTGAGGGAACAAGACCTAAACTAATTGGCTAATAATAAACTATTTTTATTCATTGAGTCCAATACCATGAATGATTCTATGCTTGTATGCGTGTATTGTGCATTTCACATGTCATCTAATATTCCTGCTATTAATGTTCATGCATATCTAATTCAGTTAATTTATAACATGATGATGATGACGATGATGATGCTAGGAATAGGCATGTGAATGTTTATGTGTGGTTAGTGTACTTGATGTGAGTGGGGCCTCAGGGGGAGAACGTGACAATGTGGTTCATCCTGGTCACCAGACTCTAGCTCTATCTCTACTCAAGTCTTGTCCACTAACATCGTCGTATCGCCATTACTTTAGCAGAACTATTACGTCGTAGGGCATCAGGGGAGGTGGTCTCAGACCGTGTAGTCTCTGACTCTGCCGGGGGGCCTTAGCTCTATCTCTATAGACGTATTGAGGGATGCTGAGGTGAGGCATTGGATACACTGTTTGACATTAGAATTGGTTAGTTGCGAGCCCAGTTTGCAAGCCCTCGCCAACAGGGGCTTACGTGTTGGTATGGGTAGAGCATCAGGGGAAGTATGATGCGGTGCGGTCCTAAGCACTTTAGCTCTATCTCTATTCCATGGTGGGGTGGATGTGGACGACAATGGTGTTTGATCCATTGGGTGGGCTTACACACCCTGTGTATAGAGGCAAGGCGGCCACCGAACCTTTCTATAGCACATTGCAAACTTCTATACCAGACCAAAGATATGAATTGAATGCATGCATATGTTTGTTGCATTGTTTTGTTTGCTCACTGAGCAGTGATGTGTGCTCACCGTTTCGACGTTGAGTATTTTTAGTTGATGATGCAGGTACCACCGTAGAAGACTATATGAATGCTCTGATGTATGGACATGCGGCAGCGATGGATGCAAAAGTCATGATGGAGTCACACGATTTGTCATGCTAGTGCAACTCATTCAACTTCAATTAGATTTTTTTTATTAAGGAAATATAATTGATTATTTTATTTTATTTTATGTCTTAGTCAATGGAGGATAAATGGATAATTTATTTATGTTATAATTGTTAGACTCTCAGTTCATTAGTATAAAGTCTTCCGTTATTGTTTATTTACTCTGATTTTGGTTGTGGATGTGTATGATTTAAGCAAATGGACACAACCTATTTGAGATCCTAGTTGAATCGTTGGTTTATTGACAGTTCATCACACCATTCTGAATAGTGCGGAATTGGGGTGTGACAATCATCATCATGTTATAAATAAACAATAATAAATATGCACGAGCAAAAATAGCAGTAATATTGGATGACATGTGAGATGCACATTATAAGCATACAAGCATAGAATCATTCATTGCATTGGACAAATAAAATATAACAGTTTATTATTATCCAATTAGTTTAGGTCTTGTTCCCTCACCTTGGATTGATGTTTGTTCCTCTCCCAAGCTTTGGAAGTTATTTTGAATCTATTGGGAACTTAATTAATTAATGTTTGTAAGTTAGGGTTCAAGTTTACCTAGTTACCATAGTAAAAAACCTTGTCTGGTCTCAAATATACTTGTTGTTATCATATGGTCGATAACCTATGGTCGCAATATATGCCACCATACATCGTAAGGTCGATACCCTATGGTCGCACTATATGCGACCGTACCTTGCGACCATATGATTCCTGAAAACCACCCGAATAGTTGTGGTTGACTCTCTGGTCACCCTATGGTCGACCATAGCTGTAACCCTACAAAGTTTGGTTGATTTTTACTTCTCACACGAGTTCCTCCTCATGGCTCATCAATGGGATTTACCCTAAGATCATTTTATGGCCTTTAATCATATTCTCTATGGTTTTCCATAGAAAACCTATAACCGAAATCGTTGTATTAGGTTATACATATCCACTTGAAAAGAACCTATTCTATCTAATCTATCCTACTGAGTCAAGTCCATACCTTAAGCTTGTTGTAGAGGGATAAAACTCTTCTCTGCAAAACCTTCCTCTCAGCCTTCTTTTCCAAGCCCTCTTCTCTTTCTCTTCCTCTTCCTCTCTCTCTTTCTCTCTTAGGTTTAGAGTTTCAATTTGGGTTCTAAAAGAATAAGAGAGGCTAAGAGACGTCCTTTATATAGAGAAAAAAACCTCCATATAGAGTCCTCTTTCAATTAGGAAAGAGTCCCCCTCAAATTAGGAAAGTTTCCAAAACTCGGAGTCAGTCTTAACATCGTGCGGTCATAGAATCCGTCGACCATACGTGCAAAACATGCGACCATATGTCGTATGGTCTCATCCTGGTCGATCATACCTCAAAAATGCCAGCGTACATCTAAAATTTATTGGTTTTTAGTTTTTGACTTTTTGCTTGCACATAAACTTAAACAGTCAACCACACCAACTAAATTTGACTTATTGCTTACCTCATCTTGTGGTTTCTTTATATAATTGGTTTACTTGAGCTGATTATGATGGAAAGATCGATTACGACACGAGAACATAAGGTTAAACCGGGTTCGTGGCATGCGGGTAAACCCTAGAATACATAGGCAATTTGGGAGTCCCAAATACGATAAAAAGCCATCCATCAACCATTCATCTATCATAAACTTCAACTTGAACAAAGAATCTAATTGAAGCACATGCATAAACCACTTCCATAATCTTTAATCACAAAACTCATTTCAAACTACGTTTTGGACTTACTTTCCATGATGGTATACATAGGCAATTTGAGATGGATGACATCTCAAATTCAGTCCAAGACCGAACCATCTTTGGTCTGGTTCACTGTATAATACTGTACATTTGCTTATTTATTTGCTTCAGAACATGTTTGGCTAAACCCTAGGTTAGCAGAACTTAGCAACTTGGTTTAGGAATTCCCAATTGAACCCTAGTCATCCAGTTGACCAAGCACAGTCAAAATTAGAGTCTAAGGAAAGTTTAGGAGGCCGATATTGATCGGGTGGTTTGGGTGCCTAACACCTTCTCATAATTGTACCTTGAATACTTACCCGATCTCTTGAAGACCAAAGAACTGATACATTGGGTCATGAGTCAATAGATGTCTTACCTTTGCGTGAGGCTACATTTTTAGAGGTCCTAGACCTTCATCTAAGTCGCGACTCCAACAAAACATTGATTTTCATTGATACCATTTTATCCCAAGGAGGATCACGTCTCTCATTGTCCACACATTAGGGTTTAAGAATACCATGTTGAAACTAGGTGGATTCAACCCAATTCTCACATGACACCAATAAACCCTAATTTCAATAAAACTTGACAATGTCACCTTTGGTAGTACATTGCCTTTGCCTACACATTTACAAATATATAAGACTTGAATTTGATGACATCATGATGAAACTAAGTGTGCCACTTTGGTGGGTTCCACCTAATTCCACAATGATATCTCCAAATCCTACTTTGCAATACGTTATGGGTTAATAGTCAAAAATCTCATATACACTTGCTTTCCGTGCATCTGATACAAAAACAAGTGACAAACAAATAGGAAAACTACAAAACGGGTTCTCTTGGGGCACTTTTTGGTCAAAAATACATTTCCCAAAGCATCAAAATGTGTTAAATGAAATACCAGATTATAGAGCACAAAAAGACGGATGCAACACAATAAACTGTGTCAAAATTCAACACTCCTCGCGCCTAAACAAGCTCTCAAAAGAAAGTATGTGACCACATTCTCTTGGAATTGATTTTGGGTGGTTCCGTCTGGTCCTATTTCGGTCTATCCAGGTTCGAACTAGTTCTATTATGATTGAACCAACTACTTTTTTTTTAATTGCTTTGGTTCAGACTGGGACTAAACAGTTCTGGTTCATAGTAAACTGCCAATCTGGATCACCGGTTCAACCTGGACTAACCAACTAGGTTAATGGGTCAAAAATTCAGGTCCACGAGTCTCAGGACAGTTACTCCGATCCCAGTCTTGTCTGGGTTAGGTAACCTGAACCATGAATCCAAGTCAATACCTTTGGGCTTGGCTGACCCACTCAGCAACCTGACACCGGGTTGACCCAGAGTCAACTCAGATTAGGGTTTCTGAGTTGTTTTCAAGTTAACCCGGTGAGAATCAGCCACCGCCATAAATTTTTATTATTATTATTAAACATTAACTTTCGATGGGTGGATCTAACATGCCTTTTCCGACAGTACGTGGAGGTGTGTTTGGCCCCCGCCGACAATGAAATTTATATCGCCCTACTCATTTTTTCGAGAGCTACACACTGGCATAATTTGTTTTAGATTTTACCGGTTGGAAAAATATTCAAAGTTTGTAAACGCTTCACAGGTTTGTATGAAGAATTGTGAGAAAAATTTCTCCCTTTTTCAATCTAATCAAACATACAGTCTCTACATTCATTAACCATTGATCCTAGGCATGTATGGTCTGAATCTGATAGCAATTGTTAAAAAAAATTTGATCTCTTTAGGGTTTTTAACAACCCGTTACAAGAATATATCCCAATAGTGTTTTAGTTAACCCTAATGATCTCCATATGTTTCCTAGAACACAATGGTAAACAATGTAATCAATGTAAGACATAGTTGTTAGCAGAGATTGAATTTTGTCCGATTCTACGTTTTGGTTTGAGTCTTCCACAACCCTCGGACCCCCTTTCATTCTCTCTACGTATGAGAAGCAGAGAGAGGAATAAACAACTTTGTCTACAGGGACTCTACATAATATTATCCTAAACCCTAGACCAACCCCACAATGGACCAGGTTGGTTCATCTCCAACCCGTGACAAACTAGACCAAAACCGGTCAAACCCCATAATGTAAACTCCCACTGGTCAATGGGCCTAGTAATTAATCAAGCCCATAAATATTTCTAAAAAACCTAACCGTGATTCCCCCCAGTCCCCAAAAAAAAAGTATTTTCAGCTTTATAAATGATGAAGACAACAAAGCCATAAGTTTTATTAATTTGATATCAGTAAGAAGCCAGTGGGCTTCCTTGTTTTGTGTTGTCTTCTATTGGTACTTATTTGCATTCAAAGGTTTAAAGTTGTTCTTAAACAGTATTGCTGTCTAGTTCCTAAAAAACAAAAAAGGATTTAAGGCTTTGGGTTTTCAATTGTGTTGTAGGTTCAAAATTGTGACTAGGCTCAAAAGATTTTTCCCAAAGAGAGGCTCTACGATCGCCAGAGGTATTCCTAGAGCTACAAGATGGAAGGTGCTTGCCATAGTTTTTTTTATCGCAGTAGAACGGCTTCTTTCTATTCGTTGGAATAAAGGTTGGGAAGGAGAAGAGAGGTTTTTGATATAAAATGATGGAGAAGGGTGAGTTTCTTTGCATTGAAGGTTAAAGTTATCATTTCATTTCTTTTTTAGTCTAAACCCATTAAGGCTAAATCAGTCTTTCAATTTTTTGGGTTTTCACCGTTAGTTATATAGGAGCGGTTGTAATTGTCAAAAACTATTGGGTGGTACATGGAGTTAAGGCATAGACCAAGGGAGGTATAAGTAATTTTCCTTTTCTTTTAAGGTTTGAAAATTTTCACTACCCTTCCTTTTAATTTTCCTTGCAACCAAACTAAGCCTACCTGAATATTATACAGATTATATTCGTAAAAAAATAAAATAAAACAAAAAAAAAGGAAAATATATTAGATGTATTCTGTTGCAAAGGCTTTATCTTGCCATGAGATCTTTCAAAATCGTACTTGGATAACCAGGTTTGCACAATGAATTAATAGATCTATCCTGTTCTAAATATGCCAAATCTCTCAAAGAAAGATATAGCTAAATCCTTTAGGCCCTGTTTGTTACGTTTTCAAACTTTTTATGTAAATGATATATTTCACGAGAAAATTTTTCTCCGTGTAAAAATTTTCTACTTTTAAATAATTTTCCTTGTATTTCATAAACAGTTGAAAATCCTATTTTATAGGAAAATTTTATTTTTCCATCATTTTGCATGGAAACAAATGGAGCTTTATCATGGAAACAAATAGAGCTTTACCAATCATTCAATTCTATTCTGGGAGATCTGAAAATTTTGGTCGTGTTTGGTATGCAGTCTAAAAATGTTTCTTAGAAATTCATTCCTCGCATAGAATGTGAATGGACTAAAGAGCAAGACATTTCAGTTTTGGGCTCAGAATGCAGAATGCACTGAAGAGCACGTTTCAAAATGGGTCATGTTCTTTAATGCATTCCTTGATTCAAAAACAAGAATGCATGATAAACACTGATTTTGTCATCTCAGAATATGATCTTAATCTAGAATGCATACCAAACACAAAAAGAAGGTAATATGAGAAAGGGACCTCCTACGTAAAATGCCTTTATGAGGAACCTTATTAATAGAAGAGTTCACTAAGCTCTTAGAAATCCTTAGCCCAAGTTAAAGAGCACCCCCTTAAATAATTCACTCTAGTCCATAGTTTTAGTAATCAGTATCGGATCAATTGTATCAGCCAATTCGTATTGGTTTTGGTACCCTTTCTTTTTACTAATTTTTTTATTATTTTTAATTCTTTATGCCATGTGTCATTATTCTGTTTCCCAGACCATAAATCTATATCAATATCAGATCAGTTTTGGCATCAGCTGATTCTGTGTCTATTACCGATACCTTGAGGGGGGAGAAAGCTGGCATACATCTTGCTGTTTACATCCCAAGTACTGCTTAATGTTCTTGACCATGAATTTTAAGTGGCAATGAGATTTATTCTGACTATGGTGATTGAATGCCTTTAGTATTAGTCCTAACCAAAATGTTGAAGAAAACATATTATTCACATAAACGATGATCTCATAAAAAATGGAATCTCAAATTACCAATGCCAAACCGATTTATTATCTATTGCAAAACCACGATGGGTATGGACTAACACTACAACAATATGCATTTTTGGCAACGGAAATTGGCTACGGTAACCAATTTTCCATTGCCAAAACTAGTATTTAGCAACAGAATTCTTACAATCCGTAGTGGTAAAGAAATTTTCACCTACGGTTTGTTTATTCCGTAGTATATAATATATATAACAACAGTATAGTTTTTTCCGTGACCAAAAATACATTTATACCTATAGAAATCATTTTTCCATGGCAAAAAATACATTCATACCTACAGAAACCATTGTTCGTGGCCAAAAATACATTTATACCTACGAAAAGCATTTTTCCATGGCCAAAGATACATTTATCCCTATGGAAACCATTTTTCCGTGGCCGAAGATACATTCATATCTATGGAAACCATTTTTCCGTGGCCAAAGATACATTTACACCTACGGATACTATTGTTCTGTGGCCAAAAATACATTTATATCTAAGAAAAGTACGTTTCCACGGCCAAAGATACATTTATACCTATGGAAACCATTTTTCTATGACCAATGATACATTCATACCTATGGAAACCATTTTTTCGTAGCCAAAGATACATTCATACCTATGGAAACTATTTTTCCATGGCCCAAAGATACATTCTTATCTACAAAAACTATTTTTCTGTGGCCAAAGATACATACTTACCTATGGAAACTATTTTTTTGTGGCCAAAGATACATTTATACCTATGAAAACCATTTTTCTGTGGCCAAAAATACATTTATACCTACCTTAAGAAATAACCGTATACCTAGAGTTGGGGAAAATGAAAAACAAAACCGCATTTTCCTCCACCAAAATAATGGCGGGATTTTCAATTTTTTTATTTCTTCTCGATTTTTAATACCCGGCTTGATTTTATCATTTTTTCGTTGTTCTTTTTATTTCTTCCCGATTTTTAATACCCTAAATCTCTTCTCTATGGCATGTTATTTCTTCCCCATTTTTAATACCTTAAATCACTTATCTGTGGCATCGTTTTCACTCTCATTCTGATTTTCTCACACTGTCACTCTTTTCTTCTTCTAATCTTCTCTTATCTCTTGGTTCGTTGTTCTTTTGTATCTGATGTGTTTCTTGATTAATGGTTTGGGGAGAAGATTCGTTTGAAGATAGGATTTGCTGATTTTGTTGGAAATAGATCTTATCTCTTGGTTCTTGTTCTTATTGGAGGTATATCTTGTTGGACTGATGTGGCCCCTATTGCTATGTCAACCTGACATGTGTGCTAGGTGGGACCTATCATCCCTTTGTAATTGATCTTGATGGGAGACAGTTACAGGGAGGCATATAGATAAGGGGACTCTGGTTTCCAGATAGATACGGGCAATCCATCACAACATATCATGTGAGAGACTGAGAAACTAGAAGGCAGTCTCCATCAGAGTTTCGACAGGAACTTGACGGCAGCATGGCATCGATCACTAGTGTTTTACGTCAAACACAAAGGTATGTGCATCTCCATTTTGGCTTACATATGGTATCAGAGCAAATCCTCACTACAACTGGAAACTTGCAGTCACCAAATGATAACCAGAGAACACTGTTTGCCACATTCTGCAGCCTCCAAAGCGGCGGCCATAGGTGGCCCCGATAAATAAAAAATTTCAAAAAACTCTCCAGACAAATTATTAGTTTAGCACACCACATAAGAGTAGCGACCGTAGGTTGTGGAAAACCAAAAGAAGGAAAACTTTCATTCGCAAAATTATAGCACTGATCAGCTGGGCAAACAATCAGGCTCTAAAAAAAAAAAAAAAAAAAAAAAAAAAAAAAAAAAAACTGTTTTGGCCACAAGGTTGCAGCACCTGCCGGAGTTTTTTTTTTTTTTTTCTTTTGGGCCTGAGGAGAGGTCGGCTGGAATCTATAGGTGACTACCGATATCCTGGAACTCCCTATAAACTCCCAGCACTTGCAGTTTTTGATATTAAATAAATAAATTTAGTTTTACCACATGAGGTTGCAGCGATAGTCGGGACCTTTTTCGGCCTCAAGAATTGTCAATGGGAGCCACTAGGTGGTTGCTCGAAATCCCGGCACTCCCCTGCAACCGCTCGCAACTGATGCAACTTAAGGGTGAGACCTGTTCTAATGTTTCCTGTATAACCGTTTATCAAAATGGCATTTTACTGGAAAATTAAGTGACCTTTTAAGGGCCTTTTTGTCCTTTTAATGTGGCTTTTTGGAATAAAAAAAATAATAATAATAATGATACAATAATGGGTTTATGGTTTTAAAGCCCATCATTGGGTTTTATAATGTTATGGGCTTGGGTTTTATAATTTTATGGGCTTTAATGAACAGCCCATTGATTGTTAATATAAATAAATGATAATAATAATGTTATTCCGGTTTGATCCATTCTAGATTTTATTCGAACCGGACTGATCCAACCAGGTTTCTGAACCGTAATATTGTGTAAATGGTGCTATTTAGCAAAATTCAATTGCTTTTCATTCTTGTCACCACTGCATAGTTACAGACCGAATGTCACTTTTCAAGTGACTGAGCCTTTTGACAGTCTGTTCTGAACGACGTGAAAAGTCATGAACAGTGACTATATCTATTGCGACAATCTGTTCTGAACGTCGCTAAATTCATCAGCAATGACTATATCTATTGTGACAATCTGTTCTGAACGTCACTAAAGTTATGAACAGTGACTGTATCTATCGTGACGGTCTGTTCTGAATGTCGCTAAAGGTCATGAATAGTGACTATTTCTGTTGTGACAGTGTGTTCTGAACGTCGCTAAAATTTCAGTTTCTTTTTAGTGACATTTACAAACAGAACGTCACTATATCTGTATACATAACAGAATGTATTAAGCAACTGTTTGGTTTAACCCTTAAGTGAACCAATCAACTATAATAATTGACTTTTACTAGACCTAGTTCATTCTGGTTTGACCATTAATGCAGAACCAATTCTATGTAGAACCAATTCAATTTCTGGTTCAAGACAGATTTTGTCTGGTTCGGTTTAGGTTGTATTTGGGTTGGGTCTTTGTACCAAATCCTGTTCTGAGCTAGTTTTCTGGCTTATTTATTAAAAGTGACCATACCTGGGGTTGTATGATGTGCTCTTCAGTGTTGTACAGTGCATGACCTCAAATTCTGTCATGAAACACTGAATATAGGCTAATTATGTCACTTTGGACACCCATGACAGTTCGAAATGTCATTCTTAAGTATTGCTTGGTTATCTTAAATGCATTTTAATTATATTAAGTGTTGTTTAGTTATTCATAAAGTGCTTTCGGTTATATTATTGTCTATTACATGCGCTTTTTTGTTATACAATTGTGAAACCCATGTGTCACATTAAGGTTTCATGTGGCACACTAAGGATGGGTGTGTGATTCAAATTTATTTTGCAAATTGCCATTGAGAGACTAAATTGTTGCCATAATTTTAAGTAGTCCATTAAACTCAGTATAAGAGGCAGTTTAGTAAATGAATTTCTTAGGCATTATTTGTATTGTAGCCTGTGCATGGATTTTGGCACTTATCCCCAAAGGGAAGTAGTCACTCTTCATGTATGAGTTGAAATAAGATGGAATGCAAAGCATTCAAATGGAAGGGATTCTTATGGCCTAAAGGTACGAGATTCTTTTTATCTTGGATGTGATGCATTTCAGTCTTATTGATTAAGGCGCAGGCCTTACAAATTTCGGTCTTTGCCCAAAGGTAAATTGTGAGGAATTTGGTTTGCTTCTGAATTCATCAACATGGGTTGATCTCAGCAATTAAATAACAACTTGTGGTAAGTTACAATTTTCGCCCAAAGGTAGGTTGTAGCAAATCACATTTTGTTTATGATTAAGCATTGGTTTTCTCATTATTCAGTTATTAGGCATGTCTTTTCATTAGTTACTGTTTCAAAATTGTTTATTTCCCCTATTGGTTAAGATTAACTATGCTTATTGAAAGAACTAATTAAGGGTTAATGGATTTGTATATGACCATTAAAGAACTCTCTATTTGATATATTTTCAACCATTGAGATGGCTCTCTATCAGAAATGGCCTCATGGTATTCTCCTAATGTTAAAGCTCATTAAGGCCAATATAAGTAAGAACTCAAGATGTTCCATTCCGAAGAGTACAATTGTACAGGACTATTTGAGGTAATTAGCGAGCATTTTGTGAGAACCATTAAATCTATTGTTTGTACCCGTATAAAGAAAGTTCAGCTCCTTAGGACACATCTTGAGTGTGAGATAATTGGCAACTTATTTTTGAGTTTATTTTGGATAATACTCATCACAATTATTGATGGATTGATTTTGGTTATACAATCCATATTACCTATGCTATATAAGCTTTTTGAATAGAATGCCATCATAGGATATTGAGAGGACCACCTACTCAGCAATCTAGGTGCAATCTTAGGTGGAGATTATTAATGTCTGGATCTATACAGTATTAATGTCTGAATCTATACAGGACCTGAAAATTTTGGTTTAATATTCCATCATGTTCCAAGAACCTTGTATCTGTTTCGAGATTGACACATATTGGTAATGTGTTTTAACTTCAGTTGTATCAAAACAATACTCTAGCAGGCTCTGGTTCATTCTTAGATGGCTTATATTAATCATATTTTATGATCCAGTTTTAGAAATAATTTGCTGGCTTCCTTTAATAGTATTGGAATTAAAAGATAAATTATGGATGAAAAAGCACAAACTATGACTCTAGAGATTTGATAACATCTCTATATATGTAACTCAAAATTTTAGTAATAAATTTCCTAGAAACCTTAGATTTCTCAAGTTTTGAAACTTGTTTGGACTGCATCAAGGACCAGCAGACCAACAAACTTAAGAAAGGTGTTTGATATATTTCTGAGACACTTAAGATCATACATACAGATATATGTAAAGTATTTCCACACCTTGTCTAATGGATAACAAATACTTTATTGCATTCATAAATGACTATACTAGATACTTGTACCTCACTCTCATGGATCATAAAGATGAAGCCATAGATGTCTTCAAGATCTACAGAGCTGAAGTTGAGGAACTAACTAGAAAAGTCATTGAGATTGTCAAATCAAATAGAAGAGGGGAATGTATACAGAATCCAATACCTTTTGTCTGTTACCTTAGAAAGAAATGTATGTTCTTGCACTAAACCATGCCTGGGTCTCTAAACCAAAATGGCATTGCTGAAAGGAGGAACCAGACACTTATGGAAATGGTCAAAAGGATTTTAAGCTTCCATTACCTTGAGAAGCGAAGCCCCTTAAAACTACAGTGTGTATCTTAAACAAGGTACCATCGAAAGCTACTCTAAAGACTTCTTGTAAGTTTTGAAGAGGATAAAAACCCATGTTAAGACATACATATGTATGGGGCTTTATCTAAAGTCAAGATTTATAATCCACATGAAAGGAAATTAGTTCTTAGAACAGTCAAATCCTTTATTAGTTATCCTGAGAGATTAAAGGGTTATAGGTTCTTCTTTTCCTCACATTCAACCTCAATTTTTAGAATCTAAGAATGTCAAATTTTTCGGAGGATGGCAACAACAGTAGGAGTCATGTTACTTGAAACATTTAGTTAATGAACAACCTGTTCAAGTTCCTAGTCCCACGTGAGAAACTGGAGGATTTATCTTTCAATTATTGTACATTGAGGATTGTCATTTATCAAACCGATGCCTCATGACAATGAATTTGTTACAAAATTTGTTACTTAATTTCTCAAGCTCAAAATGAGGTTGATGTTCAAACAGTATTAAGAAGATCCTCGAGAGTCAGAAAAATTGGCAATAAGTTCTGATTATCAAGTTTACCTCCAGAATTGTAATAACGATGATGGAATTAATCTAAATCCAACAGCATTCTCTCAAGCCATGAACTAAAGTGATTCCACTCAATGGCTTAATGCCATAAAGGATGAATAAGTAAGAATCAAGTTTGGGATCTTGTCAAATTACCTAGTGGTTGTGGGATACAAATGGGTTTTTAAAACAAAAAAGGATTCCACTAGAAATATTGAAAGATATAAAGCCCGACTTGGGGTGAAAAAGGTTTAATCAATATCTTCTTTTAATTATAAAGAAATCTTCTCACCAATTTCTAGAAAAGAGGTCTTTAGGATTTTTATGGCGCTTGTGGCTCATTTAGACCTAGAGCTATATTAAATTAATGTCAAAATGACATTACTTTAGTTTGACCTTATGGGGGAGGTTTACATGAGGTGACCAGAAGGATTCTCAAATGATATTAAAGAGTTTCTAGTTTGTAAACACAAGAAATTTATATACAATTTGAAATAAGTTTCTTCTTACTAGTACCTTAAAATTGATGACTCGATCACTTCTTTTAGTTTATGAAGTATCGTGATGATTTATATATCTACCTAAAGTTGAAAGGAGAGTCTTCTTTATCATTTTCGTATTGTATATGGATGAAATACTCTTGGTTTCTAATGATCACAGGCTGTTACATGAGACGAAACAGTTTTCTTGCGTGTTATTTTGATATATCAATATGGTTGAAACACTTTATGTTTACACATAGTATTTCAACAGGACTAATCTAATAAGATATTAGGATTGTCCTAGAAAGATTATATCGTGATAATTATGAAACACTTCCGCATAAAGGAACTGTTATATAGGTGTGACACCTGTTGCTAAAGTAACAGACTAATTTTGGAATAATGTCCAATGACATTTTCTAAAGGAGCATTAAATGCATAGTATCCCATATGCGTCTGTAGTATGCAGTCTGGTGTTCATACAT
Source organism: Protea cynaroides (assembly GCA_028583415.1). Taxonomy (NCBI): domain Eukaryota; kingdom Viridiplantae; phylum Streptophyta; class Magnoliopsida; order Proteales; family Proteaceae; genus Protea; species Protea cynaroides. The sequence continues at coordinate 22,846,600 of CM053267.1, forward strand.
TTTATGTTATCAAATATCGCATCTTCAGTGGGAGTTTCTTAAGGAAATCCAAATTCATCACATTGGAAATTGACAAAAAAAGTTTTCAAATATCTCCCGTAAACAATGGTTCACATGTTGGTCAATCATTCAGTTTTGAGACATACACTGGATGTGGAGATACTAAAGATACACTTTAGGATAATTTTGTATGCTCGCTGGAGGAGTAATATCCTGAAAAAGTGTAAAGCATCCAGAGATTGCATCCTCTATATTGTAGCAGAGGTAGTGACATGCTATAAGACAGTCTCTCATGCATCGTGGTTCTGTCAATATGTCACAGATCTCCAGGTTATTCCATCTATAAAAAGAACAACACGGATTTACTGTGAAAAACCACGACAATTAAGTTCTCTAAACAACACATACTTTATGAGTCAATATAAACACATAGAGATTAAGTATTTAATTATCAAGAGAATGTTTAGAATCTTCATGTTTCTATAAAATATGCTGGTACTGAGAAAATGATAGCTGACCTTTATTTATATAAGGAGCTCCCATTAATTGCATTTTCATGCTATGTGGAGCATATGGGCTTATGTAGTCATTTTTGTACAAGATGTTTTATTTGAAATGTTGCAACATTCAGTTGATGTTTTCTAAACCTTCATTGTTTTCTATCATTTATTATGTCTAGCGCTACTCAAGTATCTGAAATGACAGAAGCCCATTAAGTACAAAGGGCATTAAGAAATGTACCCTCGAATTGACCAAGGGGTTGATTCTGAATTAATCGTGGAATTGATTCACTAAGGTTTTGGGATTACCCACATTAGGATTCATTGTGAAAAGGACATCTCATTGTAATACATGGAAGGGAGTGACCGACATACTGGACATGTACCGCCGTGATTCGTGATTTAGAGTTTTCATTATGAATGTTTAAGAAACTAATGTTTATGTATGGCCATACAACAATAGCAACATATTATACTCACTTGTGGAAATATGGACCAAGTGGGAGAATGTTGGACTGATATGGCCCCTATTTCCATGTCATCCTGACATGTGTACTAGGTGGGACGCGCCATCCCTTTGTAATTGATCTTAATGGGAGACAGTTACAGAGAGGCATATAGATAAGGGGACTCTAGTTTCCAGATAGATACGGGCAATCCACCACAACGTATCATGTAAGAAACTAAGAAACTAAAAGGCAGTCTCCATCAGAGAATGAATAGGAACTTGACGGCAGTATGGCATTGATCACTAGCATTTTACGTCAGACACGGAGGTATGTGCATCTCCATTTTGGCTTACATATCTATCCTTCTATGCTACAATTATTTTCTTCTATTTTGCTTTTTAATTTCATCATTTGGGACTCGTTTGGCTATTGCTACCTATTTTCTCTCTTTTGGGGGACGGGGGGTTTGTGAATGTCTGTGGTGATTTTTTTTTTCTTGGTTACTGGGAATGGCATGCGGGAAATCTTGCAAGCCTAGTAGCTTAGAGCTACTGCATTGTTATCATTTTCTGATGTTCTGCTCGACATTATCTTGGCCACTCTGCTATGTTCGGAGGTGAAATTTTAGAAAAGTCATTCACAGTGTGCCACTATGCATTTGCAAGGTTATCTATTTGGCAACTGTTGAAGATTATTGGCTCTATAACAATCAATGCACTGTAACAAGCAACGCATTTTGTATAGAGAACCCTCATCCATAATTACCAGGCAAGGGGTTTGTTGGTAGAAGTTTCAAGAAAAGGATTTTCTTTTTATAGGTAATCGGCTGAAGGAAAAGATATTATGAAAACTATAAATACAAAAGATGATTGACGACAGATTTAAATTTTTTTTAAGATGAGTAGTTAGAGATCATATGCAATTATGCCCCTTCTTAGCTAGACTAGAGAAATTTTCTCTTAATAAAAATAATAATTCCCTTGCTGTATTTTAAGATCTGAAAGCTCTCTGTCATTGGACAATTCTTTTATCAATTTTACTTGCACTTCAATGTTGGACTTTATGTTGTCATTGTTGGCAACTTGGCTGATGTGTCAGTGTTTGAAAGCATTTAGTCAAAGAAATGAGGAGAGAGAGTATCAGTGCACGAAAGAGAATACCAGTGCAGTGGTAAAGATGGAATAACCTTGCATGTGTGTTCTACAGTGTTATACATGTTTCAGATGACTTGCACCTAGTTGAATGTGATTTTGCACTGAGTTTGATGAGAGAGAGTGTCTGCATGATCTGACAGTGTTTCTGATGATGTAACAGTGTTTCTATTGATGTAACAATTATTCTCTGAGACCCACGGGTGTGGTGGCAAGGTGACATGCCAACACGGCAGCCCACGGCACTTGGCATGCATGCACGCAAAGTTTTGGGTTCGAATTCCAAGGTTTCATAGAGTGAATTCTAAGGTTTCATAGAGTTTTAACTTTGGGCCTATTTTTGGTGGATTCCACAGTAGTTCATGGAGATCCAACATTGGAAAGACATAGGGCGTTAAGTTAGCTTCCCAACGCAACTTGAATCTCTCAATTCCGACTTCAGATGAGGGAGATATCGCGATTCTCGTTGGATCGCTCGAAAATAGTCAAAAACCCTTGTTCTCGGTGAGTTTGTATACACAGGGAAAATCGTATAGTTTTCATATACTCTAGGGGCCTCTTTGAAATTATCAAAAGCTAAAGTATGGCGTGGAAATTATCCTTAATTGAAAAATAAACCATTTGGACGGCATCTAGTGACCACGCGTGTCAGATTCAGATCTGACAGTTCACAAATAGGCGGGCTAAGGTGTATATCATCGGTTCCATCTAGATTCTATCGCTAGCCTTCTGGTTGGATGGAGGCAGTTTAAAGAGGTGCTTCGCATTTCATGTACTCGGCGCCTTGTTTCCATGTGGCACGCTTTTGGTACAGCGGTGATCAAGATCCAGATCTTGCGGCCAATATTAAAGCCGACATGATCTAACGCAACTTGTGCTGATCCAGTGGCTCACAGATCTTCCTGTCTTTTAAAGGCTTATCCGATGGCTATTTATAAAGATCCCTTGAGCGCCAATCGGAACTCGACAAAGCATTCGCGAGCGACGATTCTATGTGGCACGGGTGTACGGTGAAGCTTCAAAAGATTCTATTTGGAATTATGTGGTTGGGCGAACTTTAAACCTTCATAACTCCTTCATCTGAGCTCCAAATAGGTCCGTTCAAGTTGCAGTATTCATATTTTTGGATGCTCTAAACATTGGGGCAGTGTTGGGAGTCGTAAAAATGCTGAGAAAAATTAAAAAGAGCATTTTGAAGGGAGACAGAAGGTTTTATAGGGTTTCATACCCTGTGGGAGTGATCAATCACCAACTACATCTTCTTTAAGCATCAATGGAGTGCTAAATCCCTATGAGAGGTCAATAGAGCTTTATTTTTATATTCATGGTGATTATGGGTTGTGTGGAAGAGATGGAAAGCTTGTGAGCAAGGTGTGCTCTGTGAATCGATCTCTATCATCACTGTAGGCTGTTGAAGAGCTCCTGAGAGCAGTGTGAAGCTTCAGAGATATTGTCTGCAATCGAAAGCAGTTGTGAGGTTTTTCAATTCCCTATCTATTTGTTGCTTTCAATATATTGTATGCTAGCATAGGTGAAAATTTTTGAATACCTAGCTAGCGGGGGGAAAATTGTAAGGCAATTCTATAAGCCTAAAAAATTGTTATTTGCTTCCCGTGGGTGCGGGTTAAGAGTAGTGTGTGCAGTTGGTGTTGAACACTGGCTGTTGTAGCCTGAATCTTGGCGTTGTTGCACCCTCTCAATTTTATACTAGAAAAACCTAGGGTTAGTATCATTGTCTTGTAAAAGACCAAAATTTGAGTGTTGAGTAAATACGGAGCCCTTTGTGCATTACTCTGTGGACTTGCCATCACACACTGTGTTGGTGAACCACGTAATATCCTTGTGTTGATTGTTTTGCTTTCTGGTATATTTTGGAATGTATGGAATGGCTTGCAGGGTGGGTGTGAAAATCTGATAGACCTGGCCACTGAGTGGTAGCGAGATAGATTTGCATACGCTTGAATATGTGTAAAAAAATATATCTCCATCAGCTCTGGGCAGCAATGAAATAATTAGAGAGAATTTTCAGACACTGATTCACCCCCCCCCCCTCTCAATGTCATATCAAGTTCATCATTCAACACAACTGAAATTAAATCTGCAAACTCCAATGGACAAGCTTAATCCAATTTAGAGTGCTACACTACTAATGACCTTATCTTCTCAGCCATAACAAATATTGAGAATCCTTTCAAATATTTAAAATTTTCCCCATTAAATTGTTGTTGACCAGAAAGTTATTGAGTAAACTTTCCACTTTCTTCCCTCATGCTTTTAGGCATATACTTTGATCGTAGACAGTTCTCTTTATGGGCTTTGATCATTGCACACATTCTTCTTGTACCATGTCATTTAACATTTCTTCCGTTTATTTTAGCAACAAGGCCTCAAGGATAAGCTGATATATCCCAACCATACTATTAGCATTCCCTACAGCAATCAATAGGGTCTAAAAGAAGACTTTGACTAACAATGATGCAATGCCTTCTCATAAGTCATGGTCCTATTGTTCTTTCTTTTTTAGTCTGGAATGTTGCTAAGACTCTCAACCTTTTACACTGACTGATTGACAGATCAGAACTGTAGCATTACTTTGCAAAGTACCTAATCCCTATAAACCCAACCATCAAGGACTTTAGTAGCAAGTCTACCCTATAAATGCAGAGGTAAAAAAATAAATAAACCCAACCACTGTCTTGAAACGCTACTTACAATGGTTATTTATTTATTTATTTATTTATTATTATTATGTTGTAACACATATAATTCTCTAATTATTATCAGTATTAACAACTAAAATGTTGATTCTTATTAAATCTCTCTTTATTTCTGAGTAGATATATGTATATAGAAATAATTAGTGCTTTACCTTTTAATGTAAGCAATGTGAGACCAGAATTATATAAGCCCATATTGCACGAACACAATCTTCACCCTGACAATGGATTTCTAGAGTGGAATACCTCAGCTGCTGGACAGCCCTCTACAGACCTCCCCAGAAGTTTGGAAAATAAATTCTAGGGTTAACTGGAACATTCCCAGCCAGCCCAAACTAATCCTAAATTTTATGTAACGGATAGGGAACCAAACTTTGAACCTCTTTGCCAAGTTCCAGTCACAGCTCCGAAAAGAACCAAAATTCACACCTAAGGTATTAATCTTGTATTTATTGTGATTTTTAGTTTTGCCTTGTGATGGTCACCTGTGCATTTGATTGACTTGGATGTTTGACAGTCCAAGCTTGTTGTATATGGTAAATGCTACGTTTATGTGATAAATTTTTCTCCCCTCATATGCTATTTGCTTCATATGGGGATGGTTCAGATCTCTGCATTTCTGCATTTAGAGTTAAAGTAATCCCCTTCAAATTTCTGCATTTATACGAACATGATTGATTCATTGATTGATATGCCATAAGCAATATGCTGCAAGGCTGTTCTTTTGATGTTTACTTCCTCTCTTCTTTTTTCGTATATATTTTTTTTTTTTTATGAAACTGTCAGTTAATACTTTGAAGGTGTGGAAACCAGGTCAAATAGACCGATTAGAAATGGCGGGTCAACTGAGATGGTAGATCCTGAGTCAATATTCCCAATGGTGGGTAGGCCTGTAGGGAATTGTGATATGGTACGACTTAGTTGCAAAGAAAGAGAGCAGGCACATCGGCACGTGTTGAACAACTATGATGGAGTAAACCAAAATCGAATGTAAGTAGTGCATATAAATTTTATTGGTGCCACATATATATTAATTATTGATCTCAGTTTACAAGTTATACATACTAGGGAAATTTTCAGCTACCACCTAAAAAAAATTGATCATATCATCAACCACCCTAGTTGTTTAAAAAAATCACCTACCACCCATGTTAGGCAAACATTTATCAAAAAGATCCAAAAGCAACTAACAGAACCATTAGTTGCTGATGTCAGCCATTAGAAAATTCATAAATGACAATAATACCCTTATTGTAAGGGGAAAAAAGTTTCCAAAAACATTTTGATCGGAAATTCTATCGATGGAATGATGAACTGATATGACACTGAGAGGGGGGTGAATCAGTATCTGAAAATTCTCCCTTATTATTCACTGCTGCCCAGAGCTGATGGAGATATATTCTTTTACACACACACACAAGCGTATGCAAATCTACCTCGCTACCACTCAATGGCCAGGTCTACCAGATTTGCACACCCACCCTGCAAGCCATTCCACACACTCCCAAATATAGCAGAAAGATAAAACAAGGACACAGAGATATTACGTGGTTTACCAACACAGTGTATGATGGCTAGTCCACGGAGTAATATCCAACGGGCTCCGTATTTACTCAACACTCAACTTTTAGTCTCTAACAAAACAAGGATATTAACCCTAGGTTTTCCCAGCATAAAACTGAGAAGGCGCACCAACGCCAAGATTTAGGCTTAACAGCCAATGTCCAACACCCACTGAACACACCACGCTTAACCCGCACCCACGGGAAGCAAATAACAATTTTTTTAGACTTATAAATTTACCTTACAATTTTCCCCTACTAGCTAGGTATTCAATAATTTTCACCTACGCTAGCATATAATATATTGAAAGCATAAATAGATAGGGAATTGAAAATCTCACAAACAATGCTTTCGAATGGCCAACAATCTCTCTGAAGCTTCACACTGCTCTCAGGTACTCTCCAACAGCCTTCAATGATGATAGAGATCGATTCACAGAGCACACCTCATCCACAGGCTTTCAATCTCTTCTACACAACCCATAATCACCATGAATATAAACATAAACGCTCTACTGACCTCTCATAGGGATTAGCACTCTATTGATGCACAGAGAAGAGGTAGTTGGTGATTGATCACTCCCACAGGGTATGAAATCCTAGATTTCCTTCTCTTTGCCTTCAAAACGTTCTTTTCAATTTTTCCCTTTGTTTGTTAAACTCCCAACGGCACCCAATGTATAGAGCATCCGAAAATATGGAAACTGCAACTTGAACGGATCGATTTGGAGCTCGGATGAGAAAGTTATGGAAGTTTGAAGTTCGGTCAGTAACAAATAAAGAAAGAGAATATTTCCAAACAATTCCGGGCACCCGCGCAACATTGAATCGCCGCCCCGCTGACGTGTTGTCGAGTTTTGGTTCACGGAGATGGAATCTATGCTTTCAGCCGTTGGATAACCTTAAAAAGGTGGGATTGAATATGCACCATAGGATCTGGAAATATCGCGTCAACGAAAACGAACTCGACGATATCCATTAGATTCGGATCAAAGCCTTCGTAGTACCACGCATGCGCCACACAGAATCAAGCCTAGTACTCCATGCAACATAGACCATTGTAATAACATGCATCCAACCAATCCGAAGGCGTGCGATGAAATCTCGATGCTTCGGCTCCGATACACCCTAGCCCGCCTTGATCTGGGCCATTCAAAGTGGATCTGAGCATCGTGGCTTCATTTTAGCAGCCGATTTAGAATCTTCTACATTCTTCTTACCGAAAATGCCCCCGAACAAATGTATTAATGACTTTTTTCGAGCGATCCGACGGAAACTACCATATCTCTCTCATCCGACGTCGAAATTGAGTGATTCAAGTTGCGTTGGAAAGATAACTCGACGCTCTACATCTTTCCACTGTCGGATTTCCATGAACCTGCTGCAGGACCCACCAACATTTTCTCTCTCCTTTTTCTCTCTCTTTATTCTCTCTACATCTTCTTTCTTCATGTAATGCTTTAAGATGTCGTAACATTGCCTCATCATTAGAAACTCAGCCACATCATCAGAAACTGTGCCACATCACCAGTAGGGTCTAGAGACACTCTCTCTCATCAAAATCAATGTAAAATCCCATTCAACTCATTGCAAGTCATCTGAAACACATGTAGAATACTGTAGAACACACAAGTAAAGTTGCCACATCTGTGCCAGTGTACTGATACTCTCTCTCCTACACTAACACTCTCCCTCCTTATTTCTCTGACTGTATGCTCACAAACACTGTCACATTAGTCAAGTTACCAACAATGACAACATAAAGTCCAACATGGAGGTGGTTGGGATATTTAGAAATAAATCTCGTAATTGCAAGAACGGCATTGAGGTGTAGCAGTGTTAAACTATGAGATCCAACGGAGAGAGAACGTAGGAGGGCATCTGCTCCAAATCCATGCGAGTTTCTCAACGAACTGTGAAGGACTTTGAGATATTAACGCATTACACTTTAACTTTTTTTCCCTGGTTTCCTTGTGCCCTCTTACTTCGAATATGTGGAAAAAGTCTTCATCTAGAATTTCAATAGATATCTTCATCAGATAGAAAAAATAGAGAACAAAATAAGGAAAATGACAAGAAAAAAACTAGAAACCAAAGAAAATAAAGAAAGGATAGATTGATCGTGGGATCCATAATTTGAAGACAAACGATAGTTGAGGCCCACCAATAGCACAGAGCTAGAGAGAGAACCAAGGGGCGTTGTTCTTCCTTGTTATGTGGGAAAAATCTCATCCATTTAAAATCATACATGTGTCAAGGCCATCTCCGGAGCCGACTGCTAGTTATATGTTGCGCTCGGCCTATGCCGCTCGGAGGTCACCTTCCGTTTGTAACGGTGAAGCGGTCGGAGTTGCATTCCTATCCGGTCACGTTTCCCGATCGGAGGCTAGTATCCTGATACGACTATGATACGACAGAGGAGTCCTTCTCCTTGTATGATACGACGCCGACTATCAAGGCCTTACGACCATCTGTCACGACACATGTCATCCTTGTGGTTGACCGCCTTAGCTTCCTTGGCTACGGTCTTCCACTCCTACTCGGAGTCTACAACTCAGGTGTCCCTCAGAGCGACACATGGCAATCCTATTGGTGATCTACTTCTCTGAGTCCTAGTACCTCCATGCTTCTTCCCAATGTCTATAAGTAGAGGACGACCCCTCAAGGTAAGTTCAATTAGCAATCTCTCTCATTCTCGCACGCTCAAACTCTCTCATCGTCCCACTCTTTCTTTAAACTGAAGATAGCTTCCTGCTATCTCTTGACTGATTACATTGGAAATCTGACTTAGGCATCGGAGTGTACCAAGGGCTTAGTCGCCCAACTCCCTTGTCTCATCTCTGTGATTGTAGGTTACTCGGATCACAGACCAGCGGGCGATTTCCAATCGTAACAGTTTGGCGCCCACCGTGGGGCCTTTTTTACTGAGTTTGATGATTAGCGCGCGAGCTCTCTAGTTTCAATGGCCCAAAGAAGAACCCGAGCCCAAACATCTAATCGCCCATATGATCCATCCGTGCAGGTGCACGTGGATAGCAGTGAAAGTACAATAGGGGCGAAGTGCGTGCCGACACCGGCGCCATGGCCGACTCCAGTCCCAACACCCGTCCCAATACCAACGGCGACGGCACAGCAACCGCCTCCTCAATATGTTACCCGTCAACAGTTCGACGAGTTGAAGCAGCAGATCGAACAGCTGGCCAGAGTCTTAGGAGGTGCTCGAGCAAGTAACTCAACCGCCGAGGCAAGGGAAAATCCTCAGCAAGCCCCGGCACAGAACGCGCCCCAAGGAGCACCCCCACAGCCCGCACGAACAGTATCCACGAGAGCCACGCCGAGCAATCCCCCCATGGGGTATCACCAGCCCACACGGAGTATGGCTGGGTCAGCCGCTCGGCACCAGCCAGCTGATCAACACCAGGCGCCGGCAGCACCGCCTCCTCCGGTGAGAGGCGTGAGGTCCTTCCTCGATGCCTCCGAACAGCGAGAGGCGCGAGGTTAGGAGAGGGCTAACGTGGAAACACCAGCAATGGTTGCAGCGCCGCCTCCGGACACCCCACAATCCGAGGACGAGCGACGTTTGTTGGAATTAACCACCCGGCTCCAGCAGGTGGAGCAGAGTCGTGTCGCTCCGCCGAGGATGGCCTACACTGCCATCACGGCACTCTCGGACGAGATTATGAGGGCCCCCCTCCTGACAACTTCAAGATGCCGGTCCTGGACTCGTACAATGGAAGTATCGATCCCGAGCAGCATCTGGACGCGTTCGTTTCCACGGCGCTTTTCTACCCCCTCAGCGACAGCCTCATTTGTAGACCGTTTCCTTCAACGCTCAGGGGCGCCGCTCGTACTTGGTTCAACAACCTCCTCCCGAGGAGCATTACATCGTTCGAACAGCTGTCGAACAAATTCTTGACGCACTTCCAAGCCAACCAAGTGCGCAAGAAGACTCCATACCATCTATCAATGGTCAAGCAACAGAAGGACGAGTCCCTGTGGGACTTCATCAAGCGCTTCAATACCGAGGTGCTCGAGATTAAGGACGTCGAGCCACAGTGCACATGTCCAGCCTGCAGGCCGGGGTGACTGATAGAGAGCTTTGTTGGTCCCTTGCAAAAAGCCCCCAAAGAACTTGGACGACCTACTTGCCAGGTGTGAGAAGTACGCCTCCGCAAACGAGACGACGAAGGCCCAAAAAAATAACACGGTAAACAACTTGAAAGCCGAGCAAAAGCCTGCGGACAAGAAGAGGTCTGAGTCGGCCAACTAGACGCCGAACTCAACCAACCCTAAAAAGCAGAAGTCCAGCAAAGAACAAGCGTACCAGCACCCATACAAGACCTTCGAGTACTATACTCCGCTCAATGCCTCGATGGCGGAAATCTTGGAGGTTATCAAGAACAATCGGAACCTCCGACCACCGTCGAAACCATTGGGCGACGGAAGAAATAAAGATCGATCCAGGTTTTGTCGCTTCCATCGCGACTATGGCCACGAGACGGAGGAGTGCAAATACCTCAAAGGAGAAATTGAGGATCTCATCCGACGTGGATACTACGGAAACTTTGTCAGAGATGCTGGCAAAGGACCAGCTCCCGCTCGATGAGAGCGTGGGTTACCACCCCCGCCCCCGCGAGAGCGCGGATTACCACCCCAGCCACCAAACAACTGCAGAGTAGATGCCGGCAAAAATCAAGGCGCCGCCCGAAGAGATGACAGGGACCCGGATGGAGGCCACGCAGCCCCCAGACAGTGGGTCGGCGTCATCCAGTTCGGGTCAATCGAAAGCCCGTCCGGGGCGAAGCAGGATAGAATACCGGTAAAGGAAAGGCTCGGTGGTCGGAAGCATACCACGCTCCGGGTCCATCCCGTCCTGGTCGGAACCGAAAGCAGAGGCAGAAGAAAGAAGAAGTCCCATCCAACGTCAAAAAAAAGAAAAGCTGAGCGGAGGTTCATGGGCAGCCCCCAACCCAAGGACCGACCGCACACTTCATTGGGCTTACGCATCCCTGGTGACAACGGCGTATATGCCATCACCAGAGGACCCGAAGCCAAAGGAAAAATGGTCCTCACACTAATAGGAGGACCTGCGGCCGGAAACACTTCCAACCGATCAGCCAAGGCTTACTCGCGTCTGGTAGCAAAGACAGAGTGGCCGTCCAAAAAAAGCCCGAACTGGAGAAATAATCACTTTCAGCGATGAAGACCTCGTCAACGTCGCGGTCAGTCACGAAGATGCCATCGTCTTCACAGCCGGATCGGCCACTGCGATGTCGCCAAGTGCTTGGTAGACACAAGAAGCTCGGTAGACATCATATTCTACCATGCATACCAGAGAATGCAGCTAAAAGATGATCAGCTCCAGCCAGTCACATTCGACCTGATCAGCTTTTCCGGAGATCCGGTCATCGTAAAAGGAGGCATCCAATTGCCTGTCATCCTCGGCCACAGGCCCAGACAAAAGAGGGTGATGGTCGAATTCATGGTGGTTGATCGGCCATCCGCCCACAATGTAATCCTCGGCCATCCCTCGCTGAACAAGCTCAAAGCGTGTATGTCCACGTACTATCTGGTGATAAAGTTTCCAACAGAGGAAGGAGTCAAAGAATGCCGAACGGATCAAGGGACATCAAAAAGATGGTACGCCACTAAGCTGAAGAATAGTCAGCGAGCTCTAAAAACATCGCAGGTGAACGCCATAAAGGCTCGAGGCATCGACCCTCCGAGCAGAGGAGAACCGGCCGAAGAGCTGTTGCAAGTACCTGTGGCAGAAGATCAGCCAGAAAAGACATTCCAGGTCGGCTCCCTACTGCCTGAGAATAAAAGAGAAGAGCTGATAGAGTTTTTGAGGTAGAATCTTGACGTATTTGCATGGTCGGCCTCTGAAATGCTGGAAATTCCCAGAGAAGTGATCGAACATCACCTCGCGGTCGACCCCCAACACAGACCGATCAGACAGAGGAAGAGGTGCTTCGCACCCGCCCGACAGTCTGTAATAGATGAGGAGGTCCAGAATATCTAGCGACCGGCTTCATCAGAGAGATGGATTACCCAGACTGGCTCGCCAACGTGGTCATGGTGCCCAAGGCAAACGGGAAGTGGCGAATTTGCATAAATTTCACAGATCTCAATAAGGCCTCCCCGAAGGACAACTACCCATTGTCGCGCATCGACCAGTTGATAGATGCTATAGCTGGGCACGAGCTGCTCAGCTTCCTCTACGCATACTCTGGATACAACCAAATCAAGATGAGAAGAACGGACGAGGAGTGCACCTCCTTTGTCACCAATCAGGGGCTCTTTTACTACACGGTCATGCCTTTTGGCCTAAAGAATGCAGGAGCCACCTACCAAAGGTTAGTGAATAAAATATTCAGGAGTCAGATCAGTCAGAACATGGAGGCAATGTCGACGACTTCCTTGTGAAAAGCCAACAGGCCAACATCATTTGCCCGACCTCAAAGAAACGTTCCAAATTCTCCGAAGGCATAGTATGAAGTTGAATCCAACAAAGTGTGCTTTCGGAGTTGCGTCCAGCAAGTTCTTAGGCTTTATGGTCTCGCAGCGAGGAATTGAAGCCAATCCATCAAAGATCACGGCCATACTGAACATGACCACGCCGACGAGAACCAAGCAGGTGCAGGAGCTGAACGACCGAATTGCCGCCCTCGGCCGATTCATGTCCAAATCGGCCGAACGCTGTCTCTCATTCTTTAAAACGCTGAAAGGAGCGGGAAAATTTGAATGGACCGAGGAATGCCAGAAGGCTTTTGAGGACCTCAAGGCCTACTTATCCTCACCACCTCTACTGGTAAAACCCAACCCCGGAGACGAGCTACAACTTTACCTAGGAGTCTCCGACCGGGCGGTAAGCGTTGTGCTACTCAAAGAAGAAGACAGGGTCCAACGGCCTATATACTATGTCAGCAAAGTGCTGTTGGACGTCGAGACCAGATACAAGCCGATCGAGAAGCTGGCGCTTGCCTTGGTTACAGTAGCGTGGAAGCTCCGACCGTACTTCCAAGCATACCCCATTACTGTGCTCACCAACACACCATTGAAGAAGGTGTTGTCGAAGCCTGATGTGTCCGGTCGGCTAATAAATTGGTCGGTAGAACTCGGCGAGTTTGACATAAAATACGTCTCCAGGACCGCCATCAAAGCACAAGCACTGGCGGACTTTATTGTCGAAAGTACACTACCAGAAGAAGAGCCGGCCGAACCTCAAACCATAAAGGTTCCCGAGCTAGCCGAGGCCGCATGGACACTGCAAGTGGACGGATCATCCATGAATGGCCGAACAGGGGCGGGTGTAATCTTAACGAGTCCGGAAGGATTGAAGGTCCGATCAGCCCTAAGGTTCGGATTCCACGCAACGAACAATGAAGCCGAGTACGAGGCCCTACTGGCCGAACTCAGACTTGCAAAGGGCCTAGCCTTCCATCGGCTACTGGTCTAGGGTGACTCACAGCTGGTTGTCCGTCAGGTACAGGGAGACTACGAGGCCAGACAACCCAAGATGCAAAAGTACCTCGACAGGGTGAACTCGGCCATCACCGCCTTCCAAAGTGTTGAACTACAATACGTTGGTCGCGAAGAAAACACGGAGGCAGACGAGCTGTCTAGGCTGTCCCTGGATGACATCAACGCGATGGACTCTGCCGTGTACATGGAATTCTTGGAACACGCCAACAACTCTGTAGAAGAGGTTGCTCCGATCGGAGTTGTATCCAGCTGGTATGACGACATATACCAATACCTCCAGACCGGTGCACTTCCAGAAGACAGGAAAGATGCTCGGCGTATCCAAGCCAAGTCCAGGCAGTACACCATTCACAACGATGTACTGTATAGGAGATCCTACACCATGTCATTACTTCGGTGCCTCAGGTTAGACGAAGCCGAGCAGGTGATGAAAGAAGTCCACGAAGGTATCTGCGGTCGGCACCAGGGAGGCCGGTCACTGTTTCAGAAGATCCTCCGACAAGGCTATCATTGGCCAAAGATGCATGACGACTGCATTGAGCTAGTACGCAAGTGCGACAAGTGCCAGTTCTACGCACCAGTACCACATGCTACGGCTGCCCCTTTGCAGTCGATCACAAGTCCTCTCCCCTTTGCCATCTGGGGCATGGACATCATGGGGCCCTTCCCCAAGGCAACATATCAGCAGCAGTATGTCATCGTAGCCATTGACTACTTCACAAAATAGATCGAAGTAGAGGCCGTGGCAAAAATTCACGCAACCAAAGTGGAACTATTCTTCAGTCATTCGGTTGTCTATAGGTTCGGAGTGCCCAGAGTACTGGTGACAGACAACGGCACCCAGTTCGCCAGTGCATCGTTCGCAGACTTCTGTGCGGAGTTCCACATAGACCACAGATTCGGCTCGTCGGCCACCCACAATCAAGTGGACAGATCGAAGCCACAAACAAAACAATACTGTATGGTCTGAAGAAGATGGTAGCAGACCAAAAAGAAAAATGGGTGGACATGTTATCGAGCATTGTTTGGTCGTACAGGACGACCAGCCGAACACTAACCGGAGAAACGCCCTTCGGACATCGTCCTCGGTGAATCTGCCTACCACGGTCCCCAAGAAGACCTTAGTAGCACGCAGATCATACTCGAATCTGCCTATCGCAGTCCACAAGTAGACCATACTCGAATCTGCCTACCACGGTCCACAAGCAGACCTTGGTAGCACGCAGACCATACTCGAATCTACCTACCACGGTCCATAAGCAGACCTTGGTAGCACGCAGACCATACTCGAATCTGCCTACCGCAGTCCACAAGTAGACCTCGGTAGCATGCAGACCATACTCGTATCTGCCTACCACGGTCCACAAGCAGACCTTGGTAGCATGCAGATCATACTCGTATCTGCCTACCACGATCCAAAAGCAGACCTTGGTAGCACGCAGACCATACTCGAATCTGCCTACTGCGGTCTACAAGCAGACCTCGGTAGCATGCAGACCATACTTGAATCTGCCTACCACGGTCCACAAGCAAACCTTGGTAGCACGCAGACCATACTCGAATCTGCCTACCGCGGTCCACAAGCAGACCTCGGTAGCATGCATACCATAATAAAATCTGCCTACCGTGGTCCACAAGCAGACCTTGGTAGCATGCAGAGCCTACTTGACTATGCCTACACCAGTCCACAAGCAGAACTCAGTAATCCGACCGTGGCAGATTCAATACTTGATAATTTCTCAAGCACCCAACTGCTCGGAGATACGTCCGACCATTCTAATGACTTAGTCATTTTGAGAAAGAATTAAGTGTTCTCGGCCTAATCAGTCGTCATGTCGACAACACTGCCGGGGTAGATGCATTACCCAACACTCAACTCCAAAGACGAATAACAAAAACCGATCAGACAACTCCAAAGACAAACAACAAAAACAAAATACACAAGGAATGACAAAAAGGGATTTTCATTTATAAAGGCCCATAAGAGGCAATGATACAATACCCATGAAGGGACAATTACAAAGAAAGTTAAAATTTACAAGTATTCAGTACGGCTTCTCGGAGGGCTCGGTATCCAGTACGGCTTCTCAGAAGGCTCGGTATCCATTACGGCTTCTCAGATGGAATTGGAAAAGTTTCTCCCTCCTTTGCCAGACTAATGGCTCAGGAACGAGCACCAAGCCATACTCCTTTAGCTTTCCAGAGGACGGAAGGGGCCTCAAGAATGGTCTTCCTCGGCGGCCGGGTCCGTAGGTGCTTCACAGGGCAGCGGCACATCCAGAAGCTCCACGATCGACGTCTAGGGCACTTCATAAGGAGGTAGATCATCCTCCAGCATGTTGTCAGCCTCTGCAGGCACCGTCGGTTCCACCACCTCGTCTTCAGCAAGGATCGAAATGGCCGACTAGTTGGCGACGATGCCCATGCTGATGAGCTGCTCCTTCAGATACGCAGCCCCCTTCTGAAAGAACCCGCTAGCGGCCTCCTCCATGTCCTCCTCATACTGGGCAGACGACCTGTACTCCGCCACCGCCCGATCAGATGACTCCTTGTAGAGCTCCTCAGCCTTAGCCAGTGCCTCCTTGGCAATCCTGGCGTCGTCCTCGGCCTTTTGCTTGGCGTCCTCCGCCCCCCGCAGCTTCTCCTCGGCCGGGTGAACCCGCTTGTGCTCCTCCGAAAGAGCGTCCTTGGCCTTGTCCAAAGACGTCTGAAGGTTTGTCTTCTCCAAAGCGAGGCCTTTGCCCTCGGCTGATTTGTCCTTCAACTTGCCTTCGGTAGCCTCCAGTGCCGCCCGCAAGGAGGTCTCCAGCTCCTCCTTCTCCTCGACCTCCATCATCGAGGTCATGGCCCACTAGCAGACCTCGGCCAAAAGGTTGCTGGCCTGCGGATTAGAAAATTGAAAAGTAAGTTAAATTAGCGAAAAAACTGAAGCAAAGAAAAGGAAGCTATGAGATCGTGTTATTTTACCTGGGTGCTCGCGAGGAACATCCTCTGGAACAAGTCATCGTTCTCCATTGATGAAGTGAGGGTCACATCCTCCGAGAGACGACCCTTGGTGAGGATGATCCTAGCCACCCTCGAGCTCTTGAAAATGGAGTCCGATGACTTCAAGCCGAGCGCTGGTGAAAACGCCGTCGTCCCCGTCTTCTTCTCTCGGGCCCCCTCGGCCGGAGGCGCGGGCTCCTTCTCCTTCCTTTCGGTGTCGGCGGTCTTAGTCAAGTCGACCACCTTGGCTCCACGAGGAGGCTGGACTTCCTTCGTCGCAACCCCCTTCTTCTGCTCATATGACCGACCGAGTTAGACGACCGATCGTACCTTGTAAATGTCGGCTAGTAGATCTTGCGCCGACCGGATCTTCTTCTTGGGCAGGCCCTCCACCATGGGTTTTTTGCCCTTCACATCCTCCGTAGCACCGGGCGCCTTCGGAGGAGCAATAACCTGATCGTTGGTCTTGCCGGCCTCGGCGGCCCGCTTCCTTAGGATCCGACTGACAATTCGATCGTTAGAGAAGTTCACTGAGACAAACAAGCAATTGGTTAGCGACAATGATAAAGTTAATACTCGGAGTTTAACAGCTATGATCGGAACTCACCTAGTAAGTCGTGCTCGGCCAGTTTCACGGGATCCGCCAAGTCTGCATAGCGGACTGTCTGGCCCCCCAGCACCTTGCGTTGGGCCCGTCTCTCCTTCGAGGTCAAGAAAGGGTGTGAGGATAGTGATGTCCACCCACGCTGAATGGACGGTGAATGATTTGGAGTCGCCACCTAGATTAAGGTCTAGGACCTAATATGTAGCCTCATCCTGAGATAAGACTTCTATTGACTCATGACCCAACATATCGGCTTTGGTCCAACAGAGAACGAGTAAGCGTTCAAAGTACAGTTTGGGAAGGTGTTAGGCACCCAAAATTGCCCGATCCAAAAATCGGCCTCCTATGTGATTCTACTTTCCTTAGACTCTATGGTTCTGACTGTTCATGGTCAATGGATGATGACTAGGGCTCATAGGGGATCCTATGCCAAGTTGCTAAGTTCTTCTAGCCTAAATTCAGCCAAACATGTTCTCAAAGTAAGAAAGCAAACAAAATAATATACAATGAACCGAACCAAAGATGGTTCAGTGATGGACTGAATCTGAGATGTCCAAAACATCTCAAATTGCCAACGTATTCCAATCCTGTAAATCAAGTCCAAAAACGTAGTTCGAAACGGAAAGTGATTAAACCTTATGGATGTGGATTATGATTAAGCTTTCTTAGATTCAATTTATTCAAGTTGAAGTTTATGCTTGATGATGATTGAGATTGAATCTAGAGATAGCCTAAATGGATCGAAGTGAACGAAGATATGGATACGGATATGGATATGGGGGACCTAAGGATACTAAGATGAGGTACCGTACTTGGAGAGTCCTCCAAGTTGCCTACGTATTCCAGAGGTCCTGGAAATTAGGTACAACATAGTTCGTTACATGGGTTGTACTCTCAGGGAGTAAGGTGTGGCTCTCAGGGAGTCAGAGTGTAAGATAGTCTCGCAAGACTAAGGTGCGTACTCGCAAGCACGACTTCATGATAGAGGGAGTTGGATTTGTACTCTCAAGGAGTAAGGTTTGTACTCTCAGGGAGTAGGGTTGTACTCTCAGGGAGTAGGGTTGTACTCTCAGGGAGTAAGGTTTGTACTCTCAGGGAGTAAGGTTTGTACTCTCAGGGAGTAAGGTTTGTACTCTCAGGGAGTGATGTTTGTACTCTCAGGGAGTAAGGTTTGTACTCTCAGGGAGTAAGGTTTGTACTCTCAGGGAGTAAGGTTTGTACTCTCAGGGAGTAAGGTTTGTACTCTCAGGGAGTAAGGTTTGTACTCTCAGGGAGTAAGGTTTGTACTCTCAGGGAGTAAGGTTTGTACTCTCAGGGAGTTGGATTTGTACTCTCAGGGAGTAAGGTTTTAGGGCACATTGATTGATGTGTGGAACCGTATCTGGGAGTTTCCCATACTACCTACGTATCTCAGGGTATTGACCTGAGAATCAGGATCCGCGTAGTTCGAAACGGCACTGTTCATTGGGTGACCCACTCGGGTCTGAATTTGGGCAGTCCAGCCAGACCAAAAGATGATCCTAGATGATCTATGGTTGGATTCACATTACATCTATCTAGATTTTGCATCCTAGGGGAAATGAACTGAGGGGTAGGGATCATCCTAAACTACCCTTGTCACTTACAACCCTGATTTTAGAATTGTTGGGCTAGGCTTCATGATTCTTGATTAAGAATTTTATCATTTTTCCATTATTACCCTTCCCATGAATGTGGGTGCCTACATGCACGTCCCCACACCTAGGAGTGTCTTCTATCAGTGTACATGTATGGCAGTTCGACTAGGGTGTAGCGAAAAGTAAGTTCTTGTCGACATAAACATCATTCAAGCATAGCATACAGCAACAGATCAGCATGGCAGTGTGCACAAAGCTAACATTGTAAGCATTCCAAACATGGTAGTGCATAATATGACAGCATAATCAAGGGAACATGATAGATGCATAGATATAACAACATAGACCATACCAGATCCTCAATCTAACGGTTATATCTCTTCAAATGATTGATAATCATGATCAACACTTAGATTTCATCAAAACAGCTAAGATCAACGGCTCAGATCTCATCAAATAGCTATAATCATGATCAATGACTCATATCTCATCAAAATAGCTATGATCTATGGCTTAGATCTCCTATCATGATCAGACTAAGAAATCAATGGCTCAGATTCGCCTAAATCAATTATGATCCAGATTCAACAGTTTATATCAGTCAAAATTCCCACGATGACAATCCAACGGTTCAAATCACTCAAGATCATAATCCAACCGTTCAGATTCATCAAAAACACTCATGATCAAGATTTAACGACTTAGATTCACCAAAATCACTTACGATGACAATCCAACGGTTCAAATCGCTTAAGATCATAATCCAACCATTCAGATTCATTTAAATCATTCCCAAATAATCTAATGGTCTAGATCGTTCATCATGATAATCTGACTGCTCAGATTGATTAAAAGCACTTCCAAAGACCATCTAACGGTTCAGATTGTCAAGGTCACAATCCAACCGTTCAGATTGATTAACATTACTTCCAAAGATCATCTAACGGTTCGAATTAATTAAAGTCGCATCAAAATTTCAGATCAGTGGCTATGATCAAATCATTAAAATTCTAATCATATGGTCACGATCAACTCTCATAAAATTCAGATCATGTGATTGGATCACCCACACTAAAATTTCGATCATATGGTCGAATCAAATCACACTAATTTCAATCTCATGGTCGGATCAAATTTTCATTACATAAATCAGATCTATGACATTAAAACACATGGCTGGAATGGTTGTGATGACTGATCAATGGTGTAAGAGATGATGGGATCAAGTGGTTGTGATGTGAATCATGTGATGGCAGGATCAATGGGATCAGATTTAATCATAATCATTCACAAATCAATGGGATCAGATTTAACTAAAATCAAATTAATCGTGATCAAGATCGAATGGACCAGATCTGATTAAAATAGTATACATGGTATCAAAGATTAAATACAAAAAATGTACACAATATGCCGATACCAATCAAGAAACATGCAAGAAATCAAGAATAAAACAAATGAAACAAAATAGTTACATATAAACCGAAAAGAAGAAGAGAAACTAACCTGGTTTGAGGCATCGACGATGGCCGTCGTATGACGTCGCGAGATGATCGAACGTTTGCAGACGATGGTTGCTCCTTCAAATCTTATTCCTTTTTTTCTTTTTCTTTTTTTCCTATTTCTTTTTCTTTTTTTGTTTTTGGACGAGCAGTAGTGAGGCTGCTCACTGCTGCTCCTCTTTCTTCCAAGGCAGCGGCGGCGTTGCCGCTACTTTCTTCATTTTCTCTCTGCCTCTCTCTCTTTCTTCTCCCTCCTTCTCGGGTCTCACTCTCCCTCCTCCTCTCTTTTTTTTTCTTTTCTTTTTTTTCCTTTCTTCTTCTTCTCCTCTCTGGTTTCACTCTATATTTTTTTTCACTCTACGGCAGCGGCGGTAGTGCCGCTGCCTTCTTCTCCTTCTGTTTCCCCTTTTTTCTTCTTCTTTGGAGCAGCAGCAGAGCTGCTCCCCCTTCTTCGACGGCGGCAGCGCTGCCGCTGCCCCTTCTCCTTTCTCCCTCTTCTTCTTTCTTCTCCCTTCTCTTATTTCTTCTTCCTCTCTTCTTTCTTCTTCTTCTCCTCTCTGGTTTCACTCTGTTTTTTTTTTCCCTCTGGAGCAGCAGCTGCTCCCCTTTTTTTTTTCTGGTTCAGTCGCAGCCCCTCTTATCATCCTCCTCCCTCTCCCTTTTATGGTTGCAGGTGCATTGGGACTGGGCTCAAGGAATGGAGGTGGAGTGTAGTCGGATGGCTCAAGATGGGAGGTGGCAAGGTGAGATGAGGTGGCGGTAAGGGAGAGGTGTACAGGCGGTGAGGGAGGGGCATGGAGAAGGAGAGGGGGCTGGTGGAGTGGGGCTCAAGGAGAGGAGGAGGTGGCGGTGACTTTGATGAAGGAGAAGTGGGAGGGGGCATGGGAAAGGTGGAGGTGGCAACACCTGCCTCTTTCCCTCCACCGAACTCCCTTTTTTCTATTCTTTTTTTTTTCGGTTCTTCTCTCTCTCTTCCTCTCTTTGTCTCTCTCTCCTTCTCTCTCTCTTCCTTCCTCTCTCTTTCTCTCCCTCTCTCTCTCTTTCTCTCTCTCTCTCTTTCTTTCTCTCTCTCTTATCGGATTTCTTTTGACCGATTATATATATATATATATATATATATATATATATATATATATATATATATATATATATAATATATAACATAAAGCATATATTATATAATATATAAATGTGTATATATATATATATATAACAAGTACATACACATGGGCCGACCTGACTCAATCTGGGCCGGTCTGGGTTGGGTCAGGCTGGACTGATTGAGTTTGACGGGGTTGGACTAAATTGGGCTTGAACTTGGTTGGGCTGAGTAAGTATGGGCTGGGTTGATTTCTCTCTATTATGAGTCCTCTCAGCTTGCAATTCCGCATAAAATTTCGACGGCCTCTCTCTCAGATTTTTCACGTCCACTTTGAAGAGGACGGACAAAGGAGCACACTGGTGCTTTAATCGTCTAATTCGGATGTCAGATGAATAAAATATGAAGAATTGAAGCTTTGGCGATAATTCGGCTAGCAACTTTGCATGGGACCCGCTAGCGGCTTCTGTCCAAAATTCTTTACGTCCACTTTGAAGAGGACGAACAATGGAGCACAGTGACGCTTGAATCGTCGGATTTGGATGTTGGACGATCAAGATATGGTCGAATGAAGTCCGATCGATTTTAATCATGATAATTTGCCCAATAAATCCTTAATTTATGATAATTTACAGAAAAGCCCTTGGATTTAATAAGTCAATTTCACTCTGACTAAAATCGTGACATCTTCTTCGTTTGATATCGGAATTGAGTGATTCTGGTATCATTTCAAAGGTATTTTCATGACCTTGCTGTAGGGCCCGCCAACATCAGTTTTGAAATCACCACTTATCGTCCAAACCTTGAATTGACCCGCAAGCCTTCTGAACATGCCCATCAAGACTCTTGTTCATGGCTGGGGATGGCAAAAATGGGGTGCTTACAGATACCCCTCTTTACCCGAGATTGTATCAATTGAGGGTAAAGATAAAAGAACCACATTTTTTCCCTTCATAACGGAGAGAGACGAAACCTTCTTGAACATGTTGGCCATCTGTACCTCAGCACTGAATAGTCACTTTTGACAAACTTGGGCACATGCTTTATTATCACCATTTGGAGAAGGCATACCAGCGGACCTCCCTTAGAAAAAATTATCTTCAGCAAGTTCTTTATGCCAACTCCACTCCCTCGATGCCTTATCCACCATGGCCATTCTATCTGACGAGTAGAAGTTCTTAAACACTCACTGGAACGACTTAGAGAAAATCCTGATTCACAACAGAATGGGTAGGGGAATCATTGGAACTTTCTTACCTTATAGACACATTGAAAACCTTAGTGAGTTGTGCATGAAATGCACATATGTATGACCTTGTCTGAGCCTAAGTCTCTAAATCCAAAGATAAGTGACAGAAGACAAAGGCCTAAAGTGGCTGATATGAAGCTATCCAGATGGATTTCCCATCAGGAGGATCTTTTGGTTGTTTATGTGGAATGGTCGATCTCTCCGAAGAGATACCACTTTATAGGCTTATAGAATGAAGGGCTCTTTGGAACCTTTGGACGCCGTTGAATGTAATGAACGACAGATAAGATTTCCAGCCATATTATCATTATAATTTTTTTGGAATGACACGCCCACTAGGGTTGGTATCAAAAGATATGAAAGATGGGCTAGTTATGCGACTCTTGGGAAATCCATTGGATAGATGAACGGATGAAAGAGTCCAGCCAGAAAGCAGGAAGTTCTTCCTTTAATAATGACAAGATGATGGAACCAATCCTGAGTAGTAGGGTGTAATAGCCTCTTTAGAGAATCCAGCCCAAACCTGTAGTGAAGTTCATACAAAACGGTCGACTTTCATGACCAACTGCACCCTTCTTTTTTTTTTTTTTTTTTTTTTTTTGGAGGGTGAAGAGGTCAAACATGATACCGCTTCAACTGATCGAGGTTGGTCAGATATTGTAGGTCTTCACCGTCCAGATCTATCAGTCGAACTGTCTTTCCTTCACTATGAATGGCCCGCTCCAGTTCGGACGAAACTTACCCCTAGGGTCATGGATAGGCGCTCTTTGTTCCTTTAATACAAGATCTCCTACCGTCAGGTGACGAAATCTGACCTTCTTGTTGAAAGTGGCGGCCATTCTCTTTTGGTATTTCTTTGCACTATCCGCTACTTTCATCCTCCTTTCGTCAATGAGACTCAACTCTTCATAATGGGATCGAAGCCATTCAGCCTCAGGGATCTGGGAATCTATTAGGATCCTCAAGGATGGTGCTTCCATTTCTACCGGGAGTACTGCCTGCATACCATATACCAGAGAATATGGTGTGACTCCAGTAGAGGTCCTTATAGAAGTTCTATAGGCCCATAGTGCATATGGTAACTTATATGCCCAGTCAGTGTGTGACTCTGCCATTTTCTGAAAGATGACCTTGATGTTCTTGTTAGCGGCCTCTTCTGCTCCATTAGTTTGTGGCCAGTAAGGGGAAGAACGGTGTCTTTGGATACTGAAATTCTCACACAATTCTTGTACCTTTCCTCTGAAGTGTTGACCCTGATCTGAGATTAGAGCGTGAGGTATCCCGTGCTGACAGATGATATGCTCTTGAAGGAGCTTGGCTACCTTATTGGCGGTGAGCTTGGCATATGATTGAGCCTCCACCCACTTGGTAAAGTAGTCGATAGCTACTAAAATGAACTCATGCCCAGTTGACGCCTTTGGGTGAATCTTTTCGATCACATCTATACCCCAAGTTGAAAATGGCCAAGGCGAACTGAGAGTGTGTAATTCTGTAGGTGGTATATGTATCAGATTGGCAAAGATTTGGCATTTGTGACACTTCTTCACAAACTCCGAGCAGTCTGCTTCCTTTGTATTCCAATAATACCCCATTCTTAAGACTTCTTCGTGAACATCCTAAAATTCAGTATGAGGCACACAGACTCCTTGATGTATCTGCTCAATGAGGGTTTATGCTTGCTCTTCGTCGACAAAGTCCAATTATACCCCATCATAGGATCTCTTATGAAGGATACCTTCACAAAGGATAAACTACATAGCATATCATCTTAATGACTTCTTTTCTCTTGTTGTTGCTTCTGCAGGGTATATGCATTCTCCAATGAAGTCTACTATGAGTGCAAGCCAAGGTCTACCATCAACTGTCAGTGCATTGACTTCTACATATGCTGGTTGTCTTCTTCTTTCGATCACCAAGGGCCTTGTGCATTCGACAGGATCATCACCGATCATTGAAGCCAAAGTGACTAATGCATCGGTGTAATTTTTTTTTTTTGTGTCCCTTGGAGAATAGTCGAACTCATCTTTGTAAACTCTTGAGCCAAATTGATTGTATACTGCTGATTCGGTATCAATTTTTCATCTTTGTTTTTTTTTTTTTTTTTTTCAATTCCTTCTGACTTGGTAGACAATGATGGACAAGTTCTCACAAACCTTTGACTTCTTGATGTTGATCGTAAGGGCTGCTCTAAGTCTCGTGATGCAAGCTCCGTACTCCGCAGTATTGCTCGTACACTTGAATTTTAATCAAAGCGAGAATGGCACGAACTCCCCCTTTGGATCTATTAATCATACCCCAGCTCCATGCCTTCTCTGGTTGACTGTGTCATCGACTAGGATATCTACCTTTGGCAATGAAAAAATCATCATTAGGACTAGCCTTGTTCAAATTCTTATAATCAACACATACTCTCAATCAGCCATCTTTCTTATGCACAGTAACTTCATTGGCCAACCATTCTGGGTATTTTGATACTTCCAAGAATCTAACATTGAACTGCTTCATGACATCTTACTCGGTCTTTAAAGTCTTCTCGGGTTTCAACCAACTCAACTTCTGTTTATGCAGCTTTACCTTAGGGAACAAGGGTATATTGTGCTATACCACTTCTGGGTTTATGCTTGTCATATCTTCATAAGACTATGCAAATTCCTCTTGGAATCCCTTCAATAATTCTGTCAAATGGGCTATCTCCTCTTCTGTCAAGGTTATACCAATCTTGATCTCTTGTAATTGCTCCTCCGTGCTGAGATTGATCGTCTTGAAATCCTCATCGGCAGGTTGGGCTTTCTTTTCTTCCGAGGCTTTGATGGATTGCAAAATTTTAGGATATGGTTCATTATTCTTATCATCATTAAGTTAGAGTTAGGAAACAAGAGATTGGGAGAAGTGGACACAGCAAAATTGAAAAAAAAAATTCTTTATTAACTCTTGAAAACAGAGGTACATAAGAGGAGGTTCCAAATGGAACGAAGTCAACACTATCAAAAGATTCAACCTATTTAAGGACTCGTAGACTTTGGGCCCAGACATGGCCATACTATAGTGATTACATGACAAACTCTTTGGGTAAACAAAACATAAAAACTTCTGTTTGGGGATCATTCCATTGATAGGGAGTATGGATTGTTGTGGATCAGGATCTCCATCTTGGTCTTCCCCAGTGAGCATTAGAACTTAGTCCCCGTTGAATAGATTCTCTATGTCGATCGCCTTTGTTTATGACTTTCGTTCCTTGCTCAGCCTTCGAATCTTGATTTCTTCCATCTCTATCTAGCCAATGGAGCAGTCGAAGAAAAACTCAAAAATCGGGTTCTTTTCTTTGGAGGTTTCCATCCAGCCATGGTTCAGAGAAACCACATAAATGCAATGTCCTCTCATTCTTTGACGAAGTTCCCATTGAGTGTATTCAAGTATGGAGTGATCTGTTCATCCTCATCTATGCTGCCAACTGTGCTTGATAGACCGGTTCATCCGTCCTCATATGGTTGCCATCTTCTGTGACTCTTGTCTGCTGCCTTTGTTGGACCTTTCCTCTCAAGCTTTCAAAATGCTTCATTTTCTCTCCTTTTCTTCTCCTCTATCAGTTTCAGATCTTGGTTGGTAGGGGCATACCCCAGTCCAATCCTGAGGGATTTGATTCTGTGATTGCCATGATGTTGCTGTTGACTTGGAATCCTCTGAGATTGATATCTTGGGCTGCATTCCCTTCTGATCCCTTATCATTCTGCCCCATCGTCACCTTGTACTAAGAGACTTCTGAAAAGTATACCCCCTGCCCAAGCCGCACTTCTTGGATTGAGACCTTGTTCATTTGGTCACCAGATGTGACGCTTCCATCGATTTCAGCTTGGACTGTCTCAATTGGAACCCATGCCTCCCCCATTGACTGTGTGATGGGGAAGGGGAGGACCATTTTTCATTGATTTCTGTCTAGCTCGGATCTCAATTTTTCCTGCATCTATCAGGTCTTGTATAGCATGCCTCAGAGCGTTACAATTTTCAGTATGGTGACCATGTTGGTTATGATATTTGCAGAATAGATCCATACGAAACTTCAGTGGAAGTGGACATGGCAGAGGATGAGGTGTGAGTACCTTCAATTTTCCAGCCTGTACCAATACTTTCAGAGCCCTATTTTTGGTCATGCCCAAATCTGTAAACTGCCTTCTATTTTCCAACCTTTGCGGAGTAGGAGTGTGGTTCTGATTCCTTGAGATCGATGGATTAGCATTAATGTTGGCAGTCTGTGCCACTGACTGATTAGGAGGGAAAGCTCTTTGGCAGATTATCTGATCATCCCATGCCTTCATAGCTCTTAGCAATTCCTCTGATCTGTTCAGTCTATCCCTGGAAGGGACATCCTCCTCATTCAGCTTTCGAAATGTGGGAGCCTTTTGAATGACCAAAGGTTTCTGATACACAATCTCCTCTGTGTCTTCCAATGCAGGTTTTGAGAAACACTATGGCACAACTTGCTTAGAGGTACTCAATCCTTGTGGGTGTACCAAAGTCATTCTCTCAATGGTTGACGCTTGGACTTGCAATTGCATCTGTAGGTTCTGAATCATGGTAACCATCACTTCTATGATATCAACTACCCTCTCAATTCTTGCATCTGTAGCTCTTGGAACCTGATTTGGTACGTCACCCATTGCTTCAACTGGTATGGACAAGGTAGGGCCAATAGGTTCAGGTGCAAACACTCTAGACAATTTCACAACGATGGAATCCCAGACCTACAGAGTAGAAATGGTTACGGTTTAGGTTAACCCTGAGTAGATACCGGGAAAGGCCAATGCTGACAAGTGTTAAGACTCTTGGGATGGAGACAGGACAGAAAGGAATTAACATGCACAAACAGAGCTGACTCAACCATACAAATGTTAGCTCTCTTATGAAACCCCTTAAACAAACATTATCTGCACCAATTTAGTTGCTTTGAATGACCACGTGATCGGATTTGAGCCTCTAGACCCAAAATGGGTCATTGGGGTGATAAGGTCCAACCACTTGGTTTATCAAAAACAAAGAAATTGAAACGAATATGCTCATCCTTAAACTTTCATAAGAGATAAGTTAGCAAAAGGCGGTTCATGACTGAACAAACTGGTAAACTCCCATTCGATCATAATATCCATGTCATGATAGAGATTTTCCGATCGTTTTTAAGACTTGATGTATCAACAATGAAAGGTTCGACACATGAATCCTCAAGTGTGAATCCGAACATGTTGATAAATCGAGAATCAAAACGGGCAGAACTTCGACGTCATAGGCACAAATGTTGTAATCGAGTTGGAATTTACATAGTCAGTTCAGGGATGAACCAAAAATAACATGCATGTGGCTCACTCTGGGTTAGGACCAGCAAAGGCTACCTTGACGAGGAGGAGTGGACCTATTCCCGTCTACACGGTGAATCATGGGCCCCTCGATTCCTTTTGATATACCATTTTGTAAAATGTCAAACGACCTAGAGAAGTATAACGCCTCCCCAGGCGGACCCGAGAAACAAACGTCAGAGGCTCTCCACAGTCGAGACTTTTACAAGGTACGTGTAAAGGTTGTGCTTTTCACCTAGCGGACGATCCCATATGCATGAGGACCCGGGTCGGCTAATAACACGATGTGTGACTGAACCCAAACCCCCCAAAACAATATGTACAATCATAAATATAATAGCCCTAGATCTAGCATCCAATGTCAGTCAATCCATGTAAGGAAAGTGAATCAGGAGTCTGAATGTGGAATCCCCAATGGAGTCGCCACTGTAAGGATAGTGATGTCCACCCACGCTGAATGGATGGTGAATGATTTGGAGTCGCCACCTAGATTAAGGTCTATGACCTAATATGTAGCCTCATCCTGAGATAAGACTTCTATTGACTCATGACCCAACATATCGGCTTTGGTCCAACAGAGAACGGGTAAGCGTTCAAAGTACAGTTTGGGAAGGTGTTAGGCACCCAAAACTGCCCGATCCGAAAATCGACCTCCTATGTGATTCTACTTTCCTTAGACTCTATGGTTCTGACTGTTCATGGTCAATGGATGATAACTATGGCTCATGGGGGATCCTATGCCAAGTTGCTAAGTTCTTCTAGCCTAAATTCAGCCAAACATGTTCTCAAAGTAAGAAAACAAACAAAATAATATACAATGAACCGAACCAAAGATGGTTAGGTGATGGACTCAATCTGAGATGTCCAAAACATCTCAAATTGCCTACGTATTCCAATCCTGGAAATCAAGTCCAAAAACGTAGTTCGAAACAGAAAGTGATTAAAGCTTATGGATGTGGATTATGATTAAGCTTTCTTAGATTCAATTTATTCAAGTTGAAGTTTATGCTTGATGATGATTGAGATTGAATCTAGAGATAGCCTAAATGGATCGAAGTGAACGAGGATATGGATACGGATATGGATATGGGGGACCTAAGGATACAAAGATGAGGTACCATACTTGGAGAGTCCTCCAAGTTGCCTACGTATTTCAGAGGTCCTGGAAATCAGGTACAACGTAGTTCGTTACATGGGTTGTACTCTCAGGGAGTAAGGTGTTGCTCTCAGGGAGTCAGAGTGTAAGATAGTCTCGCAAGACTAAGGTGCGTACTCGCAAGCACGACTTCATGATAGAGGGAGTTGGATTTGTACTCTCAGGGAGTAAGGTTTGTACTCTCAGGGAGTAGGGTTGTACTCTCAGGGAGTAGGGTTGTACTCTCAGGGAGTAGGGTTGTACTCTCAGGGAGTAAGATTTGTACTCTCAGGGAGTAAGGTTTGTACTCTCAGGGAGTAAGGTTTGTACTCTCAGGGAGTAGGGTTTGTACTCTCAAGGAGTAAGGTTTGTACTCTCAGGGAGTGATGTTTGTACTCTCAGGGAGTAAGGTTTGTACTCTCAGGGAGTAAGGTTTGTACTCTCAAGGAGTGAGGTTTGTACTCTCAGGGAGTAAGGTTTGTACTCTCAGGGAGTAAGGTTTGTACTCTCAGGGAGTAAAGTTTGTACCATCAGGGAGTAAGGTTTGTACTCTCAGGGAGTTGGATTTGTACTCTCAGGGAGTAAGGTTTTAGGGCACATTGATTGATGTGTGGAACCGTATCTGGGAGTTTCCCAGACTACCTACGTATCTCAGGGTATTGACCTGAGAATCAGGATCCGCGTAGTTCGAAACGGCACTGTTCATTGGGTGACCCACTCGGGTCAGAATATGGGCAATCCAGCCGGACCAAAAGATGATCCTAGATGATCTATGGTTGGATTCACATTACATCTATCTAGATTCTGCATCCTAGGGGAAATGAACTGAGGGGTAGGGATCGTCCTAAACTACCCTTCTCACTTACAACCCTGATTTTAGAATTGTTGGGCTAGGCTTCATGATTCTTGATTAAGAATTTTATCATTTTTCCATTATTACCCTTCCCATGAATGTGGATGCCTACATGCACGTCCCCACACCTAGGAGTGTCTTCTATCAGTGTACATGTATGGCAGTTCGACTAGGGTGTAGCGAAAAGTAAGTTCTTGTCGACATAAACATCATTCAAGCATAGCATACAGCAACAGATCAGCATGGCAGTGTGCACAAAGCTAACATTGTAATCATTCCAAACATGGTAGTGCATAATATGACAGCATAATCAAGGGAACGTGATAGATGCATAGATATAACAACATAGACCATATCAGATCCTCAATCTAACGGTTATATCTCTTCAAATGATTGATAATCATGATCAACACTTAGATTTCATCAAAACAGCCAAGATCAACGGCTCAGATCTCATCAAATAGCTATAATCATGATCAATGACTCATATCTCATCAAAATAGCTATGATCTATGGCTTAGATCTCCTATCATGATCAGACTAAGAAATCAATGGCTCAGATTCGCCTAAATCAATTATGATCCAGATTCAACAGTTTATATCAGTCAAAATTCCCACGATGACAATCCAACGGTTCAAATCACTCAAGATCATAATCCAACCGTTCAGATTCATCAAAAACACTCATGATCAAGATTTAACGACTTAGATTCACCAAAATCACTTACGATGACAATCCAACAGTTCAAATCGCTTAAGATCATAATCCAACCATTCAGATTCATTTAAATCATTCCCAAAGATAATCTAATGGTCCAGATCGTTCATCATGATAATCTGACTGCTCAGATTGATTAAAAGCACTTGCAAAGACCATCTAACGGTTCAGATTGTCAAGGTCACAATCCAGCCGTTCAGATTGATTAACATTACTTCCAAAGATCATCTAACGGTTCGAATTAATTAAAATCGCATCAAAATTTCAGATCAATGGCTATCATCAAATCATTAAAATTCTAATCATATGGTCACGATCAACTCTCATAAAATTCAGATCATGTGATTGGATCACCCACACTAAAATTTCGATCATATGGTCGAATCAAATCACACTAATTTCAATCTCATGGTCGGATCAAATTTTCATTACATAAATCAGATCTATGACATTAAAACACATGGCTGGAATGGTTGTGATGACTGATCAATGGTGTAAGAGATGATGGGATCAAGTGGTTGTGATGTGAATCATGTGATGCAGGATCAATGGGATCAGATTTAATCATAATCATTCACAAATCAATGGGATCAGATTTAACTAAAATCAAATTAATCGTGATCAAGATCGAATGAACCAGATCTGATTAAAATAGTATACATGGTATCAAAGATTAAATACAAAAAATGTACACAATATGCCGATACCAATCAAGAAACATGCAAGAAATCAAGAATAAAACAAATGAAACAAAATAGTTACATATAAACCGAAAAGAAGAAGAGAAACTAACCTGGTTCGAGGCGTCGACGATGGCCGTCGTATGACGTCGCGAGATGACCGAACGTTTGCCGACGATGGTTGCTCCTTCAAATCTTATTCCTTTTTTTCTTTTTCTTTTTTTCCTATTTCTTTTTCTTTTTTTGTTTTTGGACGAGCAGTAGTGAGGCTGCTCACTGCTGCTCCTCTTTCTTCCAAGGCAGCGGCGGCGGTGCCGCTACTTTCTTCCTCTTCTCTCTGCCTCTCTCTCTTTCTTCTCCCTCCTTCTCGGTTCTCACTCTCCCTCCTCCTCTCTTTTTTTTTCTTTTCATTTTGTTCCTTTCTTCTTCTTCTCCTCTCTGGTTTCACTCTGTTTTTTTTTTCTCTCTACGGCAGCGGCGGTAGTGCCGCTGCCTTCTTCTCCTTCTGTTTCCCCTTTTTTTTTTCTTCTTTGGAGCAGCAGCAAAGCTGCTCCCCCTTCTTCGACGGCGGCAGCGCTACCGCTGCCCCTTCTCCTTTCTCCCTCTTCTTCTTTCTTCTCCCTTCTCTTATTTCTTCTTCCTCTCTTCTTTCTTCTTTTTCTCTTCTCTGGTTTCACTCTTCTTTTTTTTCCCTCTGGAGCAGCAGCTGCTCCCCTTTTTTTTTCTGGTTCAGTCGCAGCCCCTCTTATCATCCTCCTCCCTCTCCCTTTTATGGTTGCAGGTGCTTTGGGACTGGGCTCAAGGAATGGAGGTGGAGTGTAGTCGGATGGCTCAAGATGGGAGGTGGCAAGGTGAGATGAGGTGGCGGTGAGGGAGGTGTACAGGCGGTGAGGGAGGGGCATGGAGAAGGAGAGGGGGCTGGTGGAGTGGGGCTCAAGGAGAGGAGGAGGTGGCGGTGACTTAATGAAGGAGAAGTGGGAGGGGGCATGGGAAAGAGGGAGGTGTTGCCACCTCCCTCTTTCCCTCCACCGAACTCCCTTTTTTCTATTCTTTTTTTTTTCTGTTCTTCTCTCTCTCTCTTCCTCTCTCATTATATATATATATATATATATATATATATAATATACTATAATATACTATAATATAATATATATATATATATATATAATATATAACATAAAGCATATTTTATATAATATATAAATGTTTATATATATATATAACAAGTACATACACATGGGCCGACCTGACTCAATCTGGGCCGGTCTGGGTTGGGTCAGGCTGGACTGATTGAGTTTGACGGGGTTGGACTAAATTGGGCTTGAACTTGGTTGGGTTGAGTAAGTATGGGCTGGGTTGATTTCTCTCTCTATTATGAGTCCTCTCAGCTTGCAATTCCGCATGAAAATTTCGACGGCCTCTCTCTCAGATTTTTCACGTCCACTTTGAAGAGGACGGACAAAGGAGCACACTGGTGCTTGAATCGTCTAATTCGGATGTCAGATGAATAAAATATTAAGTGAAGCTTTGACGATAACTCGGCTAGCAACTTTGCATGGGACCCGCTGGCGGCTTCTGTCCAAAATTCTTTACGTCCGCTTTGAAGAGGACGAACAATGGGGCACAGTGACGCTTGAATCGTCGGATTTGGATGTTGGACGATCAAGATATGGTCGAATGAAGTCCGATCGATTTTAATCATGATAATTTGCCCAATAAATCCTTACTTTTTGATAATTTACAGAAAAGCCCTTGGATTTAATAAGTCAATTTCACTCTGACTAAAATCGTGACATCTTCTTCGTTTGATATCGGAATTGAGTGATTCTGGTATCATTTTGAAGGTATTTTCATGACCTTGCTGTAGGGCCCGCCAACATCTGCTTTGAAATCATCACTTATCGTCCAAACCTTGAATTGACCTGCAACCCTTCTGAACATGCCCATCAAGACTCTTGTTCATGGCTAGGGATGGCAAAATGGGGTGCTTACAAAGGGACCCTGTTGAACCCAGTAGCATCAACTACTAGCCATATGTTCGACAGAGGAAGTGTAGGGCCACCCGTCGGAGGGCCCACGAAAAAGAACTTCTCCTTCCACCCGTGAATGGAAGAAGGCTTTTGAGAGATCATCGGGAGCTTCTTAGCACTCCTCTGGCTGAAGTAATACCACCCGCTCATGGAATGGGTCTCGGTCAGACTGGAGAATTGGAAAAGGGATCGAAAGAGGTTCACGGTCAGAGTTTTCCCCAGTCGGAGGACGAACATGATGAAGGCATAAATGCATCGCCATCTGTTCGGAGTCAATTGAGAGGGGGTGATGCAGTACTCCTTCAAAATATCGACAACTAGGGGATGAAGGGGAAAGCGAAGGCCTGACTTCAGCGCATGCTCGTACACACAGACCTCCATGAGTTTAGGCTGCAGGCCCTCTCATCGGAAGACCGGAGCCAGACCAAGACCTCGGCCATGGGCTCCTCCAATTGGTATGATCTACGGATCTGGGACAAGGCATTCTCGGAGACAACCTTGCTCGGCACCCTCCATACGAGGACTTTGTCGAGAGGAGGAATAATGGGGTGACCGCTCCTCTCACGGGGAGCCCATCGAGCGGAAGTGCCGGCAGGGCGACTACGCCCGGTGGCATTGGAGGAACTCTGCTCAAGTTCCTCCTCAGAGGCCGGACCGAAAGCCGAAGGAACGACTTCCAAAGATTTTTGGGCTACAGCCCTTTGACCAAAGTTCACCGACTCGGTGCTCTCCGACCTAAACTCCCGGCTAACGGAGTCTCGAGTCCTCGTCTGTCGACGAGGAGGCTCTGGGGTAGCGGAGAACCCTTCCATGGAATCGGACGATCTCTCAGAAGATGATGTACGGTATTGGGCCATGGTTTCACTCTCTTTCTCTCTACCTAAAGGCTTAACACTATTGGACGAATGGGAGCTACTAACCATGAAATGGAAGAAAAACGGAAAGGAAGGACAAAGCAAAGTGAACTTACTAGTTAGAATCGACGGAGGAGGCGTGAATACTTGGAAGCTTTTCGAAGACTCAGACCGCGCAGACAGGACTCCGATCTCACACGAAGCAAATGGTCAAATGGAAGTGATGGAGTGGTACTTATAGGCGTCGAGGAAGAAAATCGACTCTTCGAACTCCGACCACGTGGCAGAATGGCATTGGTCATCGCCTATCACGCCCGACGCGACGTGACAGGCTGATGTCACCCACAATGATGGCGAGATATTTTGACACCATTTCTCAAGACGATCGGATTCAATCTACACCGTCCGATTGAGCCGACCATTAGGAGTGCGCCGGCTATTTATTGCGCCTCGTTCTGAGGCACGCCAATTTCTTTCTGACCGTCAGATGCAAGTGGCATTTCGACTTGCTGGAGATCTATGGTCGAGCGGGATTGCGGATCTTGAGTTTGAAGCCTCGAGCCCCGCGTAGTGACTAACCGTGCGGGCAGTTGGTAGCGGTTGTCTCCCACTCAAGCGACGGTTCCGATCGAAGTGGACAATCCTCGGAGGGTAGTTGTCCGGCACCAGCTTACGGCCGGTCGTACTCTCACTGTGTCCAAGCAGAGTTTTGATACTTTTGTTCGACACGATTGCATTGTCGAATTCGTTGAATCCAACAGCGTAAGGGGCATCGGTTATGTGGGAAAATCCCATCCATTTAAAATCTTACACGTGTCAAGTCCATCTCCGGAGCCGACCGCTAGTTATATGTTGCGCTTGGCCTATGCCGCTCGGAGGTCACCTTCCGTTTGTGACGGTGAAGCGGTTGGAGTTGCATTCCTATCCGGTCACGTTTCCCGATCGGAGGCTAGTATTCTGATACGACTATGATACGGCAGAGGAGTCCTTCTCCTTGTATGATACGACGCCGACTATCACGGCCTTACGACCATCTGTCACGACATGCGTCATCCCTGTGGTTGACCGCCTTAGCTTCCTTGGCTACGGTCTTCCACTCCTACTCAGAGTCTACAACTCAGGTGTCCCTCAGAGTGACACATGGCAATCCTATTGGCGATCTACTTCTCTAAGTCCTAGTACCTCCATGCTTCTTCCCAATGTCTATAAGTAGAGGACGACCCCTCAAGGTAAGTTCAATTCACAATCTCTCTCATTCTCGCACGCTCAGACTCTCTCATCGTCCCACTCTTTCTTTAAACTGGAGATAGCTTCCTGCTATCTCTTGACTGATTACATTAGAAATCTGACTTAGGCATCGGAGTGTACCCGGGGCTTAGTCGCCCAACTCCCTTGTCTCATCTCTGCGATTGCAGGTTACTCGGATCGCAGACCGGCGGATGATTTCCAACCATAACATTCCTTTTCCCTGATCTTTTGGAAAACTACCCAGAAACTGCTGGTCAAAAGAAAATGGGTCCAATTCGTCTCTTGCTCGTGGGTTCGCCTATATTAGTGTTACCAGGGAGAGTGATATGACTTCCGTATTCGTCGCTCATATCAACACGTTAGAGTTACTCAGTTACATTGTGTTATAAATTGAAACCGATTAAACTGATTATTATTTATTGCTATTGATTTTATCAAGGTTTGGTCCCTTCTTTGCGGTAGGTTTGAAGAGGGTTAAAGGGATTTGTGTGGCTTGGGTTTCAAACCCTTGAAGAAAAATTGCAAGAAAAAAAAATAGAAGATTGGAGCAATCGGTGCTATGATTCATTGCAGTTGCAGAGGATTTTTTTTTGTTTCTTTTTTGATAAAATGTTGCAGAGAAATAGAGAGGAGGAAGAAAGGGGTATAAACGTCTACACACAATTTCAACTTTTTTCCGTCAATAAATGGACTAACGTTTATATAACTTGGGTGGTAGGTGATTTTTTTTAAACAACTTGGGTGGTAGGTGATGTCACACCCCAATTCCGGATGAACCAGAAGTGTGAGTGAACCGGCTCTAATCCACGGTTCACACCAGGATCTCAATAGACCGTGTCAACCAATCATTCCCAAGCAGTCTAACAAAATCAGAGATATAATACATAGCAGTGGAAATAAATAAATGAGCCAAGATCTAATTGTAATTTAAAATAAATATCCAACTTATTCCATCATCCATCAAATTTAAATATATTATTACAATGCTTTAACAGAAAATAACCAAGTCACTGGGAGAAAACACAAAACGAGCACTCGCATGACGCATCATGCTCGTCCTCTTCTTCCTGGGTATCAATGGCAGCAATAGTACCGTATACCGGATCCAAACCGAAAAGAAAATATATAATATATATATATATATATATATATATCATATATATATATATATACACCACATATCCAAATCTAAAAAGGATATATATATATATATATATATATATATATATATATATATATATATATATATATATATATATATATATATCTGGTGAGCTCACAACATAGCTCAGTAAGTACAAGACCAATGCAACAGTACAATATGCATGAGATAACATTACAATTTGGGCCAGGTATAACTTGCAAATGTGCTATGGTAAGGTTTGGCGGCCACCGCAACTCCATGCACGAGAGTGTGAGCACACCCAACAGTCAGACACCTACCACACTACTGTTGTTGCCCCACATCACTCACTCCGGTATGGAGATAGGACTCGAGTCTGGCGGGCAGGAAGAACCACAATCCCACGTCCTCCCCCTGATACCCCATACCGTACCAATACCTAAACCCCTATT
Source organism: Protea cynaroides (assembly GCA_028583415.1). Classification (NCBI taxonomy): domain Eukaryota; kingdom Viridiplantae; phylum Streptophyta; class Magnoliopsida; order Proteales; family Proteaceae; genus Protea; species Protea cynaroides. Next base: position 22,883,957 of record CM053267.1, read on the forward strand.
GGCAAGGGCTTGCAAGTGGGTTCCGTTTCTAACCAGTCCTAGATGTCAATACAGTATCCAAGGTCCTACCCCAGCACGGCTCCCTGTGACATAGAGATAGGGCTCGAGTCTGGCGGGCAGGAAGAACCACAATCCCACGTCCTCCCCCTGATACCCTATTCGCAACAAGTCCGCTAAGGTAAAGACTATATAACCCTACCCCAACACAACCCCCTACGACATAAAGATAGGACTCGAGTCTGGTGGGCAGGAAGAACCACAATCCCACGTCCTCCCCCTGATACCCTATTCGCACTGAGTTTGCTAAGGTAAGGCTGAAATGAGAAAAGTGTTAGCTGTGGATATATCCAGGGCACATTCCACACACTAATGAAAACATACACATGCCTAAACATACAACAATCCTAGCATATGAAATGCATGATTATAATAAGATAAAAGAAAGCAACTACATGGACATGTGAAATGCACAGACATCAAGCAATATGTATTTACAAATACATAAATATTTCACAAAGGTTTACTGTTATTTAGTTATTTAGGTTTAGGGTCTTGTTCCTTACTTGACGCGTGATAATGATCCGGTTGTGCGTCAGAAAGCTCACTCACAGCGTCTACAGGTCCTACATAACCACATTCTTATGTTAGAATTCATTTATTAAAGTTTCAGGGGTCGGAACCAGGTTTGGCCAAGCAAACCAAGCTCAGAAACCTATACCGGTTACAAGTACCGGTCTCACCATAGTGAGACCGGTATGTGCCACCGGTATGTATACCGGTGGCACCATACCGGTTGCACATACTGCAACCGGTATGTGCAACCGGTATATACCGGTTGCACTATACCGGTCTCACCCAGATCTCACTGAGTGAGACCTGTATGTGCCTGCGGTATAAACCGCAAGGCCATACCACTGGACTCATAGTCCATCCGGTATACCCTGCTGTTCGGATCCGAGAGCGAGATCTCGGATCTCCCCTCCTTGTTTGCTAACGGTTAGGACTCTAGGGTTTCTCTTATCCTTTACTAAGGTCCAAATCTTCTAGTGGCCTTCGGATCTCGGCTAGAACGCCGTATCAAACTTGGGTTAGATCCGAATGAGGAAAACAATGGAAACTATAATCTTTTGGGATCATTGCGCCACTTCGCGGCTCCGATCCGACCTCTTAACATTATTAACAGTACAGAACACTTACCGGCGCTGTCGGTTGGTGGCGTGCTCTTCCTTCCTGGGCGGCCTCCACCTTCTTGCTCCTTCTCAGTTCTTCTCCAGACGGCGAGAGGGTTTGAGAAGGAGAAATGGTGTGTCTCCTTCTCTATTAATAGAGGGAGACCACCCATGGAAGTATTTCTCTCAGAATGGAAATTTTCCAAGTTTCCATTCTGAGAGACAGACTCACTGGAGTCTGTCTACAGCCGGAGTAAGGGATACCGATTGGACATACCGGTTGGAGTCCCTGCCACCGGTATAGTCCAACCGGTATACCATACCGCTGGCACCAAACCGGTTGCACCATAGTGCCTGCGGTATGGTGAAACCGGTATGGCTTAAGGGCATTTTCTATGCTCATACCGGATGCACATACCGGTTGTACTATACTGCAATCGGTATAGTGAGACCGGTATGAGATTTTAGGCATTATTTTTCAGTTTTCATACCTGAACTTTGAGTGGTTCGTCACTCGGCTTCACCCTCCGGTCCAGTTATAATTGGAACACCTGTCATCACATAAAACCATGGTTTAGACCCGGTTTTAGAACATGGTTCTTACAGGTGAGTTGGCCAATTCTTTTTGGGTGGTAGCTGAAAATTTCCCTATATATTATTTAGGAAGCACAAGCAACAAACTAGTCTCAAATTAGGACGGCAGGGTCATCCACGTGATGTAGATAAAAACATGCTAAGGAGTATTTAGTATGAGTTTGCAGTGGATTATATGACATTGGTTTTTTGTTGGTAATTGACTATATGACAATTTGTTTGATTGTATATATGTATATGATTTTGTTTATTGATTGTAAATATAGTTGGGATTTGAATTCTATGACTGGGTTTTCTTATTTGTATGCAATTTCTACTAATCAATAGGGTAGGGTAGGGTAGGGTAGTAAAGAAATGTAATTAAAAAATTGATTTTTCCCAATGGAAAACATGATTCTGTAGCGTAATTTATATTTTTGCCAACTGAATATTGGTTTCCATCGTAAAAAATTTAGATTATAGACAAAGGAATTTTTCCCGTTGTGTAAAATATTTATTATAGACCACGGAATATTGTTTTAGTTGTAAAATCTATATTATAAACAACGGAGTGTTGTTTTCTATTGTGGAAAATATACGCACCTACGATACCCACTTTTCCGTAGGGGAAAATGGCTATGGAATTTTTTCCCACGGAACGGCGAATGAAATTTTATTGTATGTGCTGATTTTTGCCAACAAAAAAGTAATTTAGGCAACGGATGGTTTTCGTAGCGAAAAGTACAAATTGTTGTACTGTAAGTTTCGTTTTTGGAGAGTCCATTGGGAACTGCTTTTTTTCAGATTTTTTAGTAAGGGACAGTTTATAAATAGTTTAATGGTCCGGTCCGATGCAGTGTATAAGAGGGTAAAATCAAAATCGAATCGATTAACTAAAGGGTCTCAACCAGAACCGATTTACAATCGGTTTTGATTTATCGATTTTTAAACAGTTTTTCATTAATTAGTTTTGCTTGCAGATTATAAACATTTTAACGCATCGGTTATTAATCGGTTTTTCATTAAAAAAATATGAAAAATTTCAAATGGGAAGGAGAGAGTCAAGTTGCCATGTCACACTCCAATTCCGACAGAACCAGAAAAGTGTGAGTGAACCGTCTCCAAACCACGGCTCACACCAGGATCTCAATAGACCTTGTCAACCAACCATTTCAAACAATCTAACATAATCAGAGAGTAATACATAGCAGCGGAATCAAAAGATAAATGAACTGAGTTCCCTATGTGCCCATTTTGGTCCAGCCTGACAAAGCTGTCATCTTGCTGCGTGTTCCATCATGTTTTGATTGATTCTCATATGCTTTGGTTGTTTCTCACATGCCATATTTGATGCTATATTTGTCCACATGCTATGTTCGGATGCTCGTATGCATACACTACTATAATTGGAATGGTCACACTGCCATAATTGGAATGGTCACACTGCCATAATTAGATTATTACTGCCATGATTGGAATGATCATACTCACATGCTATATTAAATGTTTTTTGTCATAATTAGGGTAGAAAACTCTACAATGGAAAGAAAATAACAATTAGGGTAGAAAACCCAAAAAAATGAAAATAAAATAATAATTAGGGTAGAAAACCCTAAAATTGAAAGAAAGTAACAATTAGGGTAGAAAACCCTAAAAAATAGAAATAAAATAATAATTAGGGTAGAAAACCCTAAAATGGAAAGAAAGTAACAATTAGGGTAGAAAACCCTAAAATGGAAAGAAAATAACAATTAGGGTAGAAAACCCTAAAAAATAGAAAGAAAATAATAATTATGGTAGAAAACCCTAAAATGGAAAGAAAATAACAATTAGGGTAGAAAATCCTAAAAAATGGAAAGAAAATAACAATTAGGGTAGAAAACCCTAAAAATGGAAAGAAAATAATTAGGGTAGAAAACCCTAAAATGGAAAGAAAATAACAATTAGGGTAGAAAACCCTAAAAAATGAAAAGAAAATAGCAATTAGGGTAAAAAACCCTAAAAAATGGAAATAAAATTACAATTAGGGTAGAAAACCCTAAAATGGAAAGAAAGTAGCAATTAGGGTAGAAAACCCTAAAATAGAAAGAAAATAGCAATTAGGGTAGAAAACCCTAAATATGGAAAGATTATAGCAATTAGGGTCTTACCATGCTTAGAAGATAGCTTACTAGATCATGCCATATAGGCTCTTGCCTTATTTGCAATACATGCCATATTTGAAAGATTTTTTAAACAATCTTACTGTATGTGAATTTCTTGCCATAAATGTTTTATGTGCCATATTTAGATAGAATATTCTATTTTTTTGCAATAACTTATTTTATGCAACACCCTAGTCAAACTGTCATATCTGCACACTTCTAGAAGACAATCTAGGCGTGGGGACGTGCATTTGGGCACACACATTCTTGGGAAGGGCATAATGGGAATAATAAAACCTTAATAAAGAAAGAGAATTCTTTGCTAAACCTTCCATAATTAGAATTCAGAATGAAAAGGGTAATTTAGGACGATTTGCCCCTCGGCAAACCCTAAACCTAGAATAGGTTCTAAACCCTAAACCTAGAATAAGTTCTCAATCATTAACCTAGAATAGGTTATCCAGCCCGAACTACGCGTATTTTGATTCCTAGGGCAAACCCTAGGATACGTAGGCTATTTGGGAGAATCCCAAATTTGGATCCACACCTTAGTCCACTCGGACTATCCATAGATCCACTAGGATATCCATTCTCATTTCAACCCAGAGCTCGAACTACGCGGATTCTGATTCCTAGGTCAAACCCTAGGATACGTAGGCTATTTGGGAGAATCCCAAATTCGGATCCACATTTTAGTCCACTTGGACTACCCATAGATCCACTGGGATACCCATCCATTCAACCCAGATCTCGAACTATGCGGATTCTGATTCCTAGGGCAAACCCTAGGATACGTAGGCCATTTGGGAGAAACCCAAATTCGGATCCACACCTTAGTCCACTTGGACTATCCATAGATCCACTAGGATATTCATCCATATTCCAACCCAAAAAGGGTTATCCACACCTTAGTCCACTCGGACTATCCATAGATCCACTAGGATATCTACCCATCAGCCCGAACTACGCGGATTTTGATTCCTAGGTCAAACCCTAGGATACGTAGGCTATTTGGGAGAAACCCAAATTCGGATCCACACCTTAGTCCACTTGGACTACCCATAGATCCACTAGGATATCCATTCCCATTTCAACCCAGATCCGGAACTACACGGATTCTGATTCCTAGGTCAAACCCTAGGATACGTAGGCCATTTGGGAAAAACCCAAATTCGGATCCACATTTTTTTCCACTTGGACTATCCATAGATCCACTAGGATATCCCCCATATTTTAACCCAAATAGGGTTATCCACACTTTTAGTCCACTTGGACTATCCATAGATCCACTAGGATATTATCCACATTCCAACCCAAATAGGGTTATTCTTAGATCCACTAGGACTATCTATCAGTCCACTTGGACTATCCAGATCCTAACCCATAGGATTTCTCAGCCTTTCAAGCATAAATTTCAACTTGAACAATGAACATAATCATGCACAAGCATAAATCACATCCATAAACTTTAATCACACCTGAACTACGATGGTGAACCTGATTTTCAGAATAATTCCGTAATACATAAGCAATCTGATGGATACAGATTCGGTTCAATGATATCAAACCACTTGGTTTGGTTTAATTTAATAAATAGAGTCTAGCATAGGAAAGGTATAGGAGACCGATATCGATCGGGCGGTTTGGGTGCCTAACCCCTTCCCATAACCGTAACCTGACACTTACCCAATCTCTGATGGACCAGAATTCCAATCTAAGGGTCATGAGTCAATCGAAGTCTTACCTTGGGTGAGATTTCACATTTCTAAGGTCCTAGACCTAAATCTAGGTGGCGACTTCTAAAGATTTCCATCTTTGTCCTCACAGTGGCGACTCCACTGGGGATATAAACGTGAAACTCCTAAATGAAAACTTTCCTTGTGTGCATTGGATGCTAGATTTTAGAATACTATATTTATGCTTGTATATTATTGCTTTGGGGGGAATGGGTTCAGTCACACATTCGTGCGAGTAGCCGAATCGGGTCCCATGCTTATGGGGCAGCCCGCTAACGAGCGTTTCTTGGGTCCGCCTGGGAATGCGTTATGCTACTCCACGTCGCTTGGATCCTTGCAACATAGTATATTAAGGGATTGGGGGCCCATTATTCATCGAGCATTCGGTGATAGGTTACCCCATCCTCGTCAAGGTGGCCTTTTCTGTCCTAACCCAGATTGTAGCCCAATGTTTGTTATTTTTTTGTTCATCCCTGAATCGACCCGGTAAAATCGGCTTAACCATGACATCCATGTTCGAGACGTCGAAGTTCTGCCCGTTTTTGTCCTCGATTGGTCAACATGTTAGAATCTACACGATGAGCATCTTGAACTCTCACCCATTGGGAGTATGAGGTATGTATACAGTTGTTCTACATCATAGTAGACGGTCACTATACACCCTCCATTAAGTAAGCTCGATGTGTCGAATCTCTCATTGTTAACACGTCGATTTCAAAAAACGAGTAGAAAATCCCTGTCAAGACTTAGATACCATATGGTCAAGAAGAAATTTACTAGTTTGTTCATCTATGAACCGCTTTTGCTAACCATCCCTAATAAGGATGACGGATTAATATATCCATTTCAATTTCATCGAATTTGGTAATCCAATTGGCCTGACCTTGGTACCATTGATTATCTATTTTGGAATCATGAGGTCCCAAGACTGAACACATGGCTTAATCAAATTCAATTAAATTGACTTGGATAATGTTTACCCAATCGCCCTTATGGGGGATCTAACTCTTGTTTGGTTGAGTCATCCTTGATTGTGCATGTGACTTCTACTCCTCTAGATGTCTAAAATCTTGATATTTCTCCATTGGGTTACAATGCCTTTGGAAAAGAAATCAATTTGCAACCATATCCACCATTTTAGGGTGAGAGGCCCCTACAATTAGGGAATTGTCTTGATCTCCCACCTTGAGATCCATCCATATTATCTTTCTAAATGAATCAATGAAAGTCATGAATCTAGATCTTGTTTGAACATCAAATTTTGTAAGAAAGAAAGAAAGATTCAGCTCCTAGGCAAATCCAATCATAGTTCTCAATTTATCTTAGAATTAAGGAGAGATCTAGCCCCTAGGCAAATCCAATCACTGTTCTTGATTCATCTCTGAATTAAGGAAAGATTCAGCCCCTAGCCAAGTCCAATCAATGTTCCCTATTCACCTTTGAATTATGAAAAGATTCTACCCCTAGGCAAATCCAATCAATATTCTCTATTCACCTTTGAATTAAGGAAAGATTTAATCCCTAGGCAAATCAAATCATCATTCTCCATTCACCTCTGAATTAAGGAAAGATTCAGCCCCTAGGCAAATCCAATCATAGTTCTCGATTAATCTCTGAAATAAGGAGAGATTCAGCCCCTAGGCAAATCCAATCACTGTTCCCTATTCACCTTTGAATTAAGGAAAGATTCAGTCCCTAGACAAATCCAATTATTGTTCCCTATTCACCTTTGAATTACAAAGAGATTCAGCCCCTAGGCAAATCCAATCATTGTTCCCTATTCACCTTTGAATTAAGAAAAGATTCAGCCTCTAGGCAGGTCCAATCATCATTTTGATTCATCCAAAATTAAGGAAAGATTCACCCCCCTAGGAAGATTCAATCACGTCCAGTTCATTTCAGAATCAAAGAAATATTCAGCCCTAGATTCAACCACCATTTTTTGGTTCATCTCATAACTGAAGAAAGGTTCAGCCCCTAGGCAGGTCCAATCATCATTTTGGTTCATCCAGAATTAAAGAAAGATTCAGCCCCTAGGCAGATTCAATCACATCCAGTTCATCTCAGAATCAAAGAAATATTCAGCCCTAGATTCAACCACCATTTCTGGTTCATCTCAGAATTAAAGAAGGGTTTAACCTTTAGGCAGGTTCAATCATCACTCCCAGATCATGCTAAAATGAAGAAGGCATTCGGCCCCTAGGCTTTTTCACCCTTCACCTCCTGTTTAGGTTCTGATTCATGTTGGAACTAGGAAAAATTCCATTCATTTCAATTCAATTAGCCACTAGGCTTATCCAACCATCAACTTTGGTTAGGGTTCCAGTTCATGTCGAAAGTAGGAAAAGTTCCATTCATCTGAATTTATTTAGCCCCTAGGCTTGTCCAACCATCAACTTTGGTTCAGGTTCAGATTTATGTTGGAATTAAGAAGAGTCTCATTCATCTTAATTCATTTAGCCACTAGGCTTATCCAACCATCAACTGTGGTTCAAGTTCTGATTCATGTTGGAACTAAGAAGAGTTCCATTCATTTGAATTTAATCAGCCCCTAGACTTGTCCAACCGTCAACTCCAATTCAGGTTCTGATTCATGTCGGAACTACGAAAGGTTCCATTCATATGAACTCAATGTGAGCATGAGTTAGCCTCTAGGCCTGTTTAATCATTACCTTTGGTCCATGTTCCACTTCATAAAGGAATCAAAGAGAATTTCAGTCATTTCATCATCTCTAGCAATTAGAGTCCAATCCATGATTGTCATCCTTGGTCTCTATCAATCGGAGCCCAACTCAAGCAATCCTTGCCTCTAGCAACTAGAGCCCAGTCCATGACTGTCAATCTTGATCTCTATCAATCAGAGATCAATTCAAAGTCAATCTTGATCTCTATCAATCAAAGATCAATTCAAAGTCAATCTTGATCTCTATCAATCAGAGATCAATTCAAAGTCAATCTTGATCTCTATCAATCAGAGATCAATTCAAAGTCAATCTTGATCTCTATCATTCAGAGACCAATTCAAAGTCAATCTTGATCTCTATGAATCAGAGACCAATTCAAAGTCAATCTTGATCTCTATCAATCAGAGACCAATTCAAAGTCAATCTTGATCTCTATCAATCAGAGACCAATTCAAAGTCAATCTTGATCTCTATCAATCAGAGGCCAATTCAAAATCAATCTTGATCTCTATCAATCAGAGATCAATTCAAAATCAATCTTGATCTCTATCAATCAGAGACCAATTCAAAGTCAACTCTGTCTCTATCAATCAGAGACCAATTCAAAGTCAATCTTGTCTCTATCAAACGGAGACTGATTCAAAATCAATCTCTGGCTCTATCAATTAGAGCCCGATCCATGCCTATCATAGCCCAGTGCTACAAGTTAGGATCACTCATCAAGAATGGCGAACGAGGAGGATTTCCCATTGCTTGTCAATAAAGATCAATTCCAGATTATGGAGTCATCAGGAATTCATGAACCTTCAGCTATGATAGTGCTATCCCATTGGCCAGGGAAATGCTAGAATCCAAAAAGTTACCCTCATATTTCTTATTATTCAAAGAGAGGAATGGAATTTTCCCAAGCAGTAGGGTAGACCAAAGATGAGATCCAATGTGCCCCAAGCAAGGATAAGAACCAGAATGGTCCAATGATGAAACCCTTAACCCATAAACTGGGGCATGAACCAAATTGAACTTAGACCCAAATTGAGTGCGATCTGATGAGGAAAGCCAATGACCCCCAAACTGAGGCATGAACCAAATTGACCTTAGACCCAAATTGAGAGTGGTCTAACAAAGAAATCCATTGAACCCCCCAAGCCGAGCCATAAACTAGTCTAATCTTGGACTCAAAATGGTGTAGTGCAATGACGATACCTCTTGCTCCCCAAGCTGGGGCATAAGCCAAAATGATTTTGAATTCAGTTATAAGTGGTCCACTGATGAATCCACTGGATCCCAAATTGGGGTATGAACCAAAGTAACCTTGAGCTTAAAAAAGCAATAGTCTGGTTATGAATGGATCCTAAACTGAAAGAAAAGAGGGTAAGAATTGTATGGAACCCTAAAAGGTAGCCATCCTGCACCTATTGATAGAGGGGCATGATGAGTCTTGCTATTAGAAATCTGAAGGAAGATTTATTCCCACAATGACTGAAGGTGGTCGTCGAAGGCGTTATGCCCAACTGGAGCCACTTGGATGAACTAGTTGTTTCAACTTTCTATTATCGATATTCGATAGGTCATCCATGTCTAGGTCCAAGATTGATATGCTTGTTGACAAGTCCAGTCCAATCTGCCCTGTAAGTAAAAAAAAAAAAAAATCACCCGTTTGGGATTTCAAACTTTGTGCCTTGTCTCTTCCATACATTTCCTCCCAGTTTCATAAATCCTCCTATTCTACGTGCGCAGTCAATTCTGACTCTGAAGATGATTGAAATGATGAGCCATCTCCTGAACTTCTATGCCACCCGGCCTCTTGAGAAAGAAAGGTCCAACCCGTCTGGGAAAGCTTTAAATGATCAATCGGGAGACACAAGAGTAGTCTCAAGAAACATGTATTGGAGAAGCTGTCATTTGTTCTATCTGTGAAAATATTCTAAGGAAAGCATTACAGATCATATCAACAGGTCAGCCAATCAGTACAAATGAGTGGAGGACAGATGTGCCACCAAGAAGATGGAAATACCAAAGTTCTTACAAAGTACATCATCTGCAAGCAAGAGATACATGATGAATGATCAATCTCAAAATCAAAGAATGAGGTCATTGGGATACCCAAAAAAAAAATTCAAGCCTATGTTTTATCTACATCAATAATGGAAAGGCAGTCACATCAGATAGAAGGTGATGATTAACTTCCAGAGGATAGCATATGGATTCACCATTCAGATAAAATCAGATACTATATGAGCAGTCACAAATGCTCATAAAGTTTACAGAAGATCAGAGTGCTAGTTGGGGCAAAGACGTTTATCTGATTGGAAATGTTTGGAAGAAGAAGATTCAAATCCAATATTGAAAGTCAGGATTCAATTTCACGATCAAGCGAAGCACTGCATTATGTGGCCTTCACATCCAAAAAAAAAGAAAAGAAAAAAAAATAGTAAGATGTTGAATGGCATTGGAGCTTGACAGTAAGCCAATTGTCCCTCTCACTTCAAGAGGATGATAGTTCCAACCAAAGCCTGATAGCAAGTTCGATCATTCGTCGAGATTTACATCATGTTGGACCGGACTTTTGATTTTGGCCAATTACATCCCGCCTTTACAGGAGACGATCTCATCACTTCTTCATCATCAGAGAAACATTTCTCATCGGCATTAGACTCTCTCTCCCGTCTATCAATCTGACGGCTTTCCAAGGAGTCTCTATCACAAGCCCTTCTTTTGATTATCAATTTTTATGGCATTGTATCTCATGATCATGTCATCATTTTATGTACAAATTCATGAATCTGGCTGGAACTCTCATCTGTCGTTCATTACATCCGACGGCTTCCCAAGATTCCTATAAGCCCTTCATTTCTCAAGCCAATAAAATGGGATCTTCTCGGTAAGATAAACCCATTCTACATAAACAACCAAACACTTTCCCAATGGTAAACCCATGTAGATAGTTTCACATCAGTCCTCTTGGACCTTCAACATCAATACTTGTCAACAAACTTAAAGGTTTCAGGCCCAGATATGATCGTGACTAATTCGACATCTCGATGTAGCTTGTTGAGACACGTGTTCCATCTGAACATCTCCAAGAAAGGAAAACATAATTTGGCACCATTTTTAATCTTGGTATGGGACTGCATTTCCCTAAGATCACTTTTAGTGATGATTCAAATAGCTGCCCGCCTATCAATACGTGTAGGTGTCAACTTAAATAGTGGGGCAAGGCTACCCATTTGTCAAGAAGGTCATGCCATTCAGATTTCCCCTAAGGGTTTCAAACCATTGGATAGGACCATAATTTTGGCAATATCCTCACCATATCAGGACTCTTTATTCAACCCATGATGGGGTTTGCAAAAAGAAGAAAATGAAAAAAATAATAAAGGGAAGAAAAGAAACCTCAGCAAGGGAAAGGCAACCCGAGAAACCTCAATGAACAACCCATAATATTTTAGTGGGGATAGGCGACCTGATGCAACCCTAAAGCATTGCCCTCATTGGCCCTTCATAGAAAAATTCAGTGGTTCATGTGGACAAGTGTCATACCCAGTCTACCCTCCATAAGGAAAGGAACCCCTCTTGCTCTCCAATGAATCATACTCAGAGGAGTTGAACAAACCATCATCTGTTTGCCTTTTGGGCTCCATAGCAGTGCCTTTCAACAGAATTCTATCTTTAAATCCTTTTGTGATGAGAGTAAATTTTCATGGCTTGGTTATGGATGTAGCCAAATTCATCAAATCATCAGTTCCCTCATTTTTCAGGATTCAAGAAGGGCTTATCTAAGAAGTCACTTTCTACAATCAATCTGTCAATCTTTCCTTGACCTTGGAAGCATGGTCAATTCTGGATGCAATCCAGATTCAACCTAGTTCTAACTCTGTTAGATTGTTTGTTTCCTTCTATCTTGCCCTAGCACACTACAGTAGTGGTCTGTCACAACATGCAGACACTGGGGCATAGATATACCCTATGTAGAGGAATTGAACTTGATCATGAGCGTTACATCTAGGATCCATTGTCTAGTCTGAAGTCACTGACTTTCCTAGTCAATAGAAGTAGGTCCGTCTAAGTTGGTTTTTACCAATTCTCAGTTCTCCCAATCCTGTTGATGAAGAAGATCCAACGTGGTCACTCACCTGTTAGGAGTTGGTCACCAAATTCTCTGAAGGAACACTTCAAATTCTTTGCTCCTCATGCCTACTTTGGGGCCATGATTCATTAATCTTTCAAAATTGGCACAACAATGTTGCAAGGCCCTGAGCTTTTCATGAGCCTAGATCGAGGGCCAAACCCATGTCACATTTCATCGCCGCCTGGCTGTTCTACCAATTTGGTCTACCATAATGCACAGTCAAAGAATTTAGTTGACCAAATTCCCCTCGACAGTTTAACACCAAAGTCAATCAATAAAATCATTTTGGTTAGAGACTGTCAAGCTCCCCTCATTCTTGTTCAAAATCCTTGCTAGAGTTTCTTTCAATCCAAAATCCAACAACACCAATGTTGGCTGAAGAAAATCATCACCTTCAAATTACATGGAACCCTTTAAAGGGAGTAACCAAGTCATCCCTACCGTGATGAAATTGAGTCAAACTTTCAGTACCAGGTCATAAATGGCAAATTTCAAATCTAGGTATCATGCCAGCAAAGTCCATGACACCACTTCCATTGATGTCATGTTTTGTGCCTTCACCAATAAAGCAGGAGCAAAAAAAAAACTTGAAAAACTGCCAAAGAATTCACCATCATTTCAAATATGTCCAGCACTCCATAGGTTCAAAGTGAAGAGACTTCCAAGATGGGGCGGATTTCAACCCTAAAGGTTCAAAGTCAACAAAGCCTTCCTGTATGGGTCACTTTCAAGCATCCTAAAGGTTCATAGCCATAGAGCTTCCAAAAGGATATTCCTATTTTCAATCCCGAAGGTCCAAAGCTGGTAGGAACTACTAAGATGAGTCATTCAGTATCACCATATAAGTGACCTTCTGAGTTCTTACTCATTTCAGAATCAAATGTAGAGCCCTAGCTCATCCAAAGATCAAATCAATCTTAGATTATTAGTGAATCAAATGTGGAGCCCTAGCTCATCCAAAGATCAAATCAATCTCAGATTATTGGTGAATCAAATGCAGAGCCCTAGCTCATCCAAAGTTCAAATCAATCTCAGCCTATAAGTGAATCAAATGCAGAGCCCTAGCTTATTCAGAAAAAACAATCTCAGAATCTCAATCAAAAGAGCCTCAGAGAAGACATCAAGTCTTCCATCCAAACAAATCAAATCCGAGCCCAAGCTCATGCAATCAGCCTTGTATTCACAGCCTAGCTCCATACAAGAAGAGGTTTATCAGCCTACAAATGGATAAAGCCGGGTCCAAGCCCGCACATACCTTGCATTGAGTTCCACCTCAGCAAGAAGAGGTTCCCAACCTACAAATGAGCCTTGTATTCACAGCCTAGCTTCATACAAGAAGAGGTTTATCAGCCTACAAATGGATCAAGCCGGGTCCAAGCCCGCACATACCTTGCATCATGAGTCATCTCAGCAAGAAGAGGTTCCCAGCCTACAAATGAGCCTTGTATTCACAGCCTAGCTTCGTACAAGAAGAGGTTTATCATCCTACAAATGGATCAAGCCGGGTCCAAGCCCGCACGTACCTTGCATCATGAGTTCCACCTCAGCAAGAAGAGGTCCCAGCTTACAAATGAGCCTTGTATTCACAGCCTAGCTTCATACAAGAAGAGCACTCACCAATCTTCCAAGAAGAGCAAACCTTCTTGCTAGTTGAACTACGTTTTGGGCTTGATTTCTAGGACACCCTTAGAATACGTAGGCAGTTTAGGAAGAATTATCCTAAGTGCAGCCCAATAAACAATATCACTCATACCCCAAAAATGTGGTTCTTTTATCTTTACCCTTCAACTGATAACAATCTCGGCTAAAGAGGGACATCTATAAGCACCCCATTTTTGCCACCCTCTGTGTAAGTGAACCAATATGGCAGGTTTTTGGCCTTTAATCCAAAGATTTATGATTTTTCACTGAATCCCACAGCAGGGTCATGGGATATTATCTGCAGGAATGCATAGGTCATAGAATTATCTTCGAAACGAGACTAGAATTGCTCAATTCTGATATCAAATGAGGAAGATATGACCCTTTTAGTCGGATGATACATATAAGGGAAGTTTCTGAAATTATTATAAATAATAATCCCAGGGGCCTTCATGCAAATTATCCTAAGTTGGATTGTTTGAATTTCAAATCATCATATCTTGATCATCCGACATCGGATTCAGATGATTCCAAGACCATTATTCTTCATTCATGATGTTTTACAAAGTGGACGTAAGAAATCCCGGGTAGAAGTCACCAGTGGGTCACATGCAAGCTTGCATGCAAAATTATCGTTAGAACTTCAAAGCTTCATATCTTTTCCGTTCTACATCGGATTCAGATGATTCCAAGACCATTATTCTTCATTTGTGATGTCCTGCGAAGTGGACGTGGAAAATCTCAGGTAAAAGTCTCCGGAGGGTCCCATGCAAAATGGTCAGCCAAATTATCGATAATTGGTCCGCTTAAACTTCAAAAATTCATAAGTTGACCATTTTATTTCCAAATGAGGTGATTCAAGTTCCTATATTCCTCATTTTTAATGTTCTACAAAATGAACGCAAAAAAAAGTTGAAATAGAGGCCATCGGAAAATTTCATGCGGGATGACAGTGGAAATAGCCCATGAAATGACAGAGAGTGAAAACCCAGTTAATTTCAATCAATCCAGTCAACTCAGCTCAACCCAAGGTAGTTTTGGCCCAACCCAGTCAATCCGGACCAATCTATGGTGGCTTATATACATGTATTTCTTTTATATATTATTATATAATGTATAATATATTGTAATATATCATATAATATATACATATATCTTATATGTATATTATATTATATATATCAGTATATTGATATTATATATATATATATATATATATATATATATATATATATATATATATATATATATATATATATATATATATATATATATATATATATATATATGTTTTATATATAGAATACAAAGAATCCAAAGAGAGAGGAAACGTGAGAGAGAGGGAAATTTAGGGAGAATTCAAAAGATTTTGTTTTGAGAAAAGGAAAGAAAAGAGAGAAAAAAAATTCTTTTGGATTCAAAAGATTTTGTTAAGGCATATAACCCAAAAGAAAAAAAAAAGAATCCAAAGTGAGGAAGGGACGTCCAAGAGGAGAGAAAAAAAAAAGAAATCCAAAAGATCTCGGTTTTGAGAAAAAGGAAAGAAAAGAGAGAAGGAAAGAGGAGGAGAGGATTTTCTAGAAGAGGGAGAGATAGAGAACGTGTGGAATGGAGAAGGAGAAGAGAAAAAGGAAGGAAAAGAAGAAAGGAAAGAAGAAAAAGGAAGAAAAAAATATTTTTCTAGAAAAAATAAGAAAGGAAAGAAGGATCTTCTAGAAAATGAGAGAAAATTATAAATAGGCAAGAGAAGAGAGAGGAGGGTCTTTTTCCCGACCATAGAGAGAGGAGAACGTGGGTGAGGGAAAGAAAAACGTGAGTGAGAGAGAGAAAAGAAAAAAAATCGGAAGAAAAGAGAAGAAGAAGAAAATAGAGAAAGAGAGAAGTAGAGAGAGAGAGAGAGAGAGAGAGAGAGAGAGAGAGAGAGAGAGAGAGAGAGAGAGAGGTGTTAAGAAGAGAAGATCAAGAGGAAAAAGAGAGAAGGATCAAAGAGGCAGCAAAGAGGATGATGAGAAGATGCAAAGGAGAGAAGGAGAGAGAAGAAGCCTGAGGTAAGAATCACCCATCGCTTTTGTTAGTTTATTTTTTCAAAGTCAAAGCATACTGCAAATGCATGTCTGAGATTGGTGTCTAGCATTAGGAAGATGCCTCTGTTTGCATTAGGTTCCTTGAGACAAAATGTTGGCCTCTGAGTCTTCTTTCTGACCATCTATTCGGATTTTATTTTCATGAGCTATATGATTTTATATTGATTTTATAGTACCATTGGCCAGAATCTGGAACAGACCTGACCAGTGTATTTGCCTGTACTTGGGGAATATTTTCGACCTGCCTATGATCTCTTTTAGGATTAGGTTCCTTGAGACAAAATGTTGACCTCTGAGTCTTCTTTCTGACCATGTATTCGGATTTTATTTTCATGAGCCATATGATTTTATATTGATTTTATAGTACCACTGGCTAGAATCTGGAACAGACCTGACCAGTGTATTTGCCTGTACTTGGGGAATGTTTTCGACCTGCCTATGATCTCTTTTAGGATTAGGTTCCTTGAGACAAAATGTTGGCCTCTGAGTCCTCTTTCTGATCATGTATTTGGATTTTATTTTCATGAGCTATATGATTTTATATTGATTTTATAGTACCACTGGCCAGAATCTGGAACAGATCTGACCAGTGTATTTGCCTGTACTTGGGGAATGTTTTCGACCTGCCTATGGTCTCTTTCAAGATTAGCTTCCTTGAGACAAAATGTTGGCCTCTGAGTCCTCTTTCCGAGGATATCTTATAAGAATTTTTTGAGTAAGTACAGTGCCCTATGTGCCCATTTTGGTCCAGCCTGACAAAGCTGTCATCTTGCTGCGTGTTCCATCATGTTTTGATTGATTCTCATATGTTTTGGTTGTTTCTCACATGCCATATTTGATGCTATATTTGTTCACATGCTATGTTCGGATGCTTGTATGCATACACTACTATAATTGGAATGGTCACATTGCCATAATTGGAATGGTCACACTGCCATAATTGGATGATTACTGCCATGATTGGAATGATCATACTCACATGCTATATTAAATGTTTTTTGTCATAATTAGGGTAGAAAACTCTACAATGGAAAAAAAATAACAATTAGGGTAGAAAACCTTAAAAAATAAAAATAAAATAATAATTAGGATAGAAAACCCTAAAATGGAAAGAAAGTAACAATTAGGGTAGAAAACCCTAAAAAATGGAAATAAAATAATAATTAGGGTAGAAAACCCTTAAATGGAAAGAAAGTAACAATTAGGGTAGAAAACCCTAAAATGGAAAGAAAATAACAATTAGGGTAGAAAACCCTAAAAAATAGAAAGAAAATAACAATTAGGGTAGAAAACCCTAAAAAATAGAAAGAAAATAACAATTAGGGTAGAAAACCCTAAAAAATGGAAAGAAAATAATTAGGGTAGAAAACCCTAAAATGGAAAGAAAATAACAATTAGGGTAGAAAACCCTAAAAAATGGAAAGAAAATAATAATTAGGGTAGAAAACCCTAAAATGGAAAGAAAATAACAATTAGGGTAGAAAATCCTAAAAAAATAGAAAGAAAATAACAATTAGGGTAGAAAACCCTAAAAAATGGAAAGAAAATAATTAGGGTAGAAAACCCTAAAATGGAAAGAAAATAACAATTAGGGTAGAAAACCCTAAAAAATGGAAAGAAAATAGCAATTAGGGTAGAAAACCCTAAAAAATGGAAATAAAATTACAATTAGGGTAGAAAACCCTAAAATGGAAAGAAAGTAGCAATTAGGGTAGAAAACCCTAAAATGGAAAGAAAATAGCAATTAGGGTAGAAAACCCTAAATATGAAAAGATTATAGCAATTAGGGTCTTACCATGCTTAGAAGATAGCTTACTAGATCATGCCATATAGGCTCTTGCCTTATTTGCAATACATGTCATATTTGAAAGATTTTTTAAACAATCTTACTGTATGTGAATTTCTTGCCATAAATGTTTTATGTGCCGTATTTAGATAGAATATTCTATTTTTTTGGCAATAACTTATTTTATGCAACACCCTAGTCAAACTGCCATATCTGCACACTTCTAGAAGACAATCTAGGCGTGGGGACGTGCATTTAGGCACCCACATTCTTGGGAAAGACATAATGGGAATAATAAAATCTTAATAAAGAAAGAGAATTCTTTGCCAAACCTTTCATAATTAGAATTCAGAATGAAAAGGATAATTTAGGACGATTTGCCCCTCGGCAAACCCTAAACCTAGAATAGGTTCTAAACCCTAAACCTAGAATAGGTTCTCAATCATTAACCTAGAATAGGTTATCCAGCCCAAACTACGCGGATTCTGATTCCTAGGGCAAACCCTAGGATACGTAGGCTATTTGGGAGAATCCCAAATTCGGATCCACACCTTAGTCCACTCGGACTATCCATAGATCCACTAGGATATCCATTCTCATTTCAACCCAGAGCTCGAACTACGCAGATTCTGATTCCTAGGTCAAACCCTAGGATACGTATGCTATTTGGGAGAATCCCAAATTCGGATCCACATTTTAGTCCACTTGGACTACCCATAGATCCACTAGGATACCCATCCATTTCAACCCAGATCCCGAACTACGCGGATTCTGATTCCTAGGGCAAACCCTAGGATACGTAGGCCATTTGGGAGAAACCCAAATTCGGATCCACACCTTAGTCCACTTGGACTATCTATAGATCCACTAGGATATTCATCCATATTCCAACCCAAAAAGGGTTATCCACACCTTAGTCCACTCGGACTATCCATAGATCCACTAGGATATCTACCCATCAGCACGAACTACACGGATTCTGATTCCTAGGTCAAACCCTAGGATACGTAGGCTATTTGGGAGAAATCCAAATTCGGATCCACACCTTAGTCCACTTGGACTACCCATAGATCCACTAGGATATCCATTCCCATTTCAACCCAGATCCCGAACTACGCGGTTCTGATTCCTAGGTCAAACCCTAGGATACGTAGGCCATTTGGGAGAAACCCAAATTTGGATCCACATTTTTTTCCACTTGGACTATCCATAGATCCACTAGGATATCCCCATATTTTAACCCAAATAGGGTTATCCACACTTTTAGTCCACTTGGACTATCCATAGATCCACTAGGATATTATCCACATTCCAACCCAAATAGGGTTATTCTTAGATCCACTAGAACTATCTATCAGTCCACTAGGACTATCCAGATCCTAACCCATAGGATTTCTCAGTCTTTCAAGCATAAATTTCAACTTGAACAATGAACATAATCATGCACAAGCATAAATCACATCCATAAACTTTAATCACACCTGAACTACGATGGTGAACCTGATTTTTGGAATAATTCCGTAATACATAGGCAATCTGATGGATACAGATTCGGTTCAATGATATCAAACCACTTGGTTTGGTTTAATTTAATAAATAGAGTCTAGCATAGGAAAGGTATAGGAGACCGATATCGATCGGGCGGTTTGGGTGCCTAACCCCTTCCCATAACCGTAACCTGACACTTACCCAATCTCTGATGGATCAGAATTCCAATCTAAGAGTCATGAGTCAATCGAAGTCTTACCTTGGGGTGAGATTTCACATTTCTAAGGTCCTAGACCTAAATCTAGGTGGCGACTTCTAAAGATTTTCATCTTTGTCCTCACAGTTGGCAACTCTCACCTTGGCCCCAGCTGATTCTGATCTAATTTCTTAGTGCAATTGCCTTGGATTGGGATGGATCTTGATCTGATCTGTTAGGAATTAACAACGCAACAGAAGAACAATAGTATAATGACAAAACGAAAGAAAAAACAGAACACAACGATTTAAGTGGTTCATCCATACAAGATGTATGGATTACGTCCACCTCGGAAGGATCAGTCACAGTTTCCACTATTCCAATGAAGAAATTATGAACTCTTAATCCTCTTGTTATGAGATTACGTTTTATATAAAGAAAAATCCTAATCCCCAAAAGTACAAGACTACCTCAAGAACAACCGCCTCAAAAAATTCAGGTAAGGGCATTGCCCCCAAACCCCCTTTCAGGTAGGGGCTCCCACCCCTACGACCCCCCAACCCACACGGCAACTAGCGGGACTATTGAAAAACATGGTACAGTGAAAACTAAACAGTACTTCCTGGTTTAAAATAATATCAAGCTTCACCATAACATGATCTGGAATCAAATTGCCCTAGATAGGAATGGATCCGCCATAAAAATCTAGAATCAAGTTATTTGTGTGAAAAGTCGGCCAAAATATCATGCTGACTCAGGTTGTTGCACAGGATTAGCCCCACCTTAGTGCAAGCTGAATTGACCAATCCGATCCCAATCCTTAAAACCATGATTGTGCCTCATGCACTACCAACCAAAGCAACTATTAAGCACCTGGAGGATGCTTGCTTTATGGTACCATGCATGTAGCACAGTATTGCTGAGTGAACTTCCAACGGTAAATTATATAACCAGATAAAGAGGTCATATATAAGACAGATCTCCACACAATGGTAAGGTTGCTCCATTACAATCTGGTTGTCACGGGTTCAAAAATTAAGAAACATAATCTGATAAAGAAATCACATAAAGGGTAAGGTTGCTCCATTGCAACCTGATTGCTGCCGGTTGTAATTGAAAAACTGCCTCTCCGTGGAGCAGGTTTCAAATTAAGAAATAGCCTTTTTGTGAAGCAGGATAAAGGTTGCTGGCTGCATACATCAGCCATTTACTAGACCCAAAGTGTGGAGGAAGCCTCATGCAGTGAGTATGCCCTCTCATAAAGAGGTCAAATAGCATTAACAAGGTACGTACCTACTACAGTATCTACATTCACAAATCAAAAAAAGGTCATGATGGCTGGTAGCTAAATATTTTTTTTGGTAAAAATCTACAATTCTAAACTGTTGATAAATATCAGAGAAATCATAAGTCAATTCTTGCTTCAAAGCATTAAGATCGGTATCCACAAGGGAAATTGTGGTGACATGACACCCTTTTCAGCAGAAATCAAGGGGTTAAAAATAAGAAAGGAATATCACATCTCATCCCAGATGAACCCAGATGCAAATACAGTTCTTCAAGTTTACAAATACAGAGATGAACCCATTGGAATTCAAGCCAACCCAGATTCTCCTTAGCTGGTTTGGGCAAAAAGAACCAGGCTGAGCTAAGCACTTCCACACCCTCACTGCTAAACTCCACCGATAATGCATTCTGGGACTATCTCACCTCCCTTAGGGTTTTGCCATTGAAACAGTTACTTCTAACCGAGATGACGGGATCAAGTGTTGCTTTCTTCTAAAGGATTTGCCTTTGCAAATCTCAAGATAACCCTAACCATCTTTGATTTTTTTTATCAATTTCCTTCACACAGAATTCGATCTCGTCAAAAAAGGCTTTTTTGTTGCAGAGTTTTCACATTCCCATCACAAATGACCTCATATTTCATGATGCGAAGGATCTGAATCCACCAATGAATGGGTCAAATAACAGAGATTGTCTAAACAAATTAGCTTGATCCAATGCCACAAGACCTTCAAAAGCCAGGTTCTAGGACTAAAGGGTTGGGGATTCACCTTGTTATGCCACAAAACTGGTCCAAGTAGTTGGATATCCTCCTCCCAAGTAACAACACAGATTAGAAGCTAGTCCACAGTATCATCTTAAGCCATTTAAAAGCCCCATTGTTCCCTGTTGCATCCTATGCAATACATGAATAATTCAAACTTAAACTGAAAAGCCATCTTCATTTGCTGCATGACTCAGATGTGGGGCAGAAATGGCATAGACCCAACTCAGTCACGCCTCATTCAGAATTAAGACAAAATTTTCAGGTCACTAATTAGACATATTTTCCTCCATGAGATTACAAACATAACAGGGGGAACAATGTAAAATCCCAAGGAGAAATTAAAATGCATACAGCACATACGCCACTGAGCCCTAAAGGAGGAGATATGCATGATGCATCTGCTTCTCTCACAACTTTATGATCTCAGCTGTCTATGACCAACCACAAACATAGTCAAGAACATAAACCAGCGCCAGGGAGAATGGGTACAGCACATACGCCACCGAGCATGTCCAAAGAGGGAAGGTGGTGCCAAAGCTGGCAAAGAGACCCATCACAAGACAAACAATAAGAATGACTACCACTTCAGCTGAGAAGTCCCACGACAACTCCCTCACATAAACAAGGGCTAGGAAGACAGACAGACAAAGGATATTGTTCATGGTCACTGCGCCATATATCTGTGGAAAGAGAGGGAAAAAAAAAAGAAAAGAGAACACAGATAAGTCTCACATTGGCAAGGCATCACAACCACTGTTACATGTACCAAGTTAATAAGCAAAAAATTGTATGTTCCAATTATCTGTCCAGAACTTGACCGACTCATTCTCCTTGGATCCCTGAATCTCATGAATATCATTTGTTTATTCAACAAGAATACCTTAACAAGGCAGCAGGTACTGCATACAATAGCATAGAAAGCTTATTTGTTTCATTTGATCATAACTATTGATATTATCTTGTCGGCACCTAGTAATACCTAATATTCTTAAGACCTCCCCAAAAGGAGCCTGGAGGCAGAGGCTAAGGAAAGTGAACCAGCAGATCCCTCACCAACTACAACAAAAGAGTTCAGTTACTGGAAAAAAATTGGTTTAACCTTGGACTACCCAAAATAAGCATAGTAGTAGACCACTGGAATAATAACATAGGTTTCGTAGAGCGAAAATCCAGTGAGAAACAGCAATGATTTGCTATGTTAAGGAGAGCCACCATCAACTCCTTGGAATGCAAGCATCTTTTTATGGGTGACAGTATACATTACTGAATGATTTAAAGCCTGATTAGAGCGTGATCAGAGTTCTTTTGAAATGGTTACTGGAAGTCAATATCTCAACACCCTCTTCTCAGATACTCTTATTTTGTCGACATGTTTCTTTGTTAGCCAAACTCTAATCTCCCAAGCATTGCTGTTCTTATAGCTATTTTCTATAGAATTTTACTCTTAAGTTGAGGGGGGATTTAACCTATCTCCAAAAGAACCTGACCACTTCACCCACCCTGCTCTAATGGGCATATCCTTCTTCAGTTTCATCTTTACTTGTTATTTACCTTGTATAAGCAGAACTATCTAATGTGGCTTTAGGGGTCTAAGATCTTAAAATAGGATTCAGAAGCAAAGATACTTGCTAACACAATTTAAAAACAAACCAGTGTACACTGATAAAGTCGAAAGGCTCAGAACTGAATATCTACAAGCGCGAGATTACAAGAGAAGGCTTCCCGGAGGGGCCCAAAAAGAAAAGGAAAAAGCTATGTTTCAAAAACTATTCCAGTCTCCCAAAGTTAAATAGGAAGGTCCCAGTGTTGAGCAATGTGTCGGTAGAGGGGGTTGTTCGAGCAGAACGGAGGGGAGGGAGGGATAGTTTTTCCCAAACCTCGAAGAAGATAGCATTGCAGATTTGCTGGAAGGATTGGGATCCAGTTGTCCACTTTATCAGGTGATTTTTAAATTTCTTTCAAATCAAATTTCTAATCTATCAACAGTATTGTAGTCTTGGACAAACTCCACAGAAATAGGTGAATCAAGCTAGCTTAGTAATGTAGAACCAGTCCCAACTGAACAGACTAGGAACCAGCCCTACAGGAGGATCGCTTCTTAGAACAACATAAAGAACATTAGTTTCAGAATTAGAAGGTTTTACTCACAGCCCTAACTAACCATCGGATGATCCTCAAACTGATGACGAATAAATGCCTATGGGAGGGTAGGAGGGTGTCAAAATATGGCCCACATCTGATGACCAGATCTGTAGATACTTGAGATTGAAGAACTCGGCAGAAATAGCCTCTAAACAGTAAACTGTGAACAGTAAACCAGAAAGAAAGAAAGAAAGAAGAATAACACCTGAAGAGTCTCACCTAAGGTTGGCTGAGTCCCACAGCCTAGAAAGCCCACTTGACTTTTGGATGGTAATATTTCTTTATTCTTAAATTCTCCCCTACCTTGTCCCTTTTCATTCATATAAATAGCCAAAGGCTTTGGTTACAAAAATAGAAAGTAGACAATGGCAACTTTTTGTTGACCTAGTCTTCTCAAAATAGTAACCCTAAAAAAAATAGAAACTCTCTAAAAAATTTCTAGGCAATGGCTAAACAAAGACTTACCAAAACTGAAAATAGAAACTAGGAAAGATAGAAAGTAAGAAAGAGGAAACTTTCCTAAACTTAAGTTTCTAAAACTGAAAATAGAAACAACCAAAAATAGAGAGTAAATATCTTGGACATCTCTCAAGGATCTTGTAGAAGAGCAAGGCTGGTCAAGATTCTGTCCTCCAGCTGTCCAGCTGTGGCTGGGCTAGTTGGCTTGGCTAGCCATAGGAGGTTTGGGCTTGGTTTGGCCCTTGCAAACATGGGTGGTACTGTTCACGTGAACAGTACAATGTGGTCAAGAGATTGACCTGATTAATCTTGATCTGCATCACTTAGTTTTCAAGCTAAGAGTGAGAATTCAAGAAATAAAGTAATATGATCTAAGGGCAATTGGTTGGACGGGATTATAATAACTCACAGTCAGATAGATGGAGATATGATATTAGCAATAGAAGAAGAGAGAGGATCAGCAATCAAACACACTGAAGCCAAGAAAACAAGAGGAGAGCTAAGAAGCTGATGGAATGAGTAATAGAAGGAGAAATAAGGAAAGGAGAAGGAAAGATAACATCTTAGGAGGTCTCAGATCTGAAATCAGTCAAGGAGAGAGAGAAAACCAGTTGAACCAACCATGTAAAGAGCAGCATGTCTTAAAAAAAGATAAGAAAAATTCATAAAATACACAATCAAAACCACTAAATTGAAGTGGGTTCATACTATATATGTACTCTTAAAAGGATATGTTGGAATATGGGTACAACCAAGGTTAGATTGTCTCATTGGGTTTTTTTGTCTTTGTACTCATTCTACATTGTTCTCCATTTTATAAATAAAGCAAGCAAGTGTCCCATTAGACACAAGTCATTACATAAATTCAACATGGTATCAGAGCAAGGACTCGGGATCCCAACCCCAATGACATTCACCGCAAAACCCTAGTTGGGGGCTCGGGTTTTTGGTTGTGTGGTGTTTGCTCATAACCATCATGTGCGAGGGAAACTCGATCTGCGAGAGCTCCGCTGTATTTTCCTTGGTTATTCCATCACTCAGAAGGGTTATAAGTGCTACCACCCTCCAACCCAACGACTGCTAGTACCCATGGATGTTGTTTTTCATGAGACTAAAGCTTATTATCCAGTACCTCTTCAGGAGAGTCAGCTTAGGGCTCCAAGGGAAGATGTGCCTACAATCGCTCCATTGTAAACTTCTATAATGGCTGATGTTGATGATAATGATTCTATTGTTATTGAGAATGGTATAACTAGTTAGGAACAGAAGCAAATCTCAGCCCAAGAGCAGGAACAGGTTTCAATCCAGGGGGAGCAGCCACAGCCTCTTAAAATTTTTGTTTGACGTAAGCAAGTACTAGATACCACCACCACCGCACCTAACCAACCATTTTCTATTCCGAATCCAAGTCTTCCTTTTCGTAAGCCTTTTTCCCCTAGTGACCCTTCTAGTGATCCTAGTCTTGACTTACTCATTACTATTCGTAAGAGCATTAAAACATGTACTCGACATCCCATTTCTAATGTTGTTCATATGATTCGCTTTCTCCCTCCTTTTGTACCTTTGTGTCATCATTATTGTCTATTTCCAAACCTAACACTTGGCAGGAAGCACTAGCAAATCCAAGTTGGAAAGAGACAATGAATGAAGATTATTAAAGAGATGAGTGCTCTTGGGAAGAATGACACGTGGCATTTGGTGTCTCTCCCTCCAAGGAAGAAACCGGTAGGATGTAAGTAGGTACTTGTTATAAAATAGAAGGCTGATGGAATAGTGGATAAATATAAAGGAAAGGCTGTTTGTTAGAGGATTCACTCACACAAATGGAGTCGGCTATTAGGAAACTCTTTGCCCCTGTTGCAAAGATGAACACTATCAGAGTCATTGTATCATGTACCGTTAATCTAGGATAGACTCTTCAACAATTGGATATGAAGAATGCCTTCCTTCGTGGAGAGCTCGAGGAGGAAAGGTAGATGGATATTCCCCCTAGGTTTACTTGCTCTAAAACTCAGGAAAAGGTGTGCAAGTTGAAACGTGCACTATATGGGCTCAAACAGTTGTCGCGTGCTTGGTTTAGGAGATTTCATAGAGCTATGGTTACTGCAAGCTATTCTCAAAGCAACGCTAACCACACTTTGTCCACCAATCGATCAGGTGGAAAAATTTCTCTTTTAATTATGTACGTTGATGACATTGTCATTACATGCACTGATACTGGGAAATTTCTCACCTCAAAGGTTTTTTGGGCAAGGAATTCGAGATTAAAGATCTTGGACCGCTTTGTTATTTTTCGGGCATTGAAGTTGCAAAGTCCTCTAAGGGCATTTACCTATTTCAGAGGAAGTACGGGCTTAATCTTTTTTCTGAGACTAATATGTTGGGACACAAACCAGCAAATACTCCCCTTCATTCTAATGATCACTTGATTAGCAAAGAAGGTGATCTCATTGAGAAGAGATGATATCAAGGATTAGTTGAGCGATTGATTTATCTATCTAATACTCGCCTTGACATTGCCTATGTTGTCAACTCGGTTAGCCAGTACATGCACGCTCCTTATTCTAGTCACATGGAAGCAATATTGTGCATCCTCCGTTTTCTAAAGTCTGTCCCAAGTTGTGGAATCTTATTTTCTCCTCACGATCGACTCAAAGTTAAGGCCTTTACTGATGCAGACTGAGCAGGTACTCCTGATGACGTATTATAGGTTATGGCACCTTTGTTGGTGGTAACATTGTTACTAGGCAAAGTAAGAAGCAATCTGTTGTAGCCAGGTCCAGTGCTGAAGCAGAATGTCGTGCTATGGCTCATGAAACTTATGAGCTTTGGTGGCTTCAACGTCTTCTCACTGATCTAGTTATCACTATCACCCTTCCCATAAAGCTTTATTGTGATAACAAACCTGCCATTAGCATTGCTCACAATCTAGTTTAACATGATCAGACGAAACACATAGAGATTGATCGTCACTTCATCAAAGAAAAGCTTAACTCGGATCTTACTTAAGGATGTAAATGAATAACTGAAAGTCTAGGGCCGATTTGAATCAGCGTCCATTTAGAGGATTCCGATTCGGATGCGAATTCAGATTCCGATGGTCAGAGGCGGATGCGAATTCAGATACTGCTTAAACGGATCGGATTATATCCGCTCCGTTTATTATTATGTTAGGACATATTTAGCCTTAGGGTTTTAGTGTGTAATTACAAATGGTATATAAAAAAAATATAAACTCATCACTTTCTTTCTCTCAAGAGTTAGTTAAGGCATCATTTTCATTCTCAAACCGTCAACGACTCAACGCAACTTATGCAAGAGAAGATCAGTAAGAATTGTTGGAACCCTATTTCAACTGTTGATTGCGAAGCACCGATTGCTAGCTGACTACTTTGTCTACTCTATCTCTTCGCTACTTCCGGCAACTCAGGTATGTTTTTAGTAAAGACAGTTCGTTCAGGTGATAGGCAACCACGGGAGAAAAGAGAGAAATCAGAGATAATCACTTGAATCGAACACCAAAAACTTAACGTCTTGACTACCTTCTGTAGAGTTTCAAATTCAATCCTACTGAAGTTAAAATTATTCTCATCTGAAAATGGGAATAAATACCCAAAAACAGAAACCCTACAAATAAATCTAAATTGCTCAGTGTGTTATTGAAACAATGTTGGATAGCTAAGCTAAGATTGCATTCATTACTTTACCTATAATGGGAGAACCCTGTAAAATCAGAGAGGAAGTTGATGATTGAAGCCAGCCAAGGAACATGCCCCTACAGTCCGGATTAGGATCGGATTTTAACCGAAAATCAGGTTGAAATTTGGATTCGAATTCAGATTTTATTTTTACAAATCCGTCAAATTCGGGATTGGATTCGGATAGGATGGTTAAAAGCCAGATTCGAATTCAAATAGATACTTATCCATGCCAAATCTAATCCATTTATATTTTTAGTCTTATTTGTGTGCCTTTTGTTCCTAGTCATGAACAATTGATTGATGTTTAACTAAAGATCTTATTAGTAAGATGTTTCATCCTATTGCTTGCAAATTGGGTATGTGTGATATTTATGCACCAACTTGAGGGGGAGTGTTGTAATATGGGTACAATGGTAGAATTGTCTCATAGGGCCTTTTTATCTTTATACTCACTCTAGATTGTTCTCCTCCGTATTGTAAATAAAGTTGTCATGTGTCCCATTAGACACAAGTCATTACATCAATTCAACAAGCTAGAATATGACTCTGAAAAGAATCACTACTAATCAGACTCTTACTTGGAATAAAACATCCAGATCACAACACTAACTCTAACACACCTCCTGCCAGCTGCTGCCAGTATCCAATGGCAGAAACAAGAATATCCTAACCATGAACTAACTAATGCTCAATAAACCCAATTAAATTAACTCCAAAATTATAATTCCCTAAACTTCTTAATAACCAGACCCTCATTTATCCTGTCGCCAGACCCTAAGAGCCTTGCTTCATCTTGATTTTGATCTCCACAAGAAATCAATTTGATCTAGCCACTTGTAGGCCTCAGCCACTGCATCACTATCACTCTGAGGTGTCTTTCTACTACTATTAATCCTAACTAATTTAATGCTTCATTCCGAATCTTCTATTTTAGGCCTGCTTATTTTGAAACCTTTTGATTATAATTTGGAATTTACCTTTCTTTACAACAACCAAATATCTATTGTCACTGAAAAGCTTTCACCATGTAACAATCAACTCAGGTCTCAGTATTCCAATACTTAGAACTAAGAGCAAGTTTTCCTCCCCCAACAATACAAAACCAAGTAGGTTTCTTGAAGATCTGCAATAAGAAGCTCAAGGTTGATGAGGGAAGGATTTCCCAAAGCTAGAATAGCAGTGAACTGGATAGGACCAAATTAGGGATAAAGCAAATAACAGAATATCCACCTTGCATATAGGGATCAGATTTAGGACACAAGGTAGGAATATAATTATCAACAGTCTATCCGAAAAGCAAAGCAATCCGATGGCTCTGATGTAAGGCATCATTGATGGGAATCTATTCAGAGTAAACTTTGGGGCCCATCTGTTGGATATACTATCAGCAACTTGTTAAAGACTGCTTGGTCCTCTTCTCAGGCACAGATAATCCCTTGCTCAGTCTATCAAGCTGAATTTTAATGGTTGCTTCTTTGGAAACATGGACAGGATGGCATTAAAGGTGCATTTAGACAAATTGATGGTAAATTTCATATATCCATTGTGGACTTCCTGCATTTAGAGTTGGAAGGCGAGTCTGCTACCATTATGTGACTGGCTACTTCCATTAGCAACGTCTATCGAAGGTTTATTCATCATGCAAGGAAATCCAGGGTTTAGGCTGCCGGTAAGATTATCTCATTCCCATGGAGGACAAGATCCATCTACTAGCTTGGAGACTAATAAGCCAAGATTGGTACTCTAGTAGTGCCAATCTCAACTGCTTAAGATGGTGGATTTTGTTCAGCTCAAGGGCCAGCTGTATATATTTACTTCTCATCAATAAATCCCACTATTCATCCAAATATATTATGGGTGGGAGAGTCCATGCATGAAAAAGAAAGTGGCAATGTTTGTACTATCATGAAAACAAGATGATTCCTTGACTGAGTCAGTTAATTAACTCACACTGATTCACAGACAACAAAGTAACATTAAAATCCTGTGTGTTGAGATCATGAATTTCAACTTTCAGTTAGCAGTGATAATTCTCTCAAAAAGGAAGATAGTTTTAGGTGATTTTTGCAAATTCAATTGGATGATGCATTAACCTTACACCATAATCACACACGCTCCCAAACATCTAACAGCTCTGATTAACTAAAAACAAGTTTAAACTAACAGTTCCTAATGGCAGGTTGACAGTCCCACAGATGTAGTTTAATATACTCATGTTCCACATATTTAGGGAGTTCTATGACAACAGCACCCTTTGGAGACAATACCTATATACACACAGAATAATTCAAAAAGAGAGAGTAACAAACCTCAGAGAAGGTCAAAGAAGCAGTTTTCTGTGTCTTCCGGCTAGCAAAAATTAATGCTGATACTGCCTCACTTGAATTAGTAGCGACAGGTAGAACTATGAATGAGATGAAGAATGAAGGTATACTTGTAGCACTGGAGAAATTGTCAACAACATCAACAAGGGGGTCTGCAAATGCAGCTGCAACAACAGTCCCCAGTAGCAACATTGATGCTGCTTTAATGGAAATCCACTTAGAATTCTCCATAGCTTCTGCAACTTCATCACTGATATCTCCCAGCAAATAATGTTCTTGCTTGATTTGCTGCATAAGCCATATGCACTTTAGGTGTCAAACAGCCATACAGATGGTTAAGTGCAAAGCACATCATACAGAAACTTACTTGATGAAAGTCATTGATAACGTCTGTTGTGTGAGGACCTGGACTTCGAGCCAAAACCACAGATTTCTTGGCTACATTAATCCATCTTGAGATTCCATTCACAAACTCATCCTCATCAAGTTTATGATCATGAGTTGTATCAAAGTCAATAATTATTTTTTCAACAGCATCATCCTTGTTAAAATCTATCTCCTCAAACTGAATTCCTATAATCAACGCTATTAGCTCTGAACGTGACAAATATCCATCTGAATCCAGATCGATTGTCTTGAATAGCCTGTTATTAGATTTAATTAAAAAAAAAAAAAAGAAGAAAAAAAGATGTGATTAAATAGAAAATAGAAAAAGTATCTCTGAGCTAATGGCGGAGGCTGCGCTCTCTCTCTCTCTCTCTCTCTCTCTCTCTCTCTCTCTCTCTCTCCCCCCCCCTCATACTGAGAGAGTAGCTGCCGCAGTAACTTATTTGGAGGGTCTCTCCATACTGACAGCATGGAGAACTCTCTCCCACAGAAAATAATCCCAATAAAAGAAGCAATAGCGAGTATAACATGGACTAACCTCTTGATAACTTCAACATCAGGTTGACCTTTATCTGTGAGAAGCCTTCCTACTGAACGCGCTTTCAAATCTTTCAAAATCCCTGATATTACATGTTTATGCTTTACATATGCAAGCTTTCTCTTCTGAATCCAAGGCTGAAAGACCTGCACCATTGTTATTTTTTAATAAGTCAAGCTTTATTTGTGCTGAAGCAACACCCTCAATCAGAGAAGAAAAATAACCATCTTGCCCTATAATATACAAGGCCTGGCAACAAGAAGCTCTGCACCATAAAAAAGTATAAACACATACCAAAGTCGACACAAGGAGGAGTTAGCAATCCATATTACACACTACAACATGCTGAAGTCATCACAAAATTCTCTTCCATACGTTTTTTCACAAAAATAAAAGAGTGACATATCATATATTATAAAGCCTTACATGACTGTATTTTAGAACCTTGTCAATCTGGAATGTTTCATCGAACTCATCTGCATACTATGTGAATTGAATCCAATCCAAGCAAAAGTTCAAATCACATAATTTCAGATACATTTGCTCAGTTTCAGATTCGACGAGATCTTAAAAAATTATGATACCCATAAATCAAAACAGTTTATACCTACATTGAACTTGAAGAAAACTGTTTATATCCCTTGTTAATTGACACCGAAACTCCGCCTATGTTTTGTTGATGCACCAACCCGGATGAAGGACGAGGGTTGGTGTATCAGGTCAGCATCTGGCACTTAAAGAAACCTCAGCTAAACTCATTTACATGGATTCACAAACCTTATTCATTCAACATAATGCTACGGCGTTCTCTGTAAACAACACGCTACACTTGAACCCGGCTGTTACGAACAGTGGGCAAGGGCCGCCATGTTGGCTCCTATATATAGTAAGTAGGTAAGAGTTCTCAATGTGGACGAGTGTGAGAAAAGAAGCTAGTCTAATAGATATGAGGAGAAGAATAATTAACAGAGCTTGTATTTAAGAGACTAGATGGAAGGGTAAAAAAGCTAAGGAGTTAAATGACTTTAAACTTTGGTATATGGGGGAAAAAGTAATAAAATTGGAGTGGGCATAATAGTGAATAAAGATTTACAGAATAATGTAGTGGATGTTAAAAGATTCAGTGACAATATTATATTTATCAAGCTTGTATAGAAGAAAGAGGTTGTCAAAATAATTAACATTTACGCACAACAAGTACGATTGGATGAAAATAGTAAGCTAAAATTTTGGGAACGTATGGATGGATTAGTACAAGGTTTTAGACAATGAGAAAAAATTATAATAGGGGGTGATCTGAATAGACAAGTACGCAAAATCGAAGAGGGTATGAAGGTGTCCATGGAGAATATGATTTTGAAGAAAGGAATGAGGAGGGGACCCTCAGGCGTCCCACCTAGGAACTTGTCAACATCTCATCAACCCTTTTAGCATCTCACTAGGTCAGCAGCATCTCACCACTAAGAATTGAATCTCACATTTGAAAAAAAGAAAAGGCAGCAACCATGTTTATTGATAATAAATTTGTGTTCAGGCTTGTAACCCTTTACAAACATATAGAAGACTTGGAACAGGAAACAAACTAATCCTAGAACTCCTGCAAACAATAACTTTTGTTGGAGGTAATTTATTTCTAATAAAGCTCTATCTAAAATAAAGGAAAGTAACTTAAAACACTTAAAAACAATAAAAGACTTAAAGCATTAGAAGTATTATCCAACTAGATAAAGACTTATCTGACTAGACTTGGGAAATTAACATACTAATCCCCTATTCCTACCTTATATCCATAGTTTAGGCCCATTTAAGTGGCTTATTACAATGAAAACCCATGGGATCAAAGTCCCAACATACATATATAACCCAACCTAGGCTTATTTCCACTAAATTCAACCCAATTCGGTGTTGTATTTGTATCAATATTGCCATTTTTTCACCGTAACGTATTTGTTCCGATACATTTAAAACCCGTACCGTATGTTTTTTGTTTTTTTGACATTCTCGAAACGTTTGACTATTTTATTTACCATACCATTCTCGTTTTGCTCTGTTTAAAACCTGTTCTTTTTTTTCTTTTCTTTTTTTTTTTCTTTCCGTTCCTGTTTTAACTAACTATGGTAGGGCTTGGTGCAGTTACAATCGAGTGTTAAGTAAATGCTAAGCCCGGTTAGGGCAATATTACATGGACTAACCTTTCACATGCTATGGAGGTGAACCACGTATATCATGTGTGAATTTTTTACTACTTTGGATATTGGAGTGATTTGCTTGCAAAATGGTTGCGTTACACCTGGTAGACCTAGCCATAGTCTAGTGGTTGCAAGGTGGGATGTACGTACGAGTTGACGTGGTACATTTTGGGTTTGACGAACAATAATGAGTCTACACATTGTGATTGAGAGTTTTCTGAGATCGTTTTTAGCTACCACTAACAACCCCCCTCTTTTCTCAATGGTTATCAGGGAACAACACTTCATGAAAATTTTGTAGTACTACATTTATTTGGCAATTATCAGGACATCAATTTCACTCCTGGTCAGGTGTCCACTCCCATCTTTGTACTCTTCAGCATTTTCAATAAAAAATACCATCTTAAATATTTGTCAAAGGAATAAAAGAGATGCAATATCCAAGAGTAGCATATATAAAATAGAGCATGTTTCATAGATTGGTTACAATATGCTCAATATACCTATCAGGAATAAATAATTCAAAGCAATTTATTTTGGGAGCGGGGGGCTTGGTACGCCCTCACATGGAAGTAGAACCACGCCCTTCAATAACTGCCACGTGGTAGTTCAAGTGGGTTGAAATATTGCTTAGGTGGACCCCAATGCTCTTTGCTAGTTTGCTTACCTATTAAATTTCAACACAATCTGCGTTTGCCAAGTGGAAAACAAGGTATTGAAAAGATCAATGACTACCAAGGGCTACAGTAGAGTGCATGGACATACACTGGGAGTATCCCCACATATGAGAGGTCCGGAAGAATGCATTAAATCTCTGTCTGAAATTTGACATGTGACCAATACACATCATTTCCGAAATATCCAATCCACTTAATGTCTAGACCACGTTTCCACATGGCAAAAAAACACAGGCCTTGTTAATCTACTTCTAGGTAAAGGCGTTCTACAATATTTTTCCCTATATTTATGTGTCTTCTTTTTTCAAAAGCACTTTTGTATTTTTTTAAATTGCAGAGACATTCTAATTGATGAGAAATAAAAATATAGTCATTCATCATTCTCTATAACATTATTTATGCATGGAAACATGACAATGCAATGCAAAATATTGATAAACAGAGTGAAATGAATACCTGATATAGGCAGTAAGTGAGTAATAGTGCAAGAGAGAGAATGAGTGCAATCAAGATGCCTAAACGTTTTCCGGAATTTGAATGGAGGAGTTGTAGTAGTTGGACAACGATAAATGGAATAACAGATATAATTAGGATCCATGCAGCGTAACAAGTCCAGATATCAGTGGTAACACCGGATCCTGCAAAGATAAAGAATTTATGAGTAACGACATATTTGAGTTCACCTTTCGCTTGGATATTTCTCAAACTGTAATTGGGTTGTTATACATACAAGGATTGTTTCGCCATTAAGGACAAAAGAAAAATGAAATTCTTCCACATACAAGGATTGCTTAGCCATTTTGGATTAAGTAGAAAAATGAAATTACCATCCCAAAGATATTTCTAACCGGTAAAGTGATATGTTGTGCATTATAATTTACATCACAAGTAAATTTAGTACTTGGTTCACTCGGTTTCCCAACCTATGAACACTATTATTGATTAACAAGTAAACTACATGTATAAGAGTGTACCTGTTAAGCTTAACCCTTTTGTATCTTTCAAATCTCTTGCAATTGAATCCTCAATATCACACTTGCCAACAATAACACAAGATCCCCACAGTAATGTCAGAAGCATGACAGTTGACCCAGCTAGCAAGCCTATTCCAACAAGGACCTGACTTTGTGCAGTTTCTTTACTACCAGAAAGGCCTGATACTGTGGCAACATGGGAAAATTCATTGGAAGCAAACAATACTCAACAGACAAATATTTCAAGAACTTGAAAATCATTGGAAGCAAACAGTACTCAATAGACAAATATTTCAAGAACTTAAAAACTAGTGAATCCATAATTATATACCTCATACAAATCAATAAAACAAAATAAAGTATGTCAAACATAGGAGTTTTTTCACCTGAAGAGAGAATGTTTCTCACAGCATGAAAGGATGCTAAACCAAAGCCTCCTAAAAATTAGAAGAGGTATAAAAGAAATACTAAATTGGTAATAAATTGCTTAGGCAAGAATGAGTCTGGACTGGCATCATCCTTTGGTATTATAGTGAAAGAGCAGAGGTTATATTTTTTATTCCTAATGCATAGTGCCGCAGAAAAACACAGCCTGCATAATGTTTCAGTGGTTATGGATTGGAGATCCTTGAAATGAGTAGAGGTTGACTCCATTGATGTCTTTAAAAGTTCTGACAATCCATTCCATCCATAAGAACCAGCAGGTAAAAAGGAGTGACATTCCCCACAGGTGCTGGTATCTGACCTCAAACTTTGACATTCCAGCCCATTAGGCACAATGCAATCCAGGAAGCATTCGGACCACTTTGCTGACAAGGGACAGGAAGAGACTAATATCTTCTTTGGCTACAGAAAGGGTTTTGGGTCACAGAGAGAAGCTTCTCTCAATGGGTCACACTTTTGAGACATGTAGCAGGTCCATTAGATTGGGCGCACGATAGATTTGGAAGTCCAGCTCAACCGTAATCAAACAGTAACCATACTCATAAAAAAATTATCAGAAATAATCAAGGAATATGAGAACAGAATAGAATCCAAACAGTTCTATTGTAAATTGGATCTTACTCAAATAAAATTTATTACCTC
This sequence comes from Protea cynaroides, assembly GCA_028583415.1. NCBI lineage: Eukaryota > Viridiplantae > Streptophyta > Magnoliopsida > Proteales > Proteaceae > Protea > Protea cynaroides. The sequence continues at coordinate 22,920,117 of CM053267.1, forward strand.
TATTCATAACTTTTCTTCTAGTTGGGAAGCCACAATCTATTGGATCTTACTCAAATAAAATATTATTACATCCAAAGTTTCAGCTGAGCCGGAGTGCCGAAATAGAAAATTACAGCTTTAAAAATCCCGTGAACAAATGAAATTTTCAAAGAAGAAACGGACGGTTGAAGATTCAAGGGAATATGGAAAATACATGGGAGGTTATCCGATTGAATCAGTATCTGCAACTAAACATGTGGAAAGCTAGGCCATGTCCTAGATATCCATACGGTCAAAATTACCACATCATCCTTCCACATGGAAAAACTTGGTGTAAGTATGATATACACTGATGACTTGCCAATCTGAAAACTTCTGCCTTGGAAGGCAACAATGCTAGTAAAGGATTCAACTTAGGCTGCTTGATCTTCAACTTAGGCTGCTTGATCTTAAATTCTTAATTATTAAATACAAGTTAGAAGAGTTTAAGATATTACTAATATTATAACCTGCGGAATCGTAGTTGCAGCATCAAGTAGATGTGAACAAAGTGTTTCTTCATGGGTCCACACAACAAAATATGTTCGCACTGGAGACAAGGAGATTTACTTTAAGCAAAAACAGAATGCCTGGAAAGCAGAAAGCTTAAAAAATATCGACTGGTTTGATAGCAAGTTAGCAACAGAGCTATTTTTAGGCTATTTCTTTCAGATCAGCTCCAACGCAGAAAACCAAACAAAAAATTTCAAAGATCGAACACATTAGTGGTACAGAGATGAAAAAAATAGGAAATTTCAAGCCCAGGCTCTGGTCTCCTCTGGCAACCCGAGCAAGAGAAATCACTGGAATAAGCAAACATAGAGAGAGGAGAGGTGGGGACTGAAAATAGAAGGAAGGACGATTTTCTTACCAAGTACAAGCAGGGCATCTGGAAGGGCGCCAAGGACGGGGAGGAAGAGACCACCGATAATTCCAGGGCCAAGGATCTCAAGCAAAAGTTCACTTCCATTGGAGAGGAGCTTGGCAGACTGGTACATCAGGAACCCATAGACTATGATAAGGAATATGTTCCCGGCAATCGTGGTTGTGCAGGGCAAGAATCCATACGTCTGGTCGCAGGTCTCCTCCGATGAAAAGATCCGGTTGAGTGCGATGAAAGATGGTTGTCGGACATCATCAATCCCATCCGAGACCAGATCCAAAGAAGACGCAGTCTTTGCAACGAATCTGCTCCGGCCGAACCCAGCGGTTACAAGGAACACAATAAGAAGAAAATTTGAGACCACAGCTTTCTTCGCCATAGTTTCTTCCTTCTTCTTTTCTCTTTCTAAGCAACTGCAACCTCCTACCTACTCAGAACTTGAATTCATGCAATCTTAGCCTTTCATGCTCTCAGTCTTGTAGAAGTTGTCTAGTTGTACAAGCATATCCAGATGAACTATTCTCACCAAATTAGACTCGAAGGTGAACAGGTGAACAGGTGAACAGGTGAACAGAGCGTCGAATGGGACCTCAAAAATTACCACTCGCGTTTAAATTATAAAAAAATAAAAAATAAAAAAGTAGAGTTTTCAAGTTTTTCCCGCTTTTGGAAAATGGATAATAAAAAGAAAGGAGAAAAAGGGCAAAAAACAATTTGCAGCATTTAAAACTAAACGCCGCTAAAAAAGAAGAAAGGGAAAGAAATGAAGAAGAGAAAGATACACAATAGTTTTACGGTGGATCTTTCATCCACCAGGTCTAGGGAGGACGAATTTGATATTACAAATTATTAATTTATTCTTATTCAATTATAGAAACAACTGATAATTACAAAACTGTTTACCAAAAATAATAATAATTACAGAACTTTTTGTTTTATTTTATGGGAAAGTTTGTTTTGTCTCCCTCTCCTCCTTCCCTTCCACCCCCTTTCCTCTTTCCCTTCCACCCCTCTGGCTCCCCCCAATAAATAGACGTAAGCTTTTAGAAAAGTAAAACTATTACGATTACCAATCAATCTCGGATCGCTTATGATTTTCTAGCAAACTTAACCAAATCGATCTCACTTTCAACGACAAACAGTAAATTCCATGCAATAGTCTAATGTAAGCAGCTTCACATTTAGCTTCCCAAATCAACAAAAAAAATGCAGCGTTCAAACGTTGGAAATCTCCAAAATCGCATCCAAACCAGCTCTGTTTTTTAGTTGCAGAAGCCAAATCCAGACAGTTTGCCATTCTCACTGTTGGATTGGTGTCTTGTGTTCTATGGGGTTGTCATCACAGTTTGTCATCACAAGGTTATTAGAGCTGTACTTGTATTAAGGTTTGAGTCTATTATATGTAAGGTATAAATCTATAATTATGTGATATTAAGGCTCTCTTTGGTTTGTATTATATAATGTATTATATAATATATTATAAAATTTATGATTGTTTGGTATGATTTATAATGTCTATTTATAATTAAAATAAATCGATATAATTCATTATCTACAAATAGGTGAATAGCTGTTTATCATTATTAGAATAATCTATTAGATGATTGTTTATATTTCTCATTATATAATGTATTATGTTTAGTGGTACCAAACGGTCATTATTTATTACTCATAATCTATTATCATAATTGATTTGTCACAAATAACTCATAATACATTATATAATACAAACCAAAGAGAGCCTAAGGTTTTTAGGGAACCTATATATTGTCTCTGTGTTGGAATCCATATGTAAGGTTGACAGAGGAGAATACTCTATCAGGTGCAAAGAACTATAGATTTTTCTTGGAAATAAAAGAAGTCTCTCTTTCTCTAGGTGGAGGTAGGCATCCCACGTTTGGATGTTGGACCACGTTAAATCTTGTTCTTCATTTTTCTTCTGATTTGTGCTTTCACCCCTAACAAGTGGTATCAGAAAGAGGTTTGGCAGACTGGTTACGGATCTGGAAGAAGAAAGGAGGTGTGCAAAGGTTGTTGTGAAGGAAAAAAATTTATGGTAGCCAAAGGATTTTCTTTGCAGGGTTGATGCTGGGAAGAGTTTAGCCATTATCACATGTGGGTACATGTTTTGGGTTTGGCCTGATTTTTTCAAGGTCTTCGCCGACCGAAGTAGGAGTAGTTTGTGGTACAGTGGGGTTTTGGCCGATTACTATGCCATCGACGAGAGGTTTCGGCACTGGTGGTTCATCGTCGGAAGTTGCTGGCGATATGGGTCAACTTCTGAACCTGACCAGTGGTTTCGATCTGGGTCTGATCTACAGTGTAGGGTCTCGATCCAAAGGAGGCATCTATTTGCAGGTCGAGGGAGGTCCGACTGAACCAGGGAGGGGTCTACGGCCCCAAGTGTCTGGTGGGTTGTCGCTGGCAGGAGGTATAGAGCTTACTGTGTCAGGGGTAACAAGGTGCATTGATCAGCCTGGATTGCACAGGTTACCGAAGGATTCAGGGAACAGCACTATGGCCTGCCATCGGCTGCAGCATCCAAGGCGAGGTCGCCAAAGAGGAGAGTGGTGTCGGGAGGAGGTGGAATTGGGTTTGTTGGTGGCCACAATCCACTATCGCATGTGCCAGTGGGAAGAATAACTATAGGGTCGGTGGCCACAAGGAATCAAATCAGTCTTCCTTAGTTGTTGTAGAGGGCAAGTAACCTGGTGTGGCAGCCAGTTACAATAGTCCCAGGCACTTTGGCCACGAACAGGGGAGTAGTCAGCGATATAAGTCAGACTCATTTGGGTTTAGCTGTGCCGACCAACGGCTATGGTGAGCAGGTTGTTGGATTGGTGTTTGAGGCGGTGATGCTTGCAATGTTATCGCATGTGGGAGTTGCAGGAGGTTTGAGATCTGTAATGGAAGATCTCAATGCTAGGGTTTGTCAGAAGGGTATGCGAACAAGATTGGAAAGATCTCAGGATTATTTGGGAAGGTTCTTAGAGTTTCCATTTGAGGAAACCATATCACAAGCAGGAGGAAGAGAAGCGGGTATGGCAGCTAATCGGCAACTGCAACAGTGTGTAGGTTCTGTTTGATTCTATGAAACTTTTCTAGTAATTGTTGGTGCGGGTGCTTGGGAGGGAATCCATGTGCGGGGTCTGCTTGTGGTGTCTGCGTTATTGCATTAGGATCTGGAGGGTGTTCGGTGGATAGAGAGTGAGGAAAATATGATGTCCCCCAATTCTGGATCTGCAGAGGGAGAATGGCAAATGAGTGCAAGTATCATCAAAACAAGACCTGGGTGGTTTTCTATCAATGGCACCAACATCGTCGACATGAATGTTGGCTGGAGGTTTAACAGTGGCATTGTTTCCATCTGGATCAGGGGGTTTTCTGTTTGAATCAATGACTGCAAAAGATGGTGTGGGATCGGTGCTTGCAACAAACCCAGTGAAGCATGCGATATCGCATGTGGCTTCGGATGAGGAAGTCGTGGTGTCCAATGTCTTTGGGTTGGCAGAGGAAGAAGGATCTAGTCCTCTATTATGGCATGTGGCAGTTTGGAGAGAGCCAGCCATGAGCATACAAGGAGGAAATTTGGCAGTGAGGGAGAATGGGACTCTGCCACAGTTATGACGTATGGGAGTAGGGTTCTCCAAGGTTCTGCCATTCGAGATTTGCTCAGGGAAGCTTAGAGCTGGTCAGCGGAGGCATTTTTGGGTCCTGGTATCATGTTGGAGTCAACGGAGATTGATGCTACTGGAGTTGTGGCATCAGAAGAAGGATCTCTCGGGTCTGGCAACAATGGATCAGGTCAGATAGGGAGGTTTTCCCTTAAATTTGACGACAACTTTAAATCTCGGCAAGGTGCGCATCATGGCCAGTTGATGTTGCACCGTCGGGTAAAGGAGGACTGACGGGCTGCAGTGAGGAGTTGGATCTTTAGGTTTGCACTGGAGGTGCGGAGGTGATAACTCAGGTCGTCGGTGCAATTGGAGTTGTAGAGGATTGTAAATGACGTTGATCTCTTCGGTAAGTGCTACAACAGTGGGAGAAGTGGAGTCACATCACTTCGTATGACGGTAAACTATGCGGGACACCCGAAAAAAAAAAAAAAAAAAAAAGACGAAGAGGAGAGAGGAAGGGAAGAGAGGGGGGGGGGGAGGGACAGAGAAGAAAAAAAAAAAAAAAAAAAAAAAAAAAAAAAAAAAAAAAAAAAAAAAAAAAAAAAAAAAAAAAAAAAAAAAAAAAAAAAAAAAAAAAAAAAAGAAAAAAAAAAAGAAAAAAAAAAAAAGCAAAGAGAAAAAAAAAAGAAAAAAAAAAAAAAAAAAAAAAAAAAAAAAAAAAAAAAAAAAGGGTTGTTTGTCCGTCATATTTATGGTTGGTTCTTGTGGCGTTTGTGGGTGGTGTTCGGTCGGTCCTTGTGCTTGGTAGATTGATCATATGTGGAGTGATGATTGGAGAATTGAACCCCTTGATCTTGGGAAAAAAAAAAGAGGAGGGGGGGATGATTAGGTGGGACCCAAATGGGGGAAAGGGGGAGCAAATGGAGAAAATGTAAAAAAAAAAAAAAAAAAAAAAAAAAAAAAATAAATCAATAGGGGGGAGTACGAGAGTGGAAATAAAAAAAAAAAAAAAAAAAAATAAAAAAATAGATGGCATCTTGGGTACCGGGTTGGGCTCTTGTTTGCATCATGATAATTTTCTTGCCCTAAATTTTATGTAACAAAATTAAATTCGACGGAGAATTGCTGGCGATTTGCCCTCGACAACCCTAAATGATTCGGTTCCCTGATAACCTGGAATTAGGCTCTTTACGGATTCGGGTCACCTTGATCCACTCGTCTATGTTCCACTGGGATGTTACCCATACTTTATCCCCCTCCCCCCATCCTCCGCATGGGGCTCCCCGTATTTTAGGTCACACTTTTGGTCTGGACTCCCCCCTTGCCCCCCTTCCACCCCGAGGTGGGCCCTTTCACCCCACAGGGTTGTTTCTCGGATTTGGGACTTACGCCCGTCATGGACTTAGATCTGGTGACTGATTTTGAGTTAGTTAGTGTTATTGGTCGATGGATGTGATTGGTTAGTTTAACCCCCTTGGTGGTTTGGCTGTCACTGGAGTTGTAGAGGATTTGGTGGGGAGTACATAAGGACCTTTGATCAAAAAAAAAAAAAAAAAAAAAAAAAAAAAAAAAAAAAAAAAAAAAAAAAAAAAAAAAAAAAAAAAAAATCTTGCCCACGTGCTACAACAAAGGGGGAAAAAAAAAAAAAAAAAAAAGAGGGAGTCACACCATGATTGCATACATTGCTGGTGGTTTTTTTTTGTTAGGGACACCCGACGAGGTGTGGGCTATGCCTGTTTGGGTGTAACGATTTGGTAGAGACGATGGACGTGTTTACAGAATCGACATCAACGGGTTCTTCTTCAAGGTGGCCTGTAGAATCCAAGCCACATAGAGATTTATTGGGTTGGTGTCTTGTATTCTGTAGGGTCCATACAGTTATTAGAGTTGTACTTCTATTAGGGTTTGGGTGTATTACATGTATGGGGGTAAATCTATAATTATGTGGTATTAGGGTTTCTGGTGAGCCTATATATTGTCTTTTGTGTGGGAATCCCTAGGTAAGGCTGACAGAGGAAAACACTCTGTCAAGTGTAGAGAATTGTATATTTTTCTTGGGAATAAATGAGGTCTCTCTTTCTCTGGGTGGAGGTAGGCACCCCACGCTGGGGTTCAGCACCCCACGCTAGGGTGCTAAACCACGTTAAATCTTGTTCTTATATATATATATATATATATATATATATATATATATATATTTTTTTTTTTTTCTGATTGGTGCTTTCATCCCTAACACTCACTACATCTCTTTATTACGTAAATGCTACTCTCCACATGGGAATTGCCTAATCGTACATTGCCGCCGATGCCATTGATCAATTTCAAGTACCCTTTTATCATCTCTCATTCATGGAATGATCACTTGCATTTGTATTAATCCTCCTTTCCTGCCCAAATTCCTTTCCCATAAGGAACTCTGCTTGCATATATAAGTTCTCCAAAATTCTGGCAAGTTTTGCAGAGAACCTTCTTCAAATAAATCTCCACTGAAGATGATAAGCAAAATTAGTGTACGGAACTTCCATCCCTCCATTCGCATCCCCTCCCTCTCCCTTCCAACTCCCCATCGCCCATATGTGGCGAGGCCTTCTCTCTCCTCCGAGGTTGTGAAATCACACAAAATTAAATCTTCATTTGAAATGCCACATCATAGTATGAAGGGTAAAACTGCCTGGTTATAAATTTTATTTGTAACCTACTTATTACAAAGAGAGGCACCCTTAATTTATTATTAATTTTCTTTTGTTTTATTATTATATTGTTTTTTGAAAAAAAATAGCTACCCCCATAATAGTTTCAAAACATCAACTACCACGCACATCTTTCAAAAAACATCAACTACACCCAAGTAATTAATGGAGGTGATGGAAATCAACGTTTGATAGTTTTACCCTTTATGTTATTAATTTGAAAATTTTAAAAACTAGTAAAATTACTAATATAAACTCTATCTTCAACAAATTCGATTACGATCACCACAACACTGTCTATCTCAAGGAGTTCCGATCTGAGTTGAAGAAGATCATGCTTGCCATAGCTGACGAACTCGGTTCCTCGTCTATTCAGATGACCATTGAAGAAGATGATCAAAGCTTCCTCAAAAAAGCTGTTGAACTTGAGGCTTCCAAGATCGCTCAAGCCTAGAGGATAGAGATCCTACGAACAAATGAAAACCCCTCGGTTTCTTGGAAATAAATGTACTTATAGGTTTTTTTCCGTGTTGGCTTAATAAAAAACTGAGAGAGAGAGAGAGAGATTCAACAACCCACCCTAGTCAACTTTCTACAGTCATTCCCTACTACAATGAAACCCTAGATCCTGCAAATTTGAAATAGAGTGGTGGTGTGAGAGACGAATAAAAAATGGCCTTCGTTCAGATTAACAAATGTTCGACTCCTCTAATATATTGGCGTAATTCTTTGAATAGAGATGTCATCCGAGATCGAGGTTGTTGATGAAACCCTCCTCATCCACCCGAAATCATCGTAAAAAGGTTCCAGCCATGTTTGCAAGAGCTAGCATCTCACCTCCTTGGAGGCCAAGAGTTGTCATTTCCCAATTCCAACGAAGAGCCTTGCAGTAACCCTGCTCACCTTGTACCGATGAACCGCAAGAACCCTAGAGTGGACGGACAACAAAAATGATTTCAGCTGCCGTTGTCATCTCCGTTGGCCTAAATCTCCCTCACATGCCCTAAGTTTCATTTCAGTGCTGTCTCTACCGTCTTCTTTTATCTCTCGATCTCGTCTGCTCTCATACTAGTCGTTTCACTTACCGGCGACTCTATCTATCGAGTTCCTTCTCGTCTCCTTCGCTTACGGTGTGAGATGGTAGAGGTAGTGGTCGTGTGCGCGGGGGGAGAGAGAGAGACCATTTAAGGGCTAGGGTCAATTAACTAAGGGAGGGTAAAAAGGTCTTTCAACTTATCTGTTAGGGTATTATTGTCTAAATAAAATTCATTTTTGGATGACATCAGCAATTGACGGGATTGGTTAAACGGAGTGGATCTATTTGATTAATGGTGGCAAACATTTGAGTGACAATTAATGTTTTTTGAAAAATGTGGGTGGTAGGTGATGTTTCAAAACTATTATGAGGGGTAGTTGATTTTTTTTTTTTTCTTTTCTTGACTTCCAAACATAACATTAATAAATCTGTAAACTGAACTGCAAGGCCTTTTATCATGAAACAGCCGAATTCGGCTCGTCTCAAGTTCAAACTTGCAATGTCGGCTGGATGGTCGACACCTGACATTCCAGTCGATCTGACGGTATGAAAGTTATTGTAAAGAAAAAAAAATTTATTAACTTTCGAATCATTGAATCGACTGAAGTGCGAGGTATCGGTCATCCAACAGACACTGACAAGTCTGAACTTGAGAGGAACTGCTTCCGAGACAACCTGCATCGCCTGTTAGTTGTGGGCCCAGTTGGTGGGCTAGAATTTTACCCACATAATGTTTAATCAATTTCGTAAAGGATGGATGGAGGTAAAGAAAAGAAAGAAAGGTACGTATCAGAAAATGACACTCCCCCAAAAAAAATAAAAGAAATTTAAAGACATACCAACCGCATATAATCCGGGTGGAAAAGTTGAGAGTTGAGGGTTCGGGCGTCTAACTGTCAACTCAATAGTCAATGTGATCGTACAAGAGTATATTCGGAGTTCCAACCAAACTGATTGAATAAATTAATAATAAATGAAAATCGAACTGAATATTGATTTAGGACTAAACAAATATAATCCAAAAGTTAAAAACTTACAACATTAAACGTCTCTTACCTTTTTTTCATTTGAGGTTTCTTCTTATTCCGTTCCCTTCTTGTTCCGTTTTGTTATCGTCTTTGTCTACATAAGTGATCGTGATTTTACGAATTTAATAAAAATTATTTATAATCTTTTTATACAATATGAGAATAAATATGGATTCAAAATTTAATATTCTATTATAGTCTATTTATTGCACCAAATAATCTAATTAAAATAAAATCGATCATAGATCGAGTCTTCACCAATGGGGGATCATTAGCTTTTAAAACGTCTGTCACCATACAATTCCAGATGTTGAAATGATAGAGATGGATGTGAGGTGCTAAAATGATGGGGACCGAATGATTGACGGACACTTAATTGAGGGGACTTGAATATTGAGTAATTTTAAATTCAATGTTCAGATCATGAGAGCTGTCGCGTACAATATCGGTCCGATATTCGAATCTAGGATACACGAAATCAAATTACATAGCTCGTACAATATGGTTAAAATCCAACACTGCCCGATTATCTCTATTTCAAGATTCGGGATTTTTGCCTCACATGTACTCTCCCACATCCATCATTCTCCATGGTGTGAGACCCACCAAACATGGATGGTGATGGTACGAAAAGATACCTACGTGAAGAGTAAATGTATCAAAATTGGATTCAAATGGAAAACCAAAAACAAACTAGTTTGATTTGATTTGGATCGAACTGAATCCAAACTTATTGGGTTGTAATTGAATTATGGTTTTAGAATCTGATGAAAAATCAAAACCTGATATGATGGATTGACAAGCCGATAAATTCGAATCAAATCAACCTGATAGGTTTAAATCAAACCAACTCGAACCGGACCAAAATAGAAAGTTTGTTATTCAACTGTAATTACTCTTGAGCGTACAAGACCGAAACTGGACTGAGCGACCAACGGCTCTAAAAAGTCCCATTTGCCTTTAAAAAAAAAAACTTGAGTTTAAGAGAACAGATAGATAGAGACAGTAAAAAAATCGTCTCCAGCGCGCCAGCCTTCCAGCCCGTCAGAATTCCAACCCGTCATCTGACGGGCTGCTTCGTTTCTCCTTATATTATATATATGGCACTCACCATTTTCTTAATTTTTTTATTCACTTTTTCATTCTCTCTACTTTTTTTTTTTTTTTAATCATTCAATCATTCCACTTACAACTACTAACTTCTTTCACATTTCACAAACACCCACAACTCAACGGGACACTTTTTTTATGCCCAAAAAAAAAAAAAAAAAGACTTTATTTTTATTTTTATTTTTTATTCTTCTCTCTCAATTATTCCCCATCACGTGATTCTAGTCTCTTCTGTTATTCTCCTTCTCCTACTCTCATTTTTCATTCACGGTGCTTGCAAATAATGAAGACACACTGATCAACCTATATGGCACTCACGATTCCTAAATCCTTGTTTTTGCTCCAACAATTAAGAAAGAGTTGCAGGCAGAGCAATATCTTCCAAATTTTCAGCAACTAGACCCCAAGATGCAGACGACCTGTGGTTCGAGTCACACACTCTTCTCCGACGACAAAGAGCTTCAGCTTCGCATGCATGACAACCTACGGCTCTGCTTCTTATCCTCTGCAATTCATGAATACTTCATCTTCTTTATCAGCAAAGTAATCATCTGAATTATCTAATAACAACAATAGAAAAATGGGACCTTGGACAAGCATGGCTGATGACAGCTCTACTCAGCCAGCCAAGGCTATCCACCATCAATCACAGATCCACAATTTTTGATGCTTTGCTTGAGAAGAATGATGGGAATCTCCTGGAAGAAATACTAACAAAGCCACAACTCTTGATGGTTCCAGCAGATGCTCTAAAAGGAATCTCCCACATTATATTGGAACCAAGGAATTCAAATTTTGGTTTCTTGTCAAGTTTCGGCTAGGCCAAAAATCGAAATTTCACTGAAACCTTAAAAAAAAATTATGTTTCAAACTTGGTTTCGGAGCTAAAAAAATTATTTTGAGTTCAATTTTTTTTTTCTATAATGCAATTTTAATCTTTATAATATATCTATTAAATCATTTGCACAATAACATCAGAAATGGTTTAGGGAAGATTATTCATACACTTTACATACAATTTTTGAAAAAAAAATGGTTTAGGGAAGAAACCCTTAACCTTCATGCTTCAAATCTTCAAAGAGCTGCTGAAATGAGGTTGAATCCTCCTTAGAGTGGATGGAAATAGAGGAAAACAAGAAGATTGGGTGGAAGAATGAAAGATTCAAGCAAGTGAAGCAAGGGAATTCACCAAAATCGCACTAAGGCATGCTCTCAGGAAAAAGCAGACGAAACCTATCGAAATAGACAGGTACTTTCATCGAAATAAGACTATGTTTTATAAGTATGGTCAAAGTGGTTCGACCAACCATGTTTTGAATCAATTTCGACTATATTTCGGTCGACGCAGTAATTTTGACTGAAATATGGTCGAAATTAATATTTCGGTCCGAAATATGGTATTTTCAGTATAAGCATGTAGTTTCGTTTCGTATTGCCAAAAAATCTGAAAATTTGGCTGAAATCTGGAACTATGAGTGGAACGACATTTAACCCATACCGGCGAAGAGCTTTTCCTCTTTGCTTCTTTTGATTTCGTTTAGAGGTAGATTCAGAGATGCGTTTAGGGATGGTTCAAGGTTAGGGTCGAGAGGTGAGGAAGCCATGGGAATGGAGGGGAGGTGAAGGGCAAAAAGAAGGGGAGCATGATTGGCTGACAGCAAAGGGGGCTCTTCGGAGGGTTTTTGGTGATTCAACAGCATCAAACATGACGTCTTGTTACATAACTTTGGTTAGATGCAAGGGCTGTCCACTTTATCATCAACCTTTCGTGTATTCTCTTAATCAGCATTTGCTTAGAACATGAGTTTGCATCAAGCGTGTTTTTAGGTTTCAAGTAAATTTATTTTTCTGGACCTTATGGTGGGTAAGCTATTGATTAACTATGCCTTTGTTTCTATTTTGCAGCGAGGTCTTGGATAATCTATACATTCTTTGTTGTTCTTGGTAGTTTGACCTCAGCACTTTTCGTCTAGAACAGCCCATTCGTTTGTTCCTCTTTTGCTCTCTTTAGAATAGTGAGTAGAGGAGTGATGAACAGAGAGAGTTTTGTAATAAGATAGGAATGAATTTACAGAACCTCTGAAACTACTCAGCGAAGGATGCAATGACGGTTAAACTGACGAAAAATCCATTGAACAAGAATCGCAGAGCAAAAAACCTGAATTGGATGAGTGGGATGGAGGAAAACGGCTTCAACTGCAGAGCAGAGACCTTTGTTCGTTATTGGTCAAAATAAAAGTTTGGGAATAAAAATAAAATAAAACGAAGAGAAGAAGGTTAAAATTATCATTTCCATTCTTTTCGGTCTGAACCCATAAAAGTAAAACTGTTTAGATTTCCACTGTTACTTAATGAAAATAAGTGTTCTTGTCAGAAGCTACAGCTGGCAGATAGGAATAGTCCATAATTCAGGGATATTAGGGTAATTTTTAGCTTTTTCTTGATTTCTATTTCCAGCATAGCAATAATGATGCTTCAAACTAGAGTCGTAGACACCTTTTATTACAAAAGACATACATCCGCCGGTGGCTGTGGGGCCCAGTTGGTGGGCCGCAATATATCTGCATATTTTTTAATCATTTCAAAAAGGAGGGAGACAAAAATAAGATATGTATGAAGACTATGTGTTAAAAGATGAGATGAGGGATAAAATTCAAAGATACGTTTTAGGGTAATCCACAGATTCTTAGTGGAAAGTTGACAACTGAAGATACTTTGAATGGGATTTCCTCCACTTGTGGGTCCAAAGGTGTATGGTGGTTGCCAAGTCGGTAGAGGATTCGATTCAACTTTGAATATTGTAGGGTTAAATTTTTATTCAACGCTCCGGTAATGGGACTGTTTCTTTGGATGAGTGCTCAGTTAATGAGAGTTTCAATCAATACCTCTTGCACACTTGGCGTGATGCGATTATTCCGGTTGAAATTTTGTTTGAATGGAGTTTTTTTGTAAAAAATATCGTTTTCTGTCATCTAATCCCTCAGCCGTAATCTGATTGAGAAGATCTAAATCCATCTAATGTAAGTTTGTTTGATAAATCTTCTATTCTGGATTCTTTATTTCTGATTTAAATTTCTATTTCTGCTTTAGAAGGATTGAAAAATATTTGGGAGCAAAAATATATTTGGCATTGCAATTCTGTCATGGATTCCAAAATGTGGGTGGGTGGGTGGGTGGGTGGGTGGGTGGGTGGTGGTGGTTGGTGGTGTTTGTGGGGGGTGGTTTTTTCTTCTCACAACTTGTGTTTCAGAGCAAAAAAAAAAAAAAAAAAAAAAAAACTTCAATTTTGGTACTCCAAAATTTTGGATTCTAAAGTCCATTAGAGTCAGTTCACTCCGTGAGAGTAAATAATCCGACCGATTCTACTAAACACGATTCTATTCTATATTGGCTCTGGGAGTTAGAATCTTAATTCTGAAGTGTTATCAAACAGGTCTTAAGAGTTCGGTTCCTCTCCCCACATTGGTATTAAGATCCAAAGTCCTTTTTCAAGGGTATAGTTCCGTTGGTATTGCGGTCTTGTATGGTAAGTTCAAAACCAATTCATTAAGAAAAACCTGATTTTAATCTAGTTTTGTTTCAGATTTTTTTGTTGGGTTGCCATAATGGATTATTATCTGGTTATTATTGGTTTGGTTTGTTTGAGATATGTATATATTATGCATGTATTAAATATTTGTTTAATAGATTCTTATTGATCCAGTATTCGGTTGATATCGATTGGGTTTCAGTTTCTTATAATTAAAAGGTTAGCTTAATAAGCTCTTATTAGTCCATAACATGGTTGTTACTAGTTCAGTTTCGATCCGTTGGATAAGTCTTATCGATCGATCCGATCTGGTGTCAATTTGTCATCTATCTCTAAAAACCAAACCAAATTCCAACCCATTAATAGACTGATGCGGTTCAACCCTTTTCATTTTTCGGGGTCAATTATTTTGGTTTCAGTTTCTGGTCCTCAATTTTGAAAACCCTAGCTACTATCTTGTTTGAATGTAAACCAAGAGTGCATGGGGTCCATACATCGGGTGTGGTATGGGTCCATTAGTCCATCCTATGGGTTCTGGATGTCATTCTCAATCATGTATCTTTATACTTAGGGAATTTCTAATTATGTAGAAGATTGATATTTTAATCTAAACTTTAATTGTTGGATATTAAAGGATTTCAATCCACACTTCAGTCATGAGATCACAATATTTTGCTTTATTTCTCTTTATTTGTGACCGTCTAAGAACAAAGATGATAATAGTATTCTTATTTTTAACCAAATTTTCAGTTATTAATTTGAAGCATGAAGGACTCCATTGATTATTATTATTATTCATTTGGTAAAAGAGGAGTCCATTTATTTTGAAACTTAGCAACTGTGTGGGGGAGGTGATTAATAAAATTTGAACCCCATATAATCTACCAAATGTCAACTAAAAAAAAGTAGAAAAGGGTGCTACATTGTGCTACCAAGTGTAGAATCTTTATTGTGTCCCATTCATAAACACAGTCTACGGAGACCCCAAGATACCTCATTCTATGGGGTTTAGAATCCATTTTTGGGTCTCATGTGTCCCATAGGTCTGTAGTTCACGCTGAGGGCTATTCCCTGGATTATGACCACAGTGGTTAATATTATCAAAATATCCTTGATTATGGTTTGACTTGATTTATAAAAAAGTAGACTTTCCCCCAATGTTTGTTAAGGTCACAATGACCTAATACTCATTGAGAGCTTTGAAATAATGCTGAAATCACCTCAATCGGAATTCAGAATCCCAAGTTATGGGCATTACAAGTTTAAGAGTATCGGTCTAGTTCTCCCGCAAACCAGGACAAGTTTAGACGTAATCCAGATGGGCAAGGAGTGGTTTAGGGCCCATAAAAAACCAGTTCTTAGACCCAGGGCTGAGGGGCTCAGCCCTATGCTCTTAAGTTGTAAACTAGAGTCATCGACTATGACTCAAGGATTGTCAATGTGTATCTATGGTCGATCGACCCTTTGTCGGCATCACTGATCCTGTTATAAGTATCGACTCAAGAAGAACTTCAGCTTCTTCAAAACTCTTCCTTAGCAACTCAATTCGTTAAATCTCTACGAATTAGGTCCTACCCTTCACATGGCAGCTTCTAGAGACTCTGGAAAGTCATTTCTTCATCATCCAACACTCTTTTCATGCGGATTAGTGACAGATTTGATCAAATTAGTTTTTTTATTTTATTTTATTTTTACTCATTTTGAACCATTGATCCGATTTGTTTGATTCACACTCAATAATCAACGAATTGAGATTCAACTTGTTGTATCACGAAGCTTAAGAAGCGAGCTAGGTTTCTCCTGTAAATAGACCCCCTACTTCATAGTGGAGGGGATCCCAGATTCGTTTGAGTAGAGTTATCCCAGAAAACTTCTTAGGGAAGGATTGTTTAATCATTGTTCTTATTTAATCATTGTTCTTATGAATTAGAGCGTTGAAATCTCATTTTTGTCGTCTTGATCGTGTGTTCTTTGTCATTATCCCTCAATCTTTGAATCAGGTATTTTGATTTCGTCTATTTACTTGCTTTCTAATTAAAATCTGATTTTCTTATTTTGCATGGTAAAGAAAAAGTTATATCTCCATTGCCTCTCATGGTGATTGGAGATATGTTTTATTACATATCAATTCCCAGATCTAGGATGTGAAAAACCTAGCTAAGATTTAATTTAATTATTTTTATGCATAGTTAATTTCATGTGTTCAAGCACATGTTCATTATTTCATGTAGCTTTTTAATCTATTTTTCCATACATTATTGTAACATGTTTAATCCCTATTTACATGTTCCCAATGCCTTTTCATGACTTTAAAGAGTTTTAGATCACATGATTCATGCATCCATACATTTTCCTCTCTCGTGAGATTCTCTCTCTTACTTTGGAACACTATCCAAATGGCTGGTCACGGTGCTGTCCATAATTTTCATGTGATGAGTGATTTTCTGAATGTGAGGATTTCATCACCATCTTATTACCGAATACATTAAGCTGAAACCAAGATTGGATTATCCAGACGGATTGAGATGCCTAACACATTCCCTAGATCGTACCTTGCCTATCACTCATATTCTCTATCTCAACCTGATTCTATATCCACAAATAATATCTGGAGTCAAATTATGGATCCTAGACCACAATCTAGGTGGTGACTCCAAAATCTTGCTCGCAAGTCAATCCACAATCTAGGTGGTGACTCCAAAATCCCTCTCGCAAGCCCCATTGACATGATTGAGGTGAAGGGATGATGGCCTCCCAAACACTCCATATTCTCACACCAAACATCCCCACACATGTTTGTAAATTCTGGTATAGGGAAAGAAATCAACAGAGGAAGAGGATTGCCTAATTACACACTTGGGTCTTGACTTTTAAAGAGTTTGAGATTGAATAAACTCTCTCCTATGATATTATTGTATGAGAGGTCTTGTACATATAAACTTTTTAGGTATACAGATGAATTGATTTATCTTTTTTATGAGAGAAATCAATAACAAAATTTTTATTTACATTGATACAAATGAGATTCAAAATTCAAATCCTAATGTTGGTTGTCATATGGGATATCATGATCTTCCACCAGTTATTATCGATAATATTGTGGAATCACTGAGATTGCATGAATCACTGAGATGCTTATCACCACCTCTCAAGCGAATGGGGGCTGTGTGCAAGTGGATAGGGGCTTTGTAAGAATATCGGCCAGTTGTTCCTTTGTAGACAACAACCGAACTTCAATCACCTTAGCATAAACTTTTTCCCATACAAAATGAAAATTAAGAGCAACATGTTTTGTTCATGTGTGAAACCTGAGATTTATAGAGAGGTAAGTTGCCCCTAGGTTATCACACCATAGAATCGGTTTAGGAGAATGACAAAGGTTAAGTTCGGCCAGGAGATGTTGCAACCAAGTTAGTTTAGCAGTTGCATTGGCTAGGGCTCGATATTCCGACTCAGTAATGAACGAGCAACAGTTGTCTGCTTTTTAAAGCTCCATGAGATTAGATTTGGGTCCAGATAGATACAGTAGCCACTGGTGGAGCGAAAGTCATCTAGACAACTTGCCCAATTAACATCGGAATAAGCTTGGAGAGATAGGAATAAGGCACAACGCAAATGCATGCCAAACAATATTGTATGCTTTAGGTAGTGTAGGATTCTCTTGATAGCAGATCAGTGATCCTTAATTTGACTGTGCATAAATTGGCTGACTTTATTGATAGCATATCCAATTTTTGGTCTGGTAAGAGTTGTATATTGTAAGGCTCCTACAATGCTCCTATAATATGTGACATCTGCAAAGGGAGTACCGCCAGATTTAGTAAGTTTTACATTGGCTGCAGTAGGTGTGGAAAACCCCTTAGCACCATCCATCTTTGCCTGTACTAGTAAGTCTCAGATATATTTCTGTTGGCTGAGAAATAGACCATCAGTGTCTCTATGGGCCTCCACCCCTAGAAAATAATGCAAGGGGCCTAGATCATGCAATTTGAATAGTGAGTTGAGCTTATTAATAAGGTTTGTGATGGTGGTAGGATCACAGCCTGTGATGATAATATCATCCACATAAACCAGTAGGATGGTATAATGTCCATTTTATGGGCAAAGAAAGAGTGAAGGATTAGATTTTGTACTCTCAAAACCTATTTTATGCAGACCATGACTAAGTCGTGTGAGAACCAGGCCTGTGGGGCCTGTTTGAGAGCATATAGGGCTCGATGAAGGCAATAAACTTTTTGTGGTGAAGTAGAGTTAGTGAATCCATGTCACACCCCAATTTTGGACTAGCCAGTGTGTGATGAACTATCAATAAATCAACTGTTCAACCAGGATCTCGTATAAGCTGTACCCGCCATATTAAACCAAACACATTCCACAGTAATAATCAAAGATAATAAATAAACAAGCGGAAGTCTTTGTAAATAATGAACTGAGGTTTAACAATGATAAATAAGTAATTAAATCCAATTATCTCCAAACGACTCAAGACATAAAGTAAATAACTCATTACATGTTCCAGTACTCAAATATAACTAAACTTAATAAAAAACACATTAGTTGCACTTGCACGACGGATCATGCACATACTCCACAACTTCTACGTCCATAGGCACCATATGTCCCTACGACGACGCGTTCATGTAGTCTTCTACAGTAGGACCTGCATCATCAACTAAAAATATTCGATGTCGAAAGGGTGAGCACACATCACTGCTCAGTGAACAAACAAAATAATGCGCAAACATAAGTATGCATTCAATTCAATATCTTTAGTCTGGTTTTAAGTTTGCAACTATGCTATAGAAATGATTGACAACCACCGCACCTCTATACACGAGTGTGTGAATCCGTCCAATGGATCAAACACCATTGCCATCCCACATGCACCCACCATGGAATAGAGATAGAGCTAAAGTATCCAAATCACACACCGCCAACATTTTCCCTGATGCCTTACCCATACCAACATGTAAGCCCTTATTGACGAGGGCTTAGAAACTGGGCTCGCAACTAACTAATCCTAATGCCACCCAAATGTATCCAAGGCCTCATCCTAGTATCCCTCAATACATCCGTAGAGATAGAGCTAAGGGCCCCCAACAAAATCAGAGACCACACGGTCCGAGACTACCTCCCCTGATGCCCTACAGTGTAATAGTTTTGCTAAGATAATGGCGATACGACGATGTCAATGTGAAGTATGGTTTAGGGATCAAACACCCTTCCCCATACAGCACACCAACCACACTCACAAACACATGCCTATTCCTATCATCATCAATCAATATGGTAGAAACAATAAAGTAAACATGCATGAACATGAATAGCAGTAATATTGGATGACATGTGAGATGCACATTACAAGCATACAAGCATAGAATCATTCATGGCATTGGACATAATAAAGTAAAGGTAGCTTGTTATTAACCAATTAGTTTAGGTCTTGTTCCCTCACATGTTAACGATGTTCAACACGATATTCAATCTCCTTCTAAGCCTTGCTAATCACTTTGAATCAATTTAGCAACTTAAGAATTATATGAATTTAAGTTAGGATTCATGTGTAATATGTTACAGTAGTCGGAAGTCGAATCTCACCACTGATAGGTGACTGATTGGTCCTATGGTCTCATGGCTGTGTCGACCCCATACGTTCGCACTATATGCGACCACACATGTGACCATACGTTTCTTGGATTCTTCCCAAATGGCTATGGTCGACTCTATCACCACCCTATGGTCGATCATAGCTTCGACCATACGAGTTTTAATGTGACTTCTCACTTCCAATACGAATTTCTCCTCTTGGCTCATCAACGGAATTCTCCCTAATGATCATACTAAAGCTAAAATTTTTAGTTTTACCAAGCTAATTACCCTAATCCATTCTCCATGATCCCCCTTTGAGATTTGCTTAGAAAATCCCATAGTTAAATCCTTACATTGGGTTTGGTATCACAATTTATGTTAAAAACTCCTACTCTTGGTGTTTTATGGCTACAAAGACAAGGTTCATAACTTACTTGTTGCAGAGACTTTGTATAACTCCTTCTCTCAGCCTTCTTCTCTAAATCTCCTTCTCCTTCTCTTCCTCTCCTTTTCTCCCTTAAGTTTTAGGGTTTGGTAATGTTCCAAAATAGTGAAAAAGGGTTGAAGGATGTCCTTTATATAGAGAGAAACTCTCAATATAATGCTTTTCAACAATAGGAAAGAGATCCCCTTTTATTTGGAAAGTTTCCAAACTTCGTAGTCTGATTTGGGTGAGTGCGGTCGAACATATGATCACAAAATCCGTCGACCACACATTTAAGAAGTATCGACCATACGTCCCATTATCAGTGGTCTTCATTCCTCATCGTATAGTCGATCATACCTACTCAGGTTGTCACACCCCAATTCCGCACTATTCAGAATGGTGTGATGAACCGCTAATAAATCAACGGTTCAACCAAGATCTCTAATAGACTGTGTCCGTTGAAAATAAAACCATACACATCCACAACCATAATCAGAATAAATACACAATAGCGGAAGTCTTATAGTAAATGAACTGAGAAATCTAACTATGATAATCATAAATAAAATATCAAGTTATTGTTGTATCAACTGAGACATAAATAAATAAAATATCAATTATATTCCTTTAATAATTCAAACAAAATCTAATCGAATACACATGAATTGCACTCGCATGAGGGATCATGCGTTTCCACTAAGTCTTTTGCTTCCATTGCAGCGACGTGCCCGTACGCAGAAGTATTCATATAGTCTTCAACCGTGGTACCTGCATCATCAACTAAAAATATTCGACGTCGAAAGGGTGAGCACACATCATGGCTCAGTGAGCAAACAAAACAATACAACAAAACATATGCATGCATTCAATTCATATCTGTGGTTTGGTAAATAAGTTTGCAATGCGCTATAGAAAGGTTCGGTGACCGTCTCGCCTCTAAGCACAGGGTGTGAAGGCCCGCCCAAAGGTTAACATTTATTGTCGTCCCCATCCACCCTACCATGGAATAGAGATAGAGCTAAAGTGCTAAGGCCCGACTTATGATACTTCCCCTGATACTCTACCCATACCAACACGTAAGCCCCTACTGGCGAGGGCTCGCAAACTGGGCTCGCAACTAACCAATCCTAATGTCAAACAGTGTATCCAAGGCCTCACCCCAACATCCCTTAATACGTCCATAGAGATAGGGCTAAGGCCCCCTGATAGAGTTAGAGACTACACGATCCGAGACCACCTCCCCTCATACACTACGGCGTAATAGTTCTGCTAAGGTAATGGTGATACGACGATGTCAGTGGACAAGACTTGAGTTAGAGATAGAGCTAGAGTGCTGAGGCCCAGCCTATGACACCCCCCTTGATACTCACTCGCATCAAACACACTAACCCCACATAAACATCCACATGCCTATTCCTATCATCATCATCAACATCATATTATAAACAATAAATGTAAATATGCATGAACAGTAATAATAGAAATATTGGATGACATGTTAAATGCACATGACAAGTATACACGCATAGAATCTGTCACACCCCAATTTTGGTCTAACCAGAATGGTGTGATGAACCGCTAATAAACCAACGGTTCAACCAGGATCTCAAATAGGCTATCCCCGCGTTATCTAAACTTACACACACCCATAATCATAATCACAGTAAATACACAATAGCGGAAGTCTTATAATAACATGAACTGAGAACTAAAATGATATCATTAATTTAATAGCAAATTATTCTGTTTTCAACTGAGACATAAATATTTAAATACCAAATACATGTCTTAATAAATCCAATAAAAAAACCTATAAAATATCTAATAAAATACACACGAGTTGCACTCGCAAGAGGAGTCGTGTGTATCCGCTTCAGCTTCAACTTCCATGGCTGCCACGTTTCCGTACGCAGACGCATTCATATAGTCTTCAACGGTATAACCTGCATCATCAACTAAAAATATTCGACGTCGAGGGGTGAGCACACATCACGGCTCAGTGAGTAGCCAAAACAATGCAACAATACATATGCATGCAGATCAATTTATATCTTTGGTCCGGTTTAAAGTTTACAGTATGCAATAGAAAGGTTGAGGTAGCCAAAGGTCGCGTTTATTGACTCCGCCTCTATACACGAGTGTGTGACGTTACCCGAAGATCACGTTTATCGTCAACTCACATGCACCCAATCATGAACATTATATAACAAAGGTTACGTTTATTGCTATATAGTGTCATATCAACACGTAAGCCCCTGTTGACGAGGGCTACAAACTGGGCTCGCAACTAACCAACTAATGCCAAAAATGTATCCAAGGCCT